>CAUOFW020002468.1:0-48479 GCA_963454935.2 Ilex paraguariensis | reverse complement strand
AAACAAGTAAGTTTTTCAAGCTTCAATCCAAGATTCTCGGAGTTCTGTTGGTCAGAATTCGTCGAGCCAAAAATCAAAGTTCATTCCTCGATGAGGGCTACGTGTATTACCAAGAAAAATGGATTTTACCAAAGGTCCAGGAAAAGACTTTGGAGGAATCAAAGGTTCTTGAGCTTGTTTTGGTGTTTTTAGAAGTTCTACTAATTCCTACACGCTACAAGAGGTAGGGTTCTTCCTACTTTGATTTTACTTCTGCCTTAAGGGGTCATTTTTGTGGCTGACACATGACTGATTTGTGGATGATTGATGGGCTGTCTAGTGTCCGTTTATTAACTATTTAAGGGGCTGCTTAGTGGCGGAATTGTGGGCTGCTTAGTGGCTGATTTTTGGGTTGTTTTATGGTTGTTTTAAGAGGCTGTTTATGGCTATTTTATGGGCTATCTTATGGCATTGGGGCTGTTCATGGCCATTTAGGGGCTGAATTGTGGGCTGTTTAGTGGCTAATTTATGGGCCGCTCAGTGGTTGATTTATGGGCTGTTAGTGGCTAAATTTTGGGCCACTATGGGCTGATTTTTATATGGGCTGTTATTTGCTATATTTTGGCCTTTTAAGTTAAGTGTTTTTTTGACATAGATTATGAAATAACATGCTTGTCAATTGTGTTGAATATAAATGTTGACACATGCTAGTTGTGTTTTTTGACATAGTGATGAAATGTTGGAGATTATTTGCATATGATATAAATCGCCATGGTAGACATTGATATGTAGAAATTATTACTTTGGCATGCATTGTAATATGGACATGAAATTGACATCCAATTCATGGGTATGAGTCATGAGTGTGGGTGTGTGTATATATGGTTAATCAAACACCATTCTTGGTAATTAATGGGTGGACTTGAGAAAGTTGGGTTAAAATCTGAATGAGTTGCATGGTTGCATGAAAGAAAAACTTGTGTCTGGTATAACAAGAGGGGTAGATTCCCCCCTTGGGTGCAAGACCCGGCGACTTGGTTATACACTCCCCTGTGGTAAAATTCTGAAAAAGTGTAGTATGGTGTATAGAACCGGCGGTATAAAATCTAAAATCTGTTGCCTAACAAGACACAAGATTTTGCTTTATAAGGACTCATACAATCAGTAACACCCATCAATGATTTGGTTTTATAATAAAACAACTTTTATTTCAAACGATCATTTGGTGGATTTTTTTTGTCAATTGACGGATTCAGTATACCTTGACATTGCATTGTATCATGGGAGTCGGTGATGACTTGGGTTTAAGTGCATGAGTGAGTATCATCTCATTTCATGGCATGACATGGTTGCATTCCACATTTAATGCATATTCTTGTATAAAATGATTGTTAAATGTTGTTTGTTACTTATACACACCACATATGCATCTAAGGTGGGGAGTAGCATCTGTAGGGATTATTCTACTAGGCATTGACTCTCCCTATATAGTAAAACATTTCAGGTGGGAGAGATACACTGGTGGATGGCTCCAATTTGGACCCTCATGTTTGAAGAAAGCCGAATATGGCTTTATTTTGTGTTAATGTAAATCATTTGTGAAAATAATGTTTTGAGCATGTAATCTTTTGCAAATAATTGTAATAGAACTTATATAGACTATTGTTAAACTAACCTTGCATGTTTTGATATAAATATGAATAATTGACCCGGTGTGGTCATTGTTGAATATTGGACCTCGAATGGGTCTTGTTATTATATGATTTCACAGGTTGAGTTTTGGGTAGAGCTTCCCGTACAAAGGAGACTCTGCCCAAATTTCGTCAAAATTATGGTTTTCGGTAACCTAGGGCTCGATGGGCACAGGTATAGACCATTGTATTTCATATGCATTTCATGTTATGTGCTCTACTTGCTACATGCTATGTGTAAATGTCTACTAAATACTTGATCCCTAACTTAGGATATTAACTAATTGATCTATTGCTATCTTATGTGTGTGTAGATGACAACTAGAGGAAGGGGGTGTCGGGGTGGACAGAACAACCAACCACCACCACCGGCCTTTGACCAACAAGCCTTCATGGAGGCTATTGGTGCGGCAGCGGCTACCATTGCATAAGCTAGTGCTACGGCCGCTACTATTGCACAGACAGGTGCAAGTGGGAGTCAAGGAGGTTCAAGTCACCTCCAGAAGTTCAAGGCACACAATCCTCCGATCTTTTTAGGAGGGGCAGATCCTATGGTGGCTGACCATTGATTTCGACAAGTGGACAAGATCTTGAGGGCTATGGAGATTACCTTCGATGCCACGAAGATAATGCTAGCTACTTTTCAGCTAGAAGGAGAATCCCAAGTGTGGTGGGATTGGGTCAAGGACTCCAAGAACTTGGAGGTAATGACATGGGCAGAATTCAAGGAGCTCTTTATGGGCAAGTACTTCCCAACGGCTGCTCGACATGCAAAAGCTTGGGAGTTCTTAGACTTGAGACAAGGGACGATGACGGTGATAGAGTACGTGGCTAAGTTTACAGAGTTAGCCCGTTTCGCTGATGACTACGTGGTCATAGATATGGCCAAAGTGAGAAAGTTTAAGGATGGTCTTAAGTTGTCCATCCGGGGTAAAATTATGGGTTTTCTTTTGCAAGACTTAGACTCGATGGTCGCGACTGCATTGGCCATTGAGAAAGAGGTGGATGATGCAAGGAGCATCTGGGAGTCTGGTGCAAAAGACAAGAAGAAGGAGGGTCAATCCTCTTCTTCTAGCTCTGGGAAGAAGCAGAGGACTTCTACTCCACAAGGGTTTCAGGGACAGGGCCGCAGCTATCAAGGCCATGGCCAAGGTCAATCCTCCCAAGGTGAGAGAAATCAGAGGTCTTCCTCTCAGGCTGGCCAGAGGACTTGCTATCATTGCCACCAACCGGGTCACATGAAGCGGGATTGTCCTTAGAGACAAGGATCCCAAAGTTATGGGTTATCTCAATCCCAGACTTTGGTGGGGCAGCCACAGACACATTAAACTCATCATCACCCTACCATGGGCTAGGGCAAGCAGTATCAGTTCCAAAATGCTACTCAATTCCAAACCACGGCGTTCCTACCGGTATGACTTGTCCTCCACCGGAATGCTGATGATGTTTTGCTGATGTGTAGTACAAAACCTAAATGATCCTCATGAATGGCTTGTACTTCTGGGTTATTAGGGTTATTTAAATATTATATATAACTATATTACTAGTCTAACAACCACAGCATTCCTATCGGTATGACTTGTCCTCCACCGGAATGCTGAGAATGTTTAACTGGTATATATATATATATCACAGATGACTTTTTGGGTAATTCAAGTGTTCCTCATGAATGACTCAACTTTCTGGTTTCCTTGAATTAGTCAATTGGTATGTCTATAACCAGCTTTCCTAAGAAGTTGTTGTATTATGCTATAATACCACTAGTTAACCTAAGACGTGACTGTGTTATGGTTTATTATGTACGCACTTATAATCATGAGATCAAGTGAATAACTCAAGTATTCCTCATGAATGACTTGTCCTTCTGGTTTGCATGGGTTAATCAATTGACGTGGATATAACCAGTTTGCCTAAGAAGCGGCTATGTTATGATTTATTACCCTCAGTTAGCCTAAGAAGTGGTTTTGCTATGGTTTATATACATTAGACCAATCGGTTGACTTGCCAATAAAATGGAAGTTAATCTTGGTACGGTAGCATTTACAGTATCTGACCAATTTAATGCATATAGGACCCTTAAACTGAAGGGTATCTTTTATATTCTTGTTGTTAAAGCATTTACTTACGTACTTTATTTATTTACTTGCGCACTTTAATTATTTACTTACACACTTTATTTGTTTATTTATGCACTTTATTTAAGTTAAACTAGCTGTCAAGCTAAGCTCACATCACAAGCTATCAAATATCATACTACTTTAAACAATAATTTTACTTTTTTTTTTATTTTAACTACTAAATTAATAAACTTTTCGTGGGATCGATATTTGGACTTTAAAATCAAGAAAACTACAATTTGACCACTTATACTTGGGTGTATAATAATATAATTCAGACTACTAAAAAGTGCAAATCAAGTTTTTAGCGCCGTTGTCGGGGAGTTATAGTAATTTGAAAAAAATAAAAAAGATATTTGTTTACTTGTTTTATATGTTTATAGTTTGTTTTTAATAGTCTATGTCTGTTCATTCCTTTGTAGGTTCTATAAATCAGTCAACTTCTACATCGTCTTCATCATCTTCTTCTACGTCTATACAAGAATCATTCAACTTAAGTATAACACAAAACGTACCTAGGAATTAAGAAGAGAGAGAACATGAAGTAGTTCAAAATGTTTGACCATTAAGAGAATATCTACATCCTACAAGAACTAATGTTCCATCATGTTTTGCTTTTCTAACAGACGCTCCAAATATTAATATTAAACCAGGACTATACAGTTACTACCACAGTTCCATAGTTTAGAAATTGAAATCCTTATGTTCATATGAAAGAATTTGAAGAAATCTGTGGAACTTTGCATGATAATTCTGAAATGATTAAATTAAAACTTTTTCCTTTTTCATTAAAAGATAAAACTAAACTATGACTTAACTCTTTAAGAGCAAATTCTATCACAAATTGGCAAGCATTACAAACTGAGTTTTTAAAAAGTTTTTCCTTGTGCATTGTACTAATGCATTAAGATGCTAAATAATGAATTTTGTTGTAAAAGAAAAAGAAACTTTTTATCAATGTTAGGAAAGATTTAAAGATCTTCTCCAAGCTTGTCCACATCATATATTTGAAAACTGGACTTTAGTTGGTTTCTTTTATGATTCACTTTCATCTGTCATGCGACAATTTGTTGAAATGATGGCCCAAGAAGAATTTATGAATAAAAACCCTGAAGAAGCATTTCAATTTTTTGATACTGTTTCAGAGAGTTCCCAAATATGAGACTCGACTTCTTCAAACATTGTAGAAAATAAGTAATCTACATTTGAAAGAGGAAAATATGTATTAAAAGAAGATGATGAGTTAAGAGCAAAAATGGCTAATTTATCCCGAAAACTAGAAGCCTTGGAAATGAAAAACCTTAAGCAAGTATCTGTTGTAAACTCTACTGATCAAATATGTGAAATTTGTGCGTTGTCAGGACATCCTGCTGGGGAATGTCCAACTATTCTTGCATTCAAAGAAGTTTTAATTGAACAATCAAATGCTGTTCTAATTTATACTAAACCATATTCAATTCCATATTTTGAAACTTACAATCTAGGATAGAGAAATCATCTGAATTTTAGTTGGAGAAATACACAACCTACAAATCAAACACAAGGTCTACAACAGCCACAAAATCAACTGTATTTACCTCCACAGAAAAGAACCCTAGAAGACACTATGAATCAATTTATTTAGAGTCAAATGAATTTCAATACTCAAACAAATCAAGCATTCAACGATTTTAAATCTCAAACTTCACAGAGTATTGAAGATATTAAAAGTCATCTAGCTAAGTTGACTCAGTCTTTAAGTACTACAGAAAAAGGTAAGTTTCCATCTCAACCTAAACCTCCACAAAGTCAAAATCAAACTAATTTTGTATCATCTGAAGCCTCGCCAAGTCAAGTACAAGCAGTCACGACATTGAGAAGTGGTAAGGAAATTGATAAAACTATTAAAACCAAAATTCCAAAACAACTACGTAATTCAATTCCTGTAAACAAACCACTTGAATCTGAACCTTTAATCGAAAAGCAATCAGAAATACAAAGTGAAAAAGATCCTCCATGTCCTATTCCTTTACTTTTTCCTCAAAGAGTCAAGAAACCGCCATCTGAAAAAGATGAATTTGACATTCTTGAGTTATTTAAACAAGTAAAAATTAATCTTCCTTTGTTGGATGCAATAAAACGAGTTTTGGTTTATGCTAAATTTTTAAAAGATCTTTGCACGATCAAAAGAAGAACTAATGTACCAAAGAAAGCATTTTCAACTGAACAAATTAATACTATAATACATCAAGACACACTTCTGAAGTACAAAGATCTAGTTAGTCCTACAGTCTCATTGGAAATTTTCAAATTGGAGAAGCCCTGCTAGATCTTGGATCTAGTTGTAATTTAATGCCATATTCAATATATACGCAATTAGGATTAAGTGAATTAAAACCTTCCAATGTTAAACTACAACTAGCAGACCAATCAATAAAAACTCCACGAGGAATTGTAGAAGATGTGATTGTCCAAGTTGATCAATTCTATTCTTCAGTATTTGATCGTTATAGATACAGAGTCATGTTGTGAAGGATGTTCATTTGAATACATACCTCTAATTTTAGGATGACCATTCCTAGCTACATCAAATGTGTTGATTAATTATAGAAACGGAATTATGAAAATCTCATTTGGAATTAAATATTTTTAAAAGTGCACAACGACCTAGAGAAGAAGAAGAAGAAATATATGAAGTAAATCATGTTGAAACAATAACCCGAAGTTTTTTTGAAAAGAACTTTCTGGAAAAAGAGTTATTGGCATTAAAATCAATACCTGAAACCGAATCTGAAAATACATTTGCCAAGAATCTACAATGAGAAGAATTGTTACCAAAACTTATAGATTCTAATGTCAAAGTTTTTAAGCTAGAATTAAAACCTCTTCCAACCAACTTAAAATATGTCTTTGTAGGAGAAAATGAAATATATCCAGTTATAATATCGTCGAAATTATCTGAAATTCAGGAAAAAGAACTAACAAAAGTTTTGAAAAATCATCAAAGCATTACTGGATGGACAATAACAGATATAAAAGGTATAAGTTCACTTCTATGTACTCATTGTATCTATTTAGAAGACTACGCTAAACCATCCTGTCAAATGCAAAGAAGATTGAATCCTCATTTAAAAGAAGTAGTTCGTGCTGAAGTACTAAAACTGTTAGATGCTAATATTATTTATCATATATCTGATAGTAAATGGGTTAGTTCTACACAAGTAGTTCCAAAAAATCTGGCGTTATAGTCATAAAAAATCAAGAAAATGAGTTAGTCCCGATGCATACAGTCACAGGTTGGCGTGTATGTATTGACTATCGAAAACTAAACTCTCTCACAAGAAAGGATCACTTTCTGTTACTATTCCTAGATCAAGTTTTGGAAAGAATAGTTGGGCATGCATATTATTATTTTCTAGATGGATATTCTGGTTAAATCAAATTGAAATTGCAATAGATGATCAATAAAAAATTACTTTTACATGTCCGTTTGGAACTTTTGCTTATAAAAGAATGCCTTTTGGGTTATGTAATGCCCTAGCTATTTTTCAGCGCTGCATGCTAAGTATATTTAGTGATATGGTAGAATGATATTTAGAAGTTTTTATGGACGACTTTTCAGTATACGGTGATTCATTTCATTTATGTTTAGAAAATCTTAAAAAGTATTGATTAGATGTGAGAAAACAAACCTTGTCTTAAATTGGGAAAAATGTCATTTCATGGTTACACAAGGGATTCTTTTAAGTCACATAGTTTCTCAAAAAAGAATTGAAGTTGATAAATCAAATATTGACTTAATAGCTAATCTTCCTTCACCAAAAATCGTAAAAGATGTCCTGTCTTTTTGGGTCACGCTGGATTTTATCGAAGATTCATTAAAAATTTTAGTTCAATATCGAGACCAATTTGTAATCTTCTATGTCAAGATATAATCTTTGAATGGAATAATGCATGTCAATTAGTATTTGATAAATTAAAAAACATGCTTATTTCTGCACCTATTATGCAACCTCCTGATTGGTCTTTACCTTTCGAATTAATGTGTGATGCAAGTGACTATGTAGTAGGAGCTGTATTAGGTCAAAGAAAAGATAAAAAAACCATTTGTTATTTACTATGCTAGCAAAACTTTAAATAATGCACAAATGAACTATTCAATCACAGAAAAAAAATTACTTGCTGTTATGTTTGCATTAGATAAATTTCGATCATATCTGGTTGGATCATCAATTGTAGTATTTACAGATCATGCAACTTTAAAATATTTGCTTACTAAGAAAGATGCTAAACCACGTCTCCTACGATGGATTTTATTACTTCAAGAATTTGATCTTATCATAAAAGATAATAAAAGAGTAGAGAATGTGGTAGCAGATCATTTGTCAAGATTAAATTATGAAGTAAAAGAGGAACCAATTCCGATTAGAGAAACCTTTTCAGATGAACAACTTTTAGCAATAACCGAAGTACCATGGTATGCAGATATAGCCAATTATCTAGCTACTGGTACTATTCCTTCTAATTATACTTGGTCTGATAGAAATAAGTTCCTAAGTGAGGTACGTAATTTTTATGAGAAGATTCTTATGTGTTTAAATACTATAAGGACCAAATAATAAGACGATGTGTGCCTACTCATGAAATCTGTCAGGTAATTCAATTTTGTCACTCTGAAGCTTGCGGAGGTCATTTTGCTTCAAAGAAAACCACTGCTAAAATTTTGCAATGTGAATTTTATTGGCCAACACTTTTTAAAGATGTTCATATCTTTTGTTTAAATTGTGATAGGTGTCAAAGAATAGGGAATATATTCAAAAAGAAATATGATGCCTTTAAATCTTATTTTAATTATTGAAATTTTTTATTGTTGGGGCATCAATTTTATGGGACCATTTTCTCCATCCTTTGGATATATGTATATTTTGGTTGCAGTTGACTATGTTTCTAAATGGGTAGAGGCAATTCCATGTAGAAATAACGATCACAGAACAGTGATCAAATTTTTAAAAGAAAGTATTTTATCTAGATTTGGAATTCCTCAAAGAATCATCAGTGATGGTGGATTACATTTTTGTAATAAAGTTTTTGAGAATCTTATGAAAAAATACTCAATTTTACATAAAATATCAACTCTGTATCATCCACAAACAAGTGGTCAAGCTGAATTAGCTAATAGGGAGATAAAATACGTTTTAGAAAAGACAGTAAATCCAGATCGTAAGGATTGGTCATTGAGATTGACTGATGCGCTTTGGGCTTACTGTACTGCATATAAGATTATTCTAGGAATGTCTCCTTATCGGTTAGTTTATGGTAAACCATGTCATTTGCCTGTAGAATTAGAACATAGAGTTTATTGGGCAATCAAAATGATGAAATTTGATATGAATAAAGCTGGAATATCACATAAACTTCAAATCAATGAGTTAGAAGAATTAAGAAATGAAGCTTATGAAAATGCAAAAATTGCAAAATCCAGAATCAAAATATTCCATGACAAGAATATTGTGCGAAAATCTTTTAAATCATCTCAAAAAGTTCTGTTATATAATGCAAAGCTTCATTTGTTCCCTGAAAAACTAAGATCTAGATGGACAGGACCGTATATAGTCAAGCAAGTTTTTGACTATGGGGCAATTGAAATTAAAAATCTAGTAACTGGGATTATCTTCAAAGTAAATGGATAAAGACTTAAGCCATACTATGATGGATTCACACAAGATGTAACTTCTGTGTTGCTTTTTGATCCAGTCTATGTGCACTAAATATATATTGTTGGTTGTTTGTAAATAATAATACTAATTATATGTAATTTATTTGACATATTAAACCTCTTGCATAAAAGCCAATATCTGAAAGACAACAGATTCTTGATTTTATTTAGTATCAATACTGGCTATTATTGTATTAACATTTCAAATATTGTTTAATTTAAGATGGAGAAATGTGAATGTGAATGTGAATTTAAGTTTTGTGTTTAAAATAGTAATTGTAATTTAAGAATTTATGTTCGTCTTTGTGACTGGTAGACGTTAAAGAACCGGATAGTGAGTCAATTTTCAATAATTTTTCGAGTCATCTTTAATCTTTTTCTAAAAAAATGTGAAATGGACGAAAAATTATTTTGGTTAAGTTTAGTTATATTATGTCATTTTCCGAAAGATATACATACGTTGATCATGCAAAAAGCTAGATATGTTAGAAATTTAGAAATTTTTGAAAGCCAAGCACGACCCCTATGTGGAAAAAGTACATATGCTAAACACCAACGAGCGAATCGTCTTTGTGCTTGTGTAAAATGTGGTCATATAGAACATTTGAGACAATATAATAAGTGTGCGGAACCAATGTTAACAAGATACGTGAGAAATGAAATTAACCGTATCACTAGTATTACTGAGCTAGAAAGTTCTGATACTGACTAAATATGATCAATGAGATGTATAGTTTTGTAAATATATGTACATAGTTATAAATAAATGTAAATAACTAGAGAATGAAGTAGAAAAATCAGTAAATATAAAAATAACAAATAAAAAGAATAATAAACCCAATTCTTTTGAAAAAAAAAAAAGAGTGGTTAACAAAGTTTTGTAGAATGAATATTTAATTTTGTAAATTGCAGGAAATACAGGAAAAAGAGCAGAATTCCAAAAAATCAAAGAAGCAGTCTGTAGCTACAAATCAGGAATTAGTCAAGAAAAAATATGGATTCAAGACGACAAACAAGGTCTTCAAGCCAAACACGAAGGGATCTATTTCGCAACCTGAGCCACCTCCACAACAACCTCAACTGGGAAATATCTTCAATGAGGTGATGTTTAAAAATTTGGACCAACAGCTCTGGTATGATGTTAATTTTCTGACTAAAACTATTATTTCTGAAAAACAGTAATATATGAAGATTTTGAGAACATAGGAATAAGACAAATTCTTCATGCAAGAGGATGGTTATGTTATGTTAGGTTATCTGTTCCTGCTTATGACTGTTTAGTTTGAGAATTTTTTAGTAATGCTGAAATTAAAGGGGAAAGACAATTGCGTGTATTTGTTTAGGGAATAGTTTTTCAAGTTACACCGGCTACTATAGCCGATTTCTTTAAACCCATACAAAGACCACCCAACCCACAATATCCGTACACTAAACTACCTGATTTGCATGAGGTAGGAAAAGAATTAACAGGAAATTCACAATTTGTTTAGGGACGCCCATATAATTACATTAAACAAGGAGATCTAACAGACAAATACCAAATTCTGAATATGACAACAGTGTACAGTTTGTTACCCCGAGGCCAAAGAATCAAATTTTTATTGAGCAAGCTTATTTCTTATATGCATTTGGGATGGGACACACAATTGACCTGCCAAACTTAATCATAGACCAAATGATACTCACTGTGGATAGAAAGAAACTCACACTCCCATATGCTATGTTAGTTTCTCAGTTATACAGGAATGAAGGTGTGTGATCATCAATCCAATATGGACGACGGTGAATCATCCTGGAGTATTGGATAAAACTTTATTAAAAAAGAGTCATGGAGGACAACTGGAAAACCAACAAGGAATACATTCACCACAAGAAGAGGAACCATTATTGGGTACCTGAAGAATTCATATCACAAGAGAGTCAACCATACATCTCAATGGATGACAGAACTGATAGATGCATCTTACTAGAGGTGGAGAACAGTATTACTCAGATCAACCAACACATAGATGAATATGAAAAAACCAAACTGAGATTTTGAAGCTACTTTGAGATCATTTCAGAGAAGGATCTTCTACTTCCTAAACAGACTGGAGATTCTACAAAATAATTTGTTTTCTTTCACTCATCTTTTACATTATGCACTTTTACTTTATACACTTGAACTTTAAATTATTTTATATTTTGAACATATTTATGTGTTTTAAATTTTTTGTGTTTTAAACTAGTTTATTTATGAAAATTTTAAGTTAGGAAGACTAGTTCATAGGATTCATAGTTAAATTAAGTTGATATTCTTATATTTTGTGAAAATAGCCTTAATCTGATCACGCAGAATTTTCATACTTTAGTTGTATATTATCTTAATATTTTTGTTTAAATTTACTCTTATAGAGCACGATTAGATTTCTTTATTTCAAAAACCTTATGAAATATTACACTCTTTACATATTTAGTGGAGATGTATGACCAATTGAAGAATTTGAGCCAATCTTTGTTGGAGAGATATTCTATATTTACTCAAATAAACATCTTCGATTCTACGGTAAACTTTATTTGAATAATCTCATTAATTTTGTCTTGATTAGCACTTGTTAGATTATATTATTAGCATTGTCCTTGAAATTATTTTATGTAGGATTGATATAGATGAATAATTTCTGAAAAATGATCTTAGGCCATGTGTGATTAATCTTGAGCATTAACCATTTCTTTTACAAAATTATATCCTTAGTCAACCATGATTGAGCCTAAAAGAGTATAAAGTCTTTTCATGAAACCCGAAAAATACCCGAGCCAAATGAAAATATGTTAAACCCACCTTTGCTACATAATTTTCTTTCACCCTCTTTTAAATCAATATGATATAGAAAAGGTGAAAGATGTCTAATTTTAAAAAAAAATCTTGGCTATTTAAAGCAAAAGAAAAAGAAAAACCAATGAAAAGTTGAAAAATAAAGAAAAAAGCCAAGAAAGTGAAAAATGAGAAAAATAAAAAGAAAGAGTAGACAAAATCTCAGTAGAATGAGGTGTGCAAAAACAGGGTAGCTTTTGAATCCTATAGACGTCATTTCTTAAACCCTAAAACCAATGGCCACATTACAACCTAAAGAAAGTCTTTTTTGATTCCAGAAATCATGCATCTGTATTAATTCTACCTTATAAAAGGAGAATGTTGATGATATGTCTAGTATAGTGTTGATATCCACTCATGAGATTATGTAAAATTCAAATTTTATTCAAATATCCGTTCTTCAAATACTTACATGTGATATTATTTGTTTTGTTAACAATATGCCAATCACATGTAACTCGTGAGACTAGTCACTATGACGAATATGTATTATTTGTTGAGTGTATTCCAGGAAAGGATTGACATCAAGACTATTATGAAAGATGGTAATATTTCTTGAATGATTTTTGAAACAAAAGAAATCATCACACACACACAAGTTCTTATAAAAATATATAGATAATGTTACAACTAACGTGTGTTACTCTTATAGTGATCAGAAAAAGAACTATTCTAGCAAAACCAAAGGAATATTAATTTAATTATCTTTGTGAAAAGTATGAATTATAAACTCTTAAATACTGAAGTTTGTAGGTAGCTTCACTGAAAACCTTCACAAGACAAAACTCGTCCACTAGGGATCACCTAGGGGTTTAACGACTTATTGCATATGCTAAATGCAATCGTAAAAAAATTTACGAAAATGATTTTACTTCTGTTTATGTTTTATTTTGTGTTATAATCTATATTTACTAGGGACTAGTAAAGTTTAAGTTGGGGGGGGGTGTGATTAACTCTAATTAGTGTGTAAATAAAATAATTAAGTAATCAATTTTGTAAGATAAAATAACTAAACATTATAAATTATAGTTTGTGCATAAATTAAAGTTTTAAATACTTTATGTTTAAATTCCAGGGTCAAATGCAGAAATACTGAAAAATACAAGGCAATTTTGCAAGACTTGAAACTACGAGGGACTAAGGTGTAATAAAGAACCATGAATAAATCAGAAGGCGACAAGTGACAGTCCAAGAACAAGACACCTAGCACCACTACAAGGCTTAACCTTTAGGAAGGTTATGGTAGGGGTTAGGACCCCGCGACACATGGAAGCCCAAGAATGCGACACACCACCACCACTGCAAGGCTGGACCTCTAGGAAGGGTGAGGTAGGGGTTAGGACCCCCCTCCTTGGCCGAAACTTCCTCCTCCCCTATAAATAGGGGTCTTCACTCCTTACTTCAAGCACACCATTCCAAGAGACAACCTCCTCCCTATCAAAAGACCAGTCGGCCACTATAGCTTCAAAGAAAGAAATCTTTAGAGAAAGAAAATAGAGAAAGAAAAAGAGAAAGAACCTTTGATAGCCGGTCCGTTTGTTACTCTGTATATTTCTGTAGTATCTTTCTATTTGGATAGTTGAACTGCCGCCACTTCTTTTTGTCTTGAATGATATTGAAGGTGGTTGTGTTTCAATTGTTCCTTGTGAAAGAAGTTTTATTTTTAGTTGTAATGAATACCCACACTCCTTGCTTGTATATAGCAATGGAGCATGAGTAGTCATTTATATCCTCTAGTGCAAGGGGAATATATGTATATTATTGTTTAGATTATGGAAATGTTGATATCTTATTTATATTTTATTTATTTATGTATTATATGCTTAATGCATGATATAGTGATGTGCATAATTCCGGTGTTGTGCCTTGAATTATGTCATCAGTGTATCATAAGACCCACCGGTTAAACAACCACGGCGTTCCTACCGGTATAGCTCGTCCTCCACCAGAATGTTGAGGATGTTTTACTAATGTGGGGTACAGAACCTAAATGATCCTCATGAATGACTTGTCCTTCTGGGTTATTAGGGTTATTTAAATATTATATATAATTATATTGCTAGTCTAACAACCATGGCATTTCTGTCGGTATGACTTGTCCTCCACCAGAATGCTGAGGATGTTTAACTAGTATATATATATATCACAGATGACCTATTAGGTAACTCAAGTGTTCCTCATGAATGGCTTAGCCTCCTGGTTTACTTGAATTAGTCAATTCGTACGTCTATAACCAGCTTTCCTAAGAAGTTGATGTGTTATGCTATAATACCACCAGTTAACCTAAGATGTGACTGTGTTATGATTTATTATGTACGCACTTATAATCATGAGATCAAGTGAATAACTCAAGTATTCCTCATGAATGACTTGTCCTTCTGGTTTGCTTGAGTTAATCAATTGATGTGGATATAACCAGTTATCCTATGAAGCGGCTGTGTTATGATTTATTACCCTCAGTTAGCCTAAGAAGCAGTTGTGCTATGGTCTATATACATCAAACCAACCGGTTGACTTGCCAATAAAATGGAAGTTAATCGTGGGATCAATACTTTGACTTAAAACCGAGAAAACTATAATTTGACCACTTATACTTGTGTGTATAATAATATAATTCAGACCACTAAAAAGTGCGAATCACTCGGCTTAGCCATTAGTCTATGGGTGATAAGTGATGGACACCTTGTGTGTTACGCCATATCTATGCATCAACGAATCAAATGGTCTATTGCAAAAATGTGAGCCATCATCACTTATCATTTCATGAGGTATTCCAAACCTAGAAAAGATATTTTCTTTTAAAAACTTGACCACAACTCGGTGGTCATTGATCTTGGTCGGAATTGCCTCTACCCACTTGGACATGTAGTCCATTGCCAAAATGATATAAAGGTAGCCAAAATATATAATAATTGAACCCATAAAATAGATGCTCCAACAATCAAAAATTTCAATGACAAGTACGGGGGAGAGAGGCATCATGTTTCTATGGGTCACACTTCTCGACCTTTGACATCTATCACATTTCTTACAAAATGAGACACAATCTTTAATCAGTGTAGGCCAATAAAAATCACTTTATAAAATCTTAGCTGAAGTCTTCTTAGAAGAGAAGTGCCCACCACACACTTCAGAATGACAAAAAGAAAAGACATCCTACTATTCATTTTTCGGTACATACCTCTTCATGACTTGATTAGGGCAATATTTGAACTGGTATGAGTTGTTGAAGTAGAAGTACTTCACATACACCATGAATCTCCTCTTATTTACAGGCTCCAATGTGGGAGAATTTGTCCTGTGGCAAGAAAATTACAAATGTCAGCATACCACAGACAAACTGAATGAATAGAAAATAGATGCTCATTTGGGAAAGAATCAGGGATAGGGATGTGCTCTTTAGTGTCTTGGACAAGAAGCCGTGACAAGTGGTCTGCCACCATATTCTTGACTCTTTTTTTTGTCCTTGATGATTAGGTTGAATTTTTGAAGGAGGAGGATCCACCTAATGAGTCTCGATTTAACGTCCTACTTAGACAACAAATACTTAAAAGCAGAGTGATTATTGTAGACTATAATAGATGAACCAATGATGTACGACCTAAATTTATCCAATGCAAACACTACTGTTAGCAACTATTTTCAATAGTGGTGTAATTCATTTGTGCTTCATTTAGAGTTTTACTAGTATAGTATATTACAAACGACCTTTTGTCATCCCTCCGACTTAGTACTGCGCCGACCATGTAATCACTCGCATCACACATGAGCTCAAATAGGAGTTTCCACTTGGGTGGTTGCATGATTGGAGGTAAGGTAAGCATATTTTTAAGTTTTTTGAAAGATACCTCACTATCATCCAAATACACAAATGGGACATCCTTTGTTAATAAATTTGTCAAAGGTCTTGCCAATGCACTAAAATCCTTAATGAAATGGCAATAAAAACCTTCATGGCCAAGACACGACCTAATGTCCTTGATTACCCTTGGAGTGGGTAGGTTGAAAATCACTTCCACTTTAAACTTGTCCATTTCGATTCCCTTTGCGGACACAATGTGTCCGAGCACAATCTCTTGTGTTTCCATGAAGTGACACTTCTTCCAATTAAGCACCAAATTCTTCTCTTATTATCTCTCTAACATTTTTTCCAAATCTCCAAACAGTCTTCAAATGAGTCTCCAAATACTAAGGAGTCATCCATGAACACCTCCACAATCTTTTTCCCATATCGCTGAATATCCTCATCATACATCTTTCAAAAGTTCCTAAGGCATTACACAAGCCAAAACGGTATTCGAAAATAGGCATATGTTCTGAAGGGGCATGTGAATGTGGGTTCTCTTGATATTCCAAGGTGATCTCTATCTGATTGTAACCTGAGTAGCAATCTAAGAAGCAATAGAAAAATGCTCGGCTTCCTTCTCCAACACTTGATTAAGGAATGGTTGGAGAAAGTGATCCTTTCGAGTGCATGAGTTAAGCTTCAATTAATCAATGCAAACTCTCTAATCGGTGACCACCCTTGTCGAAATAAAATCATTCTTCTCATTTGCCACTACAATCACTCCCAACTTATTTGGTACCACTTGCGTGAGACTAACCCATTTACTATCGGCAATTGTAAAGATAATGCCCACATCAAGTAGCTTGAGCACTTCATCTCTAACCACATCCTTCATGATGGGATTGAGTCTTCTTTGTGGTTGTCAGGATGGCTTGGTGTTTTCTTCAAGATAAATTCTATGAGTGCAAATGAGAGGGCTAATTCTCTTGATGTCGGCTAAGGTCCAATCGATGACTCCTTTATGCTTTCTCAAGAATCGCAACAATTCCTCCTCTTGCTTTGGCTCCAATGAAGAGCTTATCATCACTAGAAATATTTGGTGCTCCCCCAAGAATGCATATTTCAGTATGCGTGACAATGGCTTCAACTTCGAAGTGGGTGGTTGCACTGTTGATGAAAAAATCTTCTTTTCTTGTGGCAGTATTTTTTCAAATGTTGGGGTCCAAGTCCTCACCCCTTGCACAGTCTCTGGCTCCAAGTCCTCAATAAGCTCCTCATCCTCCAATACAAGTCCTATTAGTAAAATTAGACTTTTTCTACTTTTTTGCAATGATGCTCCTGGTTCAATTTTCGGCTTGTCTAGCTTACTTCTAAAACTCCCTAAAGCATCCAAATGATTATAAAGCATTATTCTTACACCGAATTATTTGCAAACACACGGTTTGCTCATAAAATACAAACTCAACTAAAACAAAACATATCATTAATGAAAAGGCTAAAGTGATTGGTTTGAGACATAAAACTTAAGTTTTGCTTGTCTTTAGCAAACACAAAACACAAATAAAATCTAATCACAAAACCAATTTCATAGGCAATCACGATTACATTTATCATATGCAATAAGCCGTTAAAATCCTAGGTTACCCCTAGTGGAAGAGTTTTGTCTTGTGAAAATTTTGAGGGAATATACCTACAAACTTCCTAATCTATCCAGAACATATTATTCTTTCCTAATTAAAATGAAATTTAAGATAAAATGATGGAATTAAGGTCTTGATGAATGAATTGAGAAATGTTAATTTGGGATGCTTTAAAGTCATGAGCAATGAGTAAAGTATTCAGCCGTGCGAACCAAACAAGAGGGGCTTGCTTTAGCCCATATAATGATTTCTAAATTCAACACACATGACTTGGAAAATGATACTTACCAAAATTGAGAGTTGGATACATGTAGATGACATCCTTCAGAGTGGCATGTAAAAAAGATCTTCTGACGTCGAGTTGTCGAATTGACCACCTAGGACAAGTGGCAATGCTTAAAACTGTATAAATAGTGATTGGTGTATTGACGGGCTGCATGTGTCAATGTAGATGACACCTTTTTCTTGATGGAAGTGTTTGGCAACAAAGCGAGCTATCTGTCTTTCAATGGTATCATCGACTTTCTGTTTAATCAAAAAAATCCATTTGCAGTCAATAACCTTTGTATTAGGTGGTGGTGGTTCAAGAGTCGAAGTTTTATTTTTGATCAAGGTAGTGAGCTCATCTATTATAGTTGCGAATAAAGAAGATGGAATTTGTCACACCTATGGGAAGAGCATCAATAACAATAGTTGTAATATTAAAATTGGGTAGGGGATGCTTGGTAGTGACGTTTAGGATTTTGGGTTAGCGAGTACGATCCCAAGATTGAGTAACCATTGGATGTGTATATATGGTGGGTGGATGAGGAGTTGGTGCAACAGGTTGCCTGAATTGGGGTAGTGAAAGTATAATTGGGTGGAGGAAATGGTTGTGGGCTTCATGTAGTAGACGGGCAGTGTGCAAGTGTCACATATGTGGCTGTGTAATGTCAGTAATTAGGAGGTACTAGTAAGAGGAGTTGAGTGGAGAGGATGTATCATCAAAGGAATGATGTGAAATGGGTTGTGTTGGAACTACGGGTGGAGGCGTCAATAGGATGGATTGTGGCGTTGGTGAGGACAAAACATTTGGCTATAAACCAACAAAGGGAAATAAGGCTTCATCAAATACAACGCTCTAGGAGATATAATGCTTGTGATGACGCGAGTCTTGACACCGATATCCATGGTGGTGCTAGCTGTAGCCTAGAAACACATAGCAGATGGATCAAAATTGAAATCTATATTTATTGATCTGGACGTAAGCATGGGTAGCAAGCACATCCAAAAATCTTGAGAAATGCATAATGTAGTGGCTTCTTGAATAATTTGTTGAGAGGAGTGTCATTGTGAAATACTAGAGAGGATAATCGATTGATTAAATATGTTTGCATTTCAAAGGCAAAGTTTCAAAATAAAAATGGGGGAGAAGCATGGGCCAATAATCCAGAGTGACAATGTTTGCACGCTCAGCTGCACCATTTTGTTGATGGGTATGCAGGCAAGTAATTCAATGTCCAATTCCATGTTGTGTAGGATAAGATAAAATTGAGTGATATTCACCATCCCAATCGCCATGTACTTACTTGATCTTTTTGGAAAATATGTTTTCCTCTAGTAGGCGAAAATTGATGAAACAAGATAAAGCATCACTTTTAGTAGAAATCGGGTAGAACCAAGTATATTTACTTAAACTATCTACAAAATGAACATAATATCGATGCCCATAAAAAGATTGCACAGGAGTCAACCACCAAACATCATAGTAGATGACATTCAAAGCAACCATGACTAGAGAAGTGGATTGGGAAAGGGTAGTGCATGGCACTTTCCTTTTTGACAAGCATCGGATACCATTTTATAATTATTGTTGTTGAACAATTCATCGATTTGTTTTAAAATAGTGCCAACAGTGCGAAGAGAGGGATGACCTAAGCGTTGCTGCCATAAAGCATTGGCATCATGGAGCATGACTTCTTTATTAATGGCCTTATTTAACTGAAGCTAGTAGACCATGATTGCTCGGAGCTTAGAGCTAAATTCTCCCCATGGATTTGTCCTTGACACCATGTAAAATATCTTGTAGGACAAACGAAGCATTGTTGTGTGAAATGGAGGATGTGCCAAGATTTTTAATGGGCAAACATGTTCCCTTACCAACTTTGATGGTGTCATTGTCATCATATTCAAATGACCAACATTGATGGTGTCATTGTCATCATATTCAAATGAGATGTTAAGTTTGGAAGGATCTTATGGGTTGCATCAGTGTCCGGATACCATGGATTTGAGGAAGTAGAAGGTAACAAGACTTGATAGGCTTGGGGTGCAACTATAGGAGGGGTGTATTAGAAGGCTTCTTTGTATCGATTGTGTGATTGAAGAGCCGTATGTCCAATATGATTGCAAACCATTACAGATTATTCGAGATGAGAAGTGCACTTTGTTGGAATTTGAATTGAACATTTGACCACTGTTATACAGTTGGTCACAAACAAGACCACCACAGTGAGAGTGGCGCCCACGACCATGCGTTTTTTTTGCTGTTGTTAGGGCCTGGAGGATTGATTGGTTGAAAAAAAATAACCAGACAAAATTTAGTTGATCTTGCCATTGCCAGGAAACATAATCGAGGCTAACAGTGCATGTAAAATAGTTGTGAGGATTAGGTTGGACACGAAATTGATCCATCCATGTAACCAGGAACTTGATGACCCAGAAGGTGAGGCATAATCTGTGAGACCTATATTGGGTAAATATTTTCAATAAGCTTTGTGGTGAGGACGACATTATAGGTTGAGGAAGTATGGAATAGAGCTGGAAGAGAAACAATGATGATATTGTTTATTGTGTCAATAGTGTTTAAAAATTTTAGTTAGATTTAGGATTATGATACCATAAAGAGTTATAGAACTCACTTTCTCTCTTATCATTTATTATTGTGCATTACAATATTTATATAGCTAAAATATGTTTGGATTTCTACAACTTAATAGAATGAGATATGCAAAGGCAGTGGTTTGAATTTATGTATATGTGTGATAATGTCCTCCATGAGATGTGTGATGAGATATGAGATAAGATTAGATGATGTTAATCATTATCTCTAATAGTACTGATCTTCTAATACATCCAAAATCCTTTCTTTTTTCTACTTCAAATTATTTATAATTTTATTCCAAATTTTTTCTCATCTTTCTTCCCCCACAAAGAAAGGAGGGTGGGGATATTTCCACCCCACAAATCTCCATTCCAACCTCATTTAATTTCTCATTCTCAAACTACTAAGTTCACCATTTCTATACCCGATCCATTAGTAACTAAGCCCACCCTATGCTACATACACCTTATTAATAGTTAACCTCACTCATTTTGTGTACTCCCCATTAATGAAAGAAGTCATTATAAGAAAAATATAATAAAAGAAGATAATTAGTTTGAATAAATAAATATATTTACGAAATAAGAAAAAAAAATGAAACAAGTAAAAAAACAAGCATGTTGAAACAAGAAAAAAAAAAAGGAAAGAAAGAAGAAGACCAAAACAAGAAAAATGAAAAGAACGAAATAAGAAAAAAGTAGAAAGAAAGAAGCAAACCGAAACAACAAGGAAAAAAAAAACCAAGTAAAGATTAACAGAACAAACAAAACTAAAACACGCAAAACCAAATATGAAAAAAAAAAGCATCAAGCACAAAAAAAATCGAACAAGAAAAAAATAACAAGCATAGATGCAAATCCTTAACAAGATAAAAAAGAATAAATAATTTGGAAGTATACATATATATACACACACATAAATTCTAAAGAAAAAATTATTAAACTTGACAAAGATGTTAAAACATACCGAAAATAATGAAATCTATATAACAAACATGAAATCCAACATAGAATTAAATTGAGAAGTAATATTAACTTGTATTTTACTGAAAAAATTCATATTGAAAAAGTATTTTTATGAGTGCATGAGAAGATATAGAGAATGAAATCCTAATTATGATAAAATATAAAGTAGGTTTACTTATTAAAAGGTGTGTATATAGCATAGGGTGGGATTAGTTACAAATGAGATGGACATAGAAGGGGTAGGGTTAGTAGTTTAATAATGAGACATTAAAGGGTCCTTTGAAATCTGAAACACCAAAATAGACTTGTGAAAAAGTACACAGTAAAAATGTGTTCTAAAAAAGTACACTTGTGAGATAGAAAGACTTAATTACCCATTTTTTACAATTTACTTTCTTAAAATCGGTTTTAGAAAAACATATTCAATTTAATTAGTCGCATAGTGGTTATGTTTAACCACTTCTTTTTTGGAACACTCAAATGCAAAACGCTTCATCTTTAGAACACCAAAGATAAACCGCTTCATCTTCCTCATTCAACACACAATTAAGTCATCATTCTTCCTCTGAAAGCTAGGTTTCAAAATTGAAACAAAAACCTTACTAGTGTGCCATTTTGATCTCAGTTACTGAATAAGATTTTTTCTTTTTCAAGTTCTTCGACATTTGGGGATTCATTAGATCATTGTCAGTTGTAGAACAGAAAGAGTTGCTAAGAGTTGATTATGTTCCTGCGTACAATATGGTGAGCATCGATATTGTTTGGTGTTGATTTTATGTCGCTGGTTCTTCTAAGGTCATTGGTTATACTTTGAATCCAAAAATTGATTTTGATTTGGGTTTTTTTTTTTTAGTTGCTTGTGCAAATCATGTTTTTATGACATTTTGAATGAGGACATAAACTTAATAAATAAAATGGAGGCAGTAAAATGCAAAGTAACTTATGCCATTTTGTTGGTACACTTTTGATTTTAGTCAAATTCCCTAAAATTATTTAATTTTGAGACCCTAGATGGTTATATCTTAATTCATTTTTTACTTGGTGGATAATTGATGATTTTTCAATTGGTTGAAAATATGGTTCCAATGAATTAAGGCAGTGTTGCTTCACATTCAGTAGTTGTATTTTGGTATTCAGGAATTTTTTTGTGTGCATGTTGTAATAAATTAAAACAGAATTGGACTGTTTCAATGAATTCATGTGCAAATCTATGTTTGCAAAACTGTCACATTACAATGTCTTGTGTAAGTGTATTGTTACTATGAAATGGTTAACTGCATTGTTACACTTTTATAGTACACTACACTGCACCTCTAAATTATTATATGTGTTGTTTACAACTTTCTATAAAATGTATTTTGTGTACATACGATGTACCTTCCCAGCCACTCAACACAAATGTAAAAGCGCATGTCAAATGAACATACACACATAACATTCTAAGTTGGTACATTTTGCTTTCCACAGTATGGTCCTTGTTGGTCTGGTGGAATACATGCATCAACATGGGTACCATCAATTGCATCAACTCAATTCTAGCATGACAAACATATATCCCAAATACCATTAATTGCACCAAAACATATATTTTGTAATTCATATAAAGATACAATAATAATTTTAATTACCTTAAAAAATGGATAATATTGGGGATTGAATCTGATCTGTGATTGAATGACTTCAAAATTTGGGGGTTGTGTGATATACATTCCAAGCCTACAAACTACCTTTAACACACTTGAAATATTTGGAGATTGTTTCACTCAAATGTTGAAACCTTACAGCTATTATGCGATTTCGTTCATTGTGGCATATAGTGAGGATAAATATAGCAACTTGCTTCTGAACAGTGAGCTATCTAGAATGTTGTAATCCTCTATTTTTTAACTCTTCGCAAAACAACACAAAGACTAGTGGATCCATTCTATATTGGTTGAAACACCTATCTTCATGGCCATTAATTGATTGTAATACATATGTATGCCCCCTAAGTTTACATGTTCTACATGGACGTGGTCCTGAATTTTGACTAGAATAATGATCAACTGCTATTTCAGTTCTGACAATACCCATCTCATCATCACTATCAAATATCAATTCCTCATCTGAATCCATTTGTGCCCAAACACCTATAACACAAAATAAGCATAAATATGTAAAAACATCCATGTAATTAAACTTACAAAAACATCCATGCTATTAAACTTACAAAAATATCCATGCCATTAAACTTACAAAAACATCCCAACTATTAAACATAAGACAAAAAGTTGAGATGGACATCCATGACAGTCATAAAGCAACAAACATCCCAACATTCTACAATTAAATATAAATACATATCTAAATACGTAAAGAACAATCATAAACAATATAGTCACATAACCCAATCCCGCTTCCTATGGTCTGACATAGCCAGGAATAGCTTCCTCCAAGTCTAACCCTCACTAAATTTTGTTATGGCTTTTGAATAGCTATCACCATCAATGTCATCCAAATCATTCAAAGCACTCATACATTTATCTACCAAGTTATTCTTATTGGTATTAACCTCACTATTCCCATACAAAGATGTTGCCCCATTGACTGTGACTTCTTGTACTCTAAATACTCTTTTTTTTTCTTTGACTTTTCAACCAACACATTAAGGGCAGTTGTAAAACCAATCATATCATTATTTTTCTTCATACGATGCGAGAACGATTGGATGGGCCCTTTAGCATTTTCATTGCCATCTCCTTTATCAACCTTAGTTGTAGGATAAAAAATGGGGTCTTTCTTTTCCTCATTGTCAGATGGAGGGAGGGTTAAAGGGTGAGCATGTTCACCGGTTGCACTTATCTCACCAAAAATTCTACCAAGCTTGTTATAATGCGGACAACCCTTTTTCTTGAATTTTCTAGCATGCTTATTCACCTAGCAAGCATGAAAACTAAAGAATACCAAACCCTTGAAAAATATAGACATAATAATGTATAAGAGTTTTAAGAATAATTGGCTACCTTTGTAAAGCCCGGGCAAATTTAAACTTTTTCTTAAAAAAGAGTAAAATGATAATTTGTCACTATAATGTGTATTTAAAATACTCATGTTCTAGACCTCAGATGAAGAAACGGAGTTCACCATTGGGTTCATATCGTAAAACCTAGTCACCCTGCCAAATTTTATCGAATTCTGAGATAATCAGATTTTTACACGTTGTTCAAGGTGATTGCGTGGTGAATGACATTTTAAAGGTCCCCAAAAATGTATTTTTTAAAATTTCCTTCAAATTAAGTTAAAGTTCCAATAAAATTTATTTGGACTTAATTCGGGATTTAATAAATCGTTTCAGGATGAAAAACAGACCCGAAAGTCAGAAATATGCGGTGCGATGTGAACCGCACATTTACGACTATAAATAGGGACCTAAATCTGATATTTTGAAGAAATATCTTCATTATTTACCCAAGTGGCCAGCCATAGAGATAGAAAAGAGAAAAGAGAGAGAAAAAAACTTAATCTTCAAGGTTTCCTCTTCCGATTCTCGAAGCTCTGTCGCTCGGATCAACACGGACCAAGAGTTAAAGTCGATCACCGCGAAGAGGGCTACGTCTACGTACCAAAAAAAATGAATTTCACCGAAGATCCAAGAGGGGACTTTGGAGAATCAAAGGTTCTTGGGCTTTGGTTGGTGTTCTTGGAGGTTCTACTACTTCCTACACGTTACAAGAGGTAGGGTTCTTCCAACTTTAGTTTTATTCCTACCTTAAGGGGCTGTTAAGGGGCTGAATTTGGACTGTTTAAGGGGCTGATTTTGGACTGTTTAGTGCCTAAATTGTGGGCTGTTTTTGGACTGAAATTGTGACTGTTTTTGGACTGAAATTGTGACTATTTTTGGGCTGAAATTGTGATTTTTTTGGGACTGAAATTATGACTGTTTTTGGACAGAAATTGAAAATGATTTTGGATGGAAAAGTGGACTGTTTTTGGATAGAAAAGTGGACTATTTTTGGACTGAAAAGTGGACTATTTTCGGACGTAAAAGTGGACTATTTTTGCGGACTGTTTTGGGCCGTTATGCGGGCTACTAAATGGGCTTTTATGTGTTATATTGTGTCTTTGTAATTAAGTGTGTTATTGACCAAAATATTGTGATATCACTTGCCTATGATTATGAAAGTGAAGATTTGAGAATAGAATTTGCTTGGACAAATTTCTAGTTTAAGTTTTGTATGTGGAATATGTAATTTTCTTGAGACTTGGTATTATGTGAAAATGGTTGTGTAAAAATCACTTAATGTGATTTCTTGAGCTATGTGGTGACTTGGAATGTGTTATGTGATTATATGACTTGAGTGCTTTTAAGGTGTTTGAGAAAATGCCTATGTAAAATAAAGTATGTTAATTGCATGAGATTATGCTCTAACATGGTTGGATGATGTGGTGAAGTGAAATCATGGGCTTATGACATTATTTATGATTGGAAATGTAATTGTTGGTATATGCATGATATGATATATTGACATTGTGACAAATATGATATCTATATGCTTAGAACATACCTTACCATGATATGTTGAGATTGTTCATATGTCATTCATACCATATTGAACATTGTATCGTTGTGCATAGAGGCATCACATTCATAGGCATAAGTCATGAGTGTGGGTGTGTGAGATGCATGGTTGAAAGCAAAAACCACATTTGGTGATTGATAAATGGGCTCGGTACCGTTGAACCAAGATTCAACAGAGTCGCACGGTTGCATGAAATGGAAAACTTGTGTCAGGTATAGCAAGAAGGGCTAGACACTCTCTTGGGTGAAAAACCCGGTTACTAGTTCATACACTCCGACGGTAAAAGTCCAAAAAGTGTAGATAGGCTTGTGGAGCCGATGGTGTGATTCCAAAATTCGCTACCCATAAAGACACATGGTTTTGTTTATGAAATGATCATTCGATGTTTAACATCCAACAAGTTTTTGTTTATAAACACAGACTTTTATTTCAAAGCGATCATTGGATGTAATTCATCAATGACGGATTTTATTACACATTGACATTGCATTATGTGGTGGGAGTTGGTGAAGACTCGGGTTATGATGCATGAGTGAGTTTCATCTTATTTCATAGCATGACATGGTAGAATTCTAACCTAGAATTTCATATTCTTACTTGAAATGTTGATGTGAATATGAAATGTTAAATGTAAACATTGCATGTGCATTTAGGTGGGGAGTAGCCTCTGTAGGAATTACTTTACTGAGCGTGGCTAACCCTATACAGAAAAATATTTCAGGTGCGGGATATACGCCGGTGGACGACTCTCGTTCAGGGCCGCAAGGGTGAAGAAAGCCGACTTGTGGCTTTTATAACTTCTTTTGTAAAACTAGACTTGTAATATAGTTTGGGCATGTAATGTATGTAAGAGAATTGTAATCGAAATCATATGGATTGTTTTTAATATAACCTTGCATGTTTTTATATGAGTATGGATAAATAGACCCGGTGTGGTCAAGTTTTACTCATAAATGGATCGGGTGTGATCATTGTTCCATATTGGGCCTCGGATGGATCATATGATTGTATAATTGCACAGGTTGTATTTTGGATAGAATTTCCCGTACAAAGGAGACTCTACCCGATTTTTGTTAAATTAAGGACCCCGGTAAATGGGGGCATAACGACGAGATATCGAGTTACTTAGTATCCACGGGTATTCTACGGGTTGATGGGTAATCAACGGACCCCCGGATTTTGGGGTGTCACAACCTTGCACAAATTCTTCTACACGTTATCAGGTAAAGTAATTGTCTGTCTGTTTCATTCAATAACTTCTTAAATGCATTGTATGTTGTTCTCAAGTATTGTATTTGTTTTGCATCTGCTCAAATTTGTAATTATATCCCGTCTTGTTGCTTAGTTGCACTTAGATTTTGTTCCAGACATCCCTTTCAAATGTAAAGGTGTCTTTAGGACCATTTGGTACTTTTAAATCCATGAATTCAATAAAAATGGCCTCATTTTTAGACGTCCATGAGCCATCACCTTTCTTAGCCCCAACCTCAACAACACCGCAATTAGGGGTGTCAATCGTGTCGTGTCGTATCAGTTTCGTGTCGTGTCACTTTCGGTCGTGCTATTTTCGTGTCGTATCACTTTCAGTACGTATCAATATTCGTGTTAATAAAAAATTATTTAATTTGATAACAACTAATATAATACTATTTAAAAATTTATTTTCATCTATAGTACTCATTAATCATGTTATTCGTGTTGAACCTTAATTTGACCCATTTATTTCTCGTGTCAACAAATTGTGTTATTTCGGGTTCGTGTCAGGTTCGAGTCGGGTTCGTGTTTGAGTCAAAAATTGACACCCCTAATCACTATCCTTATTTTTCATCTACATAACCAACAACTCCAAATTAGAGAAAAACACCATAAGAAAAAAGTTCTATAAACACCTACCTATCCATTCATGAAAGAAAAAACCTAAAGAAATCAAATGTCTCAAAGGTATTCAGTGCTTGGGAGTTTTTTAAACTTCTAATTCATAGTAATTAGACTTCAAACTAAGAACTAAGATCCAACTCTTCTTCCATCAAAAAAATTGAAAACCCTACTTCTTATTATCCCCAATAACTCTCCAATTACAACAATTCAACACCTTTTCCAAAAAAAAGGCATACACATACATAAGTATAAGCGGATGAAAAAGTTAGGACATGAGTGGACAAATATTTGAAATTATTATCAAACGGTATGTAAAAATATTTTCTAAGTAAGCAACAGTGCATGTTTAGAATTCTAATATGTTAAATGCGACTTTGGGATAATATTAATGTAAGGCTTTGATTACCAAGTAATATTTTAAATAATGGTTAGGCAATTTGGATAATTTTGGGAATCTCAAGGGTTCATATGTAAATTCATTCAAGTAAGTAAAACCATTTGGTATGTTATCCTCCAGTATACTCTTTCTAAAAAAGAGTATACTCTTTCCGTGTTTTATACGAGATGTCCACAGTTCAAAAAAAAGAGTGAGATGCCCAGTATGCCGACATCAGTGGAGACTGATTTAGTGGAGCCTAACTTTTCCAGCAAATACTACCATGCTTTCAATTGGGAGACTCTAAATGATAGCCAAGTATGTCGACACCAAATAATCCTAAAAATTTCATCAAAACTGAAGAAACAATGTTTCGTAAACCCCAGATCTAATTGAAATTAGATCTACAAAAATAAACCCTAGAGCTGAAATAATAGAGTATAGATCTTTAAAAATAAATTATGGATCTATAAAAATAAGCCCTAGATTTGAATAACATCATCATAGATCAAAAAATAATTGAAAAATTTTGCGGAGAATAGGAAACTTACCCCTTCGCTAGAGATGGAGGTCTTTGCTGGAGTGGAGGTCTTCGTCGGAGTTGGAGAGCTCTGTGGTGTTAGAGAGGTCTGAGAGAAATGAGACAAATACATTTTAGATGCATTTTTCTTGACATTTTATATGGTAAGGAAAAAAAATATGTGATTTTGCTGTGGAGAAGGTTCGAAGTCTAGACCTCATTGAATGGGAAATAAGAGTTACCGCTTGTTTGGGTTTTTTGATGTTTTCAAAAACATCATTTTAGATGTTTCCATATTTTGCCATTGTTTTCAAAACAGAGCAGTAAAAAAATGAAAACAGTTACTAAACGCATTTTTTTAAATGAAAAAAAAACAAAAAAATTATGTTACCAAACGCTACCTTAGATATTTTTTTACACTTTTTAGTATGTGGTGAAAGTTCATTATCTAGATTGTTCAAATTTATATAATGTGACCATATGGTTTGGCAAGAAACACAGTGTTGAAGGTATGTCTGGCATATTATTCCATTGTGGGTGCATAACTGTGAGTATATCTACTAACTGTTGACTGTGTGTCACCCATAGTATAACATAATAGTGTATCTCCTAAACAAAAAAAGATGCATACACAAGGTTTTCAATAGTGTATCAATTCTCTATTTAATAATGATTTTTATGAATTAATCATTTGAACCCATTTCTAATTAAAACCATATGGATCAAATCTAATGGAAAATGTTTCATGGATAGTGTGAGTTGTAGACAGTGTAACTCAACAATGTGACAACCAACAAACATAGAAATTATAAGCATAAAATGGCAATAACACAAACCCCCCCAGAAATAATGCAAAAACAAATTGTATTAAACAAAAGATAGTCAACAATGTCATTAAGTGGTAGCATTCTTAAGTTTACAATGACTCATTACAAGTTTTCTTGTTGTAAATGCCTAAATGCCCACATCGGCCACAATGACTTCGCCTAACAAGTTCCCCCCTCGATCGAATTTTGCGATTTTTTAGTCTACTAGGTTGCTTCTTGAACGATGGTGGCAAAATATTAACATATACCTGCAAAAATGCAAGACGATAAATAGTCGAGATTGGATAAATGGGTTCAGAATATGACTTCTTGTATGTGTTTACATGGTAGTAATAATCAACAAATTCGTACATATTTTACCCACTCTTTCGTATTGCCAAAACAACATGTGAACAAGGGAACTTATTTATCTGCCACTGAAAACATTAACACGTGTTATTCACAATATCAATGGACACCCAAGCGTATGACATCACTTCATACACTTGATTATTTGAAATCTGTATAGTTCAAGACCTCATTTCATCGAAAGTAGCTTGTAATCTGGAAGACACATTAGGGCACAAAATTTCATTCCACTCCAAAGCTATCTTCATCTTGCGGCCAATTTAATCCATTATTTGTCCCTTAATAGTGTTTAACCATGCTAGTAATTGATAAATATTGAGCATTCATAATCCGTGCGTTAAACAACTCTATAACATTAGAATGCATTTCACTATAACGTTTCCCTCTAAAATGAGTGTTTGTCCAATGTTCAATGAAAGATTGGAGAGGAACCTATCTTCATTAGAACCACCTTCATGACGGAGAGCTTCAATCTTCCCATAAAAAAACGACTATGTTGGTGCATAAGCACACTCACGCAACAATACAACTATGTGTTCTCGGAATACATTGAAAAAATGACAACCAATCAAATTATCCCTTAGATTAGCTTTCAAATACTACAAGCAAAATGCGTGATGAGCACTTGGGAAAACTTTTGGCATAGCTTCTAACAGACCTAAGTTACGATCAAATACAAAAGTAATAACCCAAGTGTGATCCAATATCTTAGATATCTGTTGTAAAAATCAAAACCTGTTTGATTAATTCTCAACAAATGCCAATGGGAACAAACTTGAAATTCACTATATAAATGTCATGAAAAAAAACAACCAAAAAATATGAAAAAGTGTAACATAAATTGCAACATTGTATCTAAACACAATTAATAATGTAACAATGATAGTATAACATAATCATGATAGTATAACATAAGCATGAAATTTTAAAATGAAACAATTGTATGAAAATTTACATTGGTTTCCATCTTTTGCAGTTATCGATAAAAAATTATCTCTATACATGTCTTTCAAATATGTTCCATTCAAAAACAGTAGTGGACAACGATAATTAAACTGTTTAATACAACCTTTAAAAGAAACAAACAACCTTTTGAAATGGTTATTCTCATTATCACAATCTAAAACAATATGGTTGTCTGAATTAAAACGATTCACTCCATCGACATACCAATGTAGTTGTTAGTATGACAATGAGTGATCCCCAAAAAGCATACCTTTTGCTTTTTCAACCCCTTCCCACGCTTTATCATAGGATATGGTAAGTTCATAATCAAAAAAAAAAAAAATTCAGTAACCACCTCTATTGGACGTGTTGTGGTATGTCCACGAACACGGTTGACAATCAATTTTGCAATCAAATTAAAAATTATCCTCTTGTTATCTCTTGTTCATAGATCCACACCATAATTGTGTTCATTGTGCAAATTTTTCTAATATAAAAAAAAATCGTAGCATTCTCGACTGTTGCATTGCTATACCACCCACAACCAGAAAAATATTTAAATGAACACTCATCAATAACCCTTGATTTACAATTCTTTATATAATTAAATTCAAAACCAGCATCAATCAAATATTTGCAAAGCGTTTTTTGAAACTGCAACGCACCACCTTCAAATTTCTTTCATATATGTCATATTTCATTAGTCCACTTAGATGTTAGAAGAATTTTCTCATTGTGACAAATAAAACTGGGTAACAAGTCTAATGCAGAATCAACATCATCACTTATATTCACATCCTGCAAAGAATCATTATAACGCAATGAACCTCCCTCAACATCTTTCACAAACACTTTAAAGTCAACAAAATTTCCTAGAAAACTTTGTTTCAATTCAATCATGTTCTTCAAATCTGTATCATTGTGCAACATGCAAGTGGGATGACCTAGTATAGAATATGACAATTGGACTAAAAAATTTAATAAGTCATCCCAAATTTTGCAAACTCCAAAAACAAGTTCCGATATATTTGAATTAATAGATACTTTGAAAACTGAAATAGCATTACCGTATCTATATGAAAGCAACATTGTTTCCTCCATTGCAACACCTTTCAATTATTAAAAATATATATACAATGAGACACAAAATAAAAAGATATATACAAAAAGACAGAATAAAAACATGATGTTTTTACTACTTGGATATAATTATGAATTCCACCAAACAAGACATTTTGCATACTCGAAAAACCAAGAAAACGTAGTAAAAACATGATGCAAATTGGTAAAAATATCCTATATGGTGTTTGTAGATAAAATGTGAACAAAGTGGAAAAACACTCACTAATAAAGGTTGCGCTTCGGTGGGTAACAAAATAAAAAACATTATGTCTCACAATAACAGTTATTGTTGTGTTCTTGGGTGAGATAAATAAGTATGAAAAAAATGAAATAATCACCATTAAAATGACTGACAAAAACCTAATGGTGTCATGAATTCAAATATGGTAATTACTGATATTGAATAATAAAGATGAACTTCAATTTCAACTTTGCACTGATAATGACTTTGACATTGAAAAAGAAGAAGACAACCAACGATAATGTGGTAAAATTTAAAATTCAAATTTGCTGGTTTCCACGTAATAAACAGAAGAATCAAATCTTTCATTAAAGTAGGACATTTTTAATGCACAAATATAAATTGGAAAAAAAATGTTCCCAAAAATAATTGCATAATTTAATGGAGGACACAAATGTCAAATAAAAATTTAAAAATTTCAAATTATGTATTTGGACACAATTAAGTTCTAAAATTGAGGACTTAATTGCTTAACATAAAGAGATATGAATTTTTTTATAATTAAGTCTAATTTTGTATGATTCTTTTAAATTTTTTGAAAATTAAACGGAATGGGAATAAAGATTTATAAGAGTGGAAATATCCCACCCAAGAAAAGAGCAAGGAATTGTTTTTTTTTTTTTTTCCTTGAAATGCTATGGGGCCTGCACATGTAATGCGCCGATGGTATCGGCTGGGCTAGGACCAACATAGAATATGCAACATTATGTAATGTTAGCCGGATTCAACCCAACCTAGCCCACAAGTGAGGTCGACTCTTTTAAGGCTTGTTTTTCAGGGTACAAAACCCAACACTTTTCTTGAGTATGTCCACTCTCGGTTGTATCACGTCTTGGATTTCACATGATTCTCGTGGAGTGGTACCGGTGGCTGGGCTTCTAAATCCTCCAACCTTTTATTCTTATTTTTCTATGTTTTATATAAAAAGTATAAGGGAGAACACATGGAAAATCTTCCCATATTTTCTGATTTTTTAAAATAAAATTTACTTAAACAGAACAAACTTAACGCTCCATTTGGTATGATGAAAAAATAGAAGGATGAAAAGTTTGAAGTATAAATAAAATATCATGTTTTGTGAAGAAGGATGAAAAAGTTGATGGATTAATTTTCATTCCAACTCACCAAAATTAATCCCTCTAAAATCGGAAGAAAAATAACTGAAAAATTAATTATTTATGTTAAGATGTATCTTATTTATCTATATATTATGTATATATTAATTTCATATAAAAATACAAAATATGTATATATATTAAAAAAAAATTAAAAATAAAATTAAAAATTAAAAATAAAAACATAAAATTAAAAATTAAAATTAAAATTAAAATTTTTTTCATCTTAATTAAGGGTGAAAATTTTCTATTCAACACAATGACACGATTCAAACTCTACACGAATTTTATGACACAAACATGATTATAGCTCAACATGAATATGAAGATGACCTGACACGTGAACAAGAAATATAAAATATTCATAATTTTATGACTCAACATGAATTTGACACAACACGACTCGATTGTCACCCCTAATATTAGCCAACACAAAAAAAATTAAAAAATATTAGGCATTTTTATTTTCCATCCATCCAACTAAATTCAAAAGAAAGAAATTGTATCATTCTTACTTTTCATTTTTGAAGAATAAAAAAATGTAACGCTCCTATTTTTCATTCTTTTTACTTTCCATATTTCTTACCAAAATGGAGCATAAGTCAAACCAATACCCTAACACCTAATCTATATGACTACTTTTTGACATTCTCACTAATTATCAACCACTAATTTATTTTATTTTTTTTCAAAAAAAGGGGTTAGTTGTAATGCCTTAAATATTTTCTAATTCTTTAGATTCTAAAGTGGTGTCGGTGGAAGATGGTGGAAAAGGAGGAGCCGAAAGGGGAAGGGTTATAAAACCATACATCCGTGTCGGCAAACTATAAAACAATTCAGTCGAGCAAATTGAGAAATAGATAGGGCCCAGGTTTACCAAATTAATGAGAACAATAAGAATGTAAAGTTGATGAGGGAGGACAGTCTCCTCCCCCAAAGTTGCTCTCAAAGTTGTCTGTGTGGTTGCATTTACTTCCACAACGTGTAGCTTGAAAGACCACATTGTGGGAGACCATCTTTGACACGTTGGAAGTGAACAAAAACCAATATGAATCATTGAGAAGGAGAATCAGAAAACGAGAGGTGACCTAAATAGGAGGTGATGGGTCTCTGAACAGTACGAAAAGTAGAAGCAATAATGTTCCACTTGATATGGTCTGATCCATCTCATTCGGTTGGTACACTAGCTCTCCAATGCTGCTCTCTTTTGATTACATTTCATTCTGGTGGTCGGCCTCATAATCAAGATCAAAATTTTGTTTACAAATGACAGAAATATTTCTACTCTCAAAGAGATGGAAACAAATTAACGATAGAATCAAATACCAATAATTTGAGGTGTTTTAAAATATTTTAACATGTTTCAGTCATTATTTTGGAATGTTTCAAAAATAAATTTTAAAATTTTTTCTTTTGTATTCTTTTTTCGAAATGTTTCCAAAATATTTTCAAAATATTTTTGAAAAATTTAAATTTTCTTAGGTGACCAAAATAATATACTGAAACAGAATATTGTATCCTTATTCTCTGATTGAGTAGCCCCATGGCAAAACAATTATATGATAAGCCTCCAATTTATGGGGGAGTCTTGGAGTTGTAAGTGATACATAATTTTATTCCCATGTTAATTAGAAGAATGAATTTCCCCTTTTGAATCCACGACAATAAATACATACTATTTGCATTAGCAAAATTGCTAAAGTAAATACCCATATTTCTGTGTAGTCAACAATACTGACAAAAACAAGTGACACGAACCAATCTTTCGTTGTGGTTGTTTGGCAAAAACCTCTTTTTGCATATTATTTGCATTCTGACTTTTTTGCATCGTAAGTGACAAAAAAAAAACATTTTTCCTTGTAGTGCGCAGATATCAGTTTGGGCAAAACGAAGCATGTGGATCTTTAAATGTTTCTTTGATTTGTTGGAGTAAGCAAAATCAGCCGGGTTCAATGAAGTATATGCCCTATTTAATAAAAGTTTATGAGACCAAGTCCAAGGGATTGTTGTTTTGTAATTATCCTTTTTAGAGTTTACACATTGGTTACATTGCAAATCTACTTTGGGCATAATTTATTCTTTCAACTCCTGCCACACCAACCATATAACTTGAGGTTTGGCACAAGATCACAAAAATGTCAATGTACCCCATAAAGCAGTTTATGTGGACCTAAAGACTACCCTTCTTAGCATATTTGGTGGAGCCAAAAAATTATTATTGAGTAAGCATTTAAACAATTTTTTTTTTTGGCTCCTAACCAAAAGAAGTAAGTCGATAAAAGTATATTTATATCTTTCTATTTGATACTTAAAATTTCATTAAGTAAAAAATCACTATACATAGATTATACAAGAAAAAGAGAAAAAAAAAGAGATTAATTATAACCACTCTTATCAGAATCAGATCGGAGAAGTGAACGGACCTTCAAAGGTCCCAATTCACTAAAAGAACTGTCTGGATAATCGAACCGTTGAAGGACTAAAAAATGGGCCAGTTTTAACCAAAATCGGTGAACCGAATATTTGCCGGTTCAAAACTTAAAACTATGGCAGCCCCCCTTCGTCTTCTCCGTCTCGTTTCAGATCTGGCTCAGACGCTCAGCCCATTCGTCTTTTCCGTCTCCTTCCAGATCTGACAACACCACAGATCTCCAAAGCTATGTAAACCTTCTCTCTCTCTCTCTCTCTCTCTCTCCACGCAGACACACACCAACAGTTTACACTTTACATTTTACACCCAAAGAGAGAGTATACAACAATAATAAAAGAGTAACGCTAATTGACTAAATTTTGAGCCTAAATGACATGATAGTTGACTGGAGATTCTTTATTTGGTGTCATATCATTTGGACTCTAATAAAAACTCTAAATAATATGCTGCCATATTATTTAGACGCCAAATTTAAATCCAAAATTTAAAAAGTGTAACATTACTGATAATAAAATTGCTAAACTTATAAAACAAGTCAGGAGTTGTGCAGTTCCTTGGTGTTTGTGGCTGACAATGCGGACCTTGAATAACGTTAACCGCATCATTAGAGGGTATCATTGGGGCTATTTGATAATACCACTTAAGCTTTAAAATCAAATATTTTAAACATTTAAAAAATTAAACCAATTTAATAACTTAAAAGTTATACTACTTAATATTTTTAAAACTTCTTAAAAATAGGCTAATATTTTAAGCACTTCTTAAGTACCTTGACTATCGTTGTGTCATCATCACCACCACCATTGTACCACCGTTACCACCACCATCACCATCACCATCACTGCCACCACCTCCATCAACACCGTTACCACCATTGTGTCACCGCCATAACCACTACTATTATGTCATTGCCACCACAACCATTGTGCCACCGTTACTACCACCATTATCATTGTCATTGCCACCACCACTATCACCACCACTACTATTGTCATTGCCACCACCACTATCACCACCATCGCTATTACTACTATCACTATTGTCGCCACCACCACCACCACCACCATTGTACCATTGCCACCATTATTATTACTGTCATTACCATCACCATTATAACTACTGTCACCACTATCATTGTACCATTACTACCACCGTTGTGTTGCCTCCACCACAATCATCACCATTGTGATGGTGGTGATAAAAATAAGATAGTTGCGGAGAGATATTTAAAAAAAATGACATAATTAAAATAATAATAATTTTTAGACTTCACCACTGTAGCTACCGAAGGGACACATTCATTAGAGCTCCTACAGTCGTTGATCACTTCTTCTCCCCTTAGTTTGTCACTCTGTCTTAATTATCTCTACTTTTGATTTGATGAGAACAATTTCGTTTGACAAACATATTTATATTTAGGTCGTTTTTAAATCCAATTAGTTTTGCAGTTTTAAGCTGTCACATGCTTCACTCACATGGGATACTCCTATCTTTGTTTCTACGTTATCTTGGGACCTCCCTGGATTCCAAACTTTTGCCTTCATTTCCTCTCCATATGAGGCCAAATATCTCTTTAGGTTGTCAATGCGTTGTGTGCCTAACTCGGTCTATCCGAGGTGCCCTTCAAACTTGTGCACCACTGTGACACATGATGGTTGCGGTGCAAGTTTACCCCCTAATTACTACATAGGAATGGTAGTGGACTAAAGCAGGGGCGGGAGGTGTAGTCTCTATCCCCGTACCCACTTAAAAAAATTTCGTTCATCTCCAGTTCACTCCCATTAGCGGGTATAATTTTCATCTTCATTCCCGTATGCAGATAAATTTGTAATCCCCACTCCTACCCTGTCCCTTGCCTTCATCTCCGCCCCTACTCGCGTCCATCTTAGCCGCCCAAGGCCAAGCCCAAACGAACATAATCCAAAATTCTAAATAAATCTAACATTCTAAATAATGCAACATAATTATAGAATATCATAACATAATTAAAAAATTGTCATTTACAACATAATATAATTAAAATCTTGACTACAACATAATCCAACATAATATAATTAAAAGTTTGTTTCCATGGTAAATCCAACACAATGTCATTCAATACAACATAATGTAACATAACATATTCCAACATGAAAAAATATAAAAACACAAAGATCTATACTTTTACAAGTCAAAATCATAAAAAAATAAATTAAAAAAAAACAATTCCAAAAGAAAAAATTATTCAATAATATGTAGATTTGTATTCACAGTAACATGTATATAAACAAAAAAAATAATAATAATAACGGGTAAAGTGAGTGCGGGGAAGGGCGAGGTAGGTGTAAGTGTCAGTTTATACCCACCTTCATCCCCTCATGGGTTTATACGGATATTTTTATATATGTCTACCATCTCATATGTATGGTTCATCCCCGACCTAAATGGGGTGAATTCAAATGAATACCCATTTTTACCTAGTTCACTGTCATTCCTATTAGTACGTGACCTATGCTGTTTAAGCTTTAGCAAACTCGGAGCTACGAAACTAGATCAATTCTGTTGCATGAATCTCTTTTCTTTGATGGCTATCTGGGACCATCAATTTGAGCTTCTCGAGCAATTGGCATCGCTAGATCACACCACTACAAGAAATTTGTGAATATCCGACCCTAATGCAAAAAAGTTGTCAAAAAAAATCCTTTTGCAAGAGTTTCATACAACCGCCTCCTATAATATCGTCGGGAAGACTTCTGACGTTTTGTCAATGTCAAAAAATGTAAAAGAGCGATATCGGCATTTATAATCACCATAAAATGTGAAATTTTGGTAACTGAAAAGGTCCATTTATAGGCGTTTACATAAACGCCAGGAAAGGTTTTTATTTTTTATTTTTAATTATTTTTTGGTATTCTATTATGTGAGCATTAATTCTGCAAAAAATTCTTATATAATTTAAATTGATTACATTTGGCTAGCTGTTACTATTCTATTCTACTCCTGACATACAAATCAATACACTTGAGGAGGTAAATCTCTTGTAAAGGGCCAAGTGCTAGAATGTACGAGGGTTGGAAAAAATTAAGAAAATCCACTTGGGTGTTACTCAGTTTGTTCCACAAATTCTCTGAAAGTTCAATCAAGAAGACTAACTGCCCGCATATTATTTTGTGACGATTCTCAGGAGCACAAACTTAAAAAAACAAAAAAACTATATGGCCCAAATGTTACACAAGGGCAGGTATTAATGACCGTGTTTCTTCATCAACCCAACTAGAGGTTGTCTTTCAACAATTTTAGAGCTCCATTTGCAGCAGACCTGCAGTACCCAAGGGTCTTTGGTCGTTGAAGGACAATATTCACTAAGAGAGGATGTAGAATAGGAGGGACGGAGTTAGAATTTTGTTTCAGTTGGGGCACCCTAAAATTTTTAAATGTAAAATTGTTTTCATCAAAAAAATATTTTTAATAAATTTTTTATGCATAGTTCTATCACTATATATATACATATATCATTTAGATGTCCAACTCATATATATGAGCAATGTACAAAAATTTATAACAAAAAGACTTCACATCAAAAGATCATCTATTTCTTGACTAGGAGACAGTTGTTCCAATGTTGATTTTCTTATAAGAAATCTATCCATAATTGATTATAAAATGAATTTTTCTAATAAAATTCAAATTTAATTGTTCATCATTAAGTTCGTAACGTATTACATAATATACTACACATAATCAACAGATAATTCATAAATCCACAATAATATAATCCATAAATTTACAATACTTGTATGTATTTGTTATTGAAATTTCAAATCTAGTTCTTTGTATTTGGGTGCTGTTGTATTGAATTTTTTTATTGAAATTGACAAGTTTTTGGAGTGGAATTTGTCTGATTCACTACAGGAGATTTTTTGTCCTGTTCATGCTTTATTTTGTGTTGAAATTAAAGCGATCCATTACAACAAAAGTTAGCCACTGTTTTATTTTTCTTGAGTCTTGTTCTTGTGGTTTTAGTGAGATAATTGTAAGTATATACTCCAATACCAACAACCAAATAAGCCGATTTATTGACGAACATCAAAAGGCTTCCAAGAAATCAAAGGAAGAAAAAAAATGAGGGTTGGCGAAGAAAGACAAAGTTGCAGAATCCGAGGTTCGAACGAAGAAGACATCTAGACGAATAAAAACCGTGAAATAAATGAGTTGCCGAAATTATGTTTAATGGTTTGAAAATTACACTAATCTCATCTATACTTTTGTGAAAGTTTTAGTGAGCGCAAGATTCAGAATTTTTGAAAATTTTAAAAATACGCCTAGGTTCCAAAATTTTTTAAATCCATCCCTGTAGATTAGGACATCTAGGGAATAAGGGATTATGAGAAAAATACGAATAAAAGAGAGAAAAAGAAAACCAACATAAAAAAATACGTATGATTAGATGCAGATATATCAAATCAATAAGGTACACAACGAAGCATCATCATACTCCATTTTAGAAGCCGCCACCAACAACAACCAGTACAAGTTGAAAGTCATGGGCAAATATTTATACAATATAAGGCTTCTTGTACAAGCTTGGCTAAACAGACCAAATAGCACCGAAGTTCCCAGTATTTGATGGGACATTGGCGTCCCATTAGATTACGATCTAATAATATCAAGATTAATAACAATAGTAAATAGAAGGATATTTACCTAACTGAGTTGGGGAATGAGCTAAGGGACAAGGTCTTTCTCATGACATCCAGTTGTGTGTCCAGCTCCAAGAAAAATGTCAAGGTCGTCCAAGTGTGACCTCATCAATATGAATCTAGATCGTCCATATTACATAATGAGGAAAGTATCCGTTTCCAGCTCAGGTCTAAATTAAGCTCATTCGTTCGTGAGCTGACTAAAAATACTAGAGATCATCCTAAGTAGAACGACCTCACAATATGATCTTTCATAAGATATGAAAGACAACAACATATCTAAGCTTGAAGATAAGCCGAAATACCAACTCAGCATATTTTATAAAGTCACGTCACACCTAGGGAATTTAGCCTCTAATCACGTGGTCCCCAAGTTTGTTAAGATTTTGGGATAGGTGTAGCGATTTTGTCACGTCACACCTAGGGATTTTGGTGAGTGCATATAGATATATATTAAATAATTGTTGTAAAAATGGGGATAGGTGTAGCGATGTGAGTTTGAATTTGGTAGATTGGAAATGGAAAAAGGGATGAAATAGTGAACAGTGCACGTGAACTGTGCACTGGCTGCAACTTCAAGCCCAATTTAGACCTTGATGCAGTCAATATCTCTTAAAACTCAAAACATGAAAGTTGTAGAATTCTTTCTTAGCTTTTCATAGCATCTTGAACCATCTCAATCGGAGCTCGGATGAGAGAGTTATGCCCCGAAACCAAAGTAATATCGAAGCAGCCCATAAACAGTAAAGTCGAAGCAGCCCATGAACAGTAAAGGAAAAAAAAATCGGGATTTCTGTGTTTAAAAACACAGATTTCAGCCTTTACTATCATTTCTCTCATTCCACTCTCAAGCCACTTTGTTAGGACTCTAGAGGAAGAGAGAAGAATAAAACACAAGATCAAGAGGAGATCTATACTTCAAAGAAGATCAAATCTTCATCTTCTTCACACTAAACCTAGGTTTTTAAGAACATTGATGTAGGGTTTTCTTCCATCCTTATCCATTGATGTTAGAGTTATTATACATGTAGAATTTGGCTCTTAATAGTATGTATTTGTTATGAGTTCCTTATTCCTTGGTATGTTTACAAACATTCCCATGATTTGAACAAAATGATGGTTGGAAATCCATCAAACTCTAGTTTTTGGGGGAAATATGGATTTTTCTCTATATCTTCACATCATCTTGATTTCAAAAATTCTAGAACTTTGTGTTGGGTAGTAAAATGATTGTATTGATGATCTCATACTTATTTCCTTTAAACTTGTCTCTTGTTACATGATTTGCGAAATGGGTATATTTTCTTAAATTGTTCTATTATGTATCTTGCTTGTGAAAATTTGGGGAAACATCATGGAATTTGCTTGTATATGAGGTTGAGCATATTGTTGGTATGTCACTCCTGTGTATGGTGTTATGAGGGACTTGGATTACCTTCGAAAACTGCCGTAGAGCGTTAGAGGTTAGTCTATCCCAATAAGGGGTGAGATGGCTGCCTAATGCTCGTAGTGGATCACTGTGGTGACAGTGAGCACTATTGTTCACGGATACCGGGGAAAAGAGTTAGTATACTAGACACCTTGGGAGGATCTCGTCAAGGCCGTATGAGACGGTACACGCCCTTCCTAAATTGGTCTGTGATTGTTAGTGGAAATGGGTGAACGAGGTAGAATCGTCGGGTAGATTCATGAGAAGCGACTACCTACTTGAGTGGTACCAAATAGAAATTTTTGTTCATTGTACCAAATATTATTTCTCCAAGAGTTTCGGGTAGTATGGAATGCCGCGATACCTTGTGGAAATGGTGTATGGTGGAGTGGATTATGTTGGAAATTGTTTGTCAATTAAACGTGGTTTTATTCTCGTTCAAGTCCTTATTATTGTACAAACTTGAGATCTCCTTTAAAATGTCCTTACTTTACTTCAAAATTCATTTATATGTATGTACGAAACGTGACCTACCTGTTTTACTTGATTTGAAACCTTGAATGGGTTTGGAAGGATCCTCCTACAGAGCCTTGTGCTCACCCCCTACTTCCCCACCTTTCAGATTTTGCCTTTGACGAGGAGCTGGGAGTCGAGGGGCCGACACATTTGGAGACTCCGATAGAAGGGAGCGTGGATCCCGAGACGGATGCTTAGAGCGACCCCCCTTTCTTTTGTTATAGACTTGGATAATCTTTTGGGGGAATTATATAGCCTAGTTTTTATTTTATAAATTCCGCTGTGTATTATAGTACTTTTGTGGGAATGTAAAGGCCATAACTTGGCCTATTCTTTTGGGATAATATGTAAATTGGATGGATTGATTTTATGGTAGTTAAATGGACCCGGTGTGGTCATTACAGTAGAATTGCATAGGTTGTGTTTTGGGTAGAGCTCCCCGAACAGAGAAGACTCTGCCCAAATTTTGTTAAAATATGAATGGTGGATGAATGAAACTTTCGTTGTGATGGATTTACTTAATGCTCTCATGCGGTGAATGGTTTTTAGAATGTAATGTCACCCAAGGGGGTTTTTGGGGCGTTACAGATTTGGTATCAAAGCCTAGACTTTAGGTCTTACATGGGAGCTGTAGGTTATGGATTACCACTCGGGAAGTAGGATTAAGTTGAAGGAAATTGTTGGTCTAATTTTATATGAACCTTATGCTGTAGAGTAAAGTGATATTTAGGATGTCTTGTACATCAATGAAACTAAATTGTGAATTGATATGCAGAATGGACGGTGAACGGGTACGTGGACGTGGACGTGGGCGTGGTCGTGGGCGTGGTCGTCAAGCAAATCCACCACCTCCACCACCTCTCGACGCCATACAGGGCATTTACCAATGTTTAAGGGAACTCACCACCCTAGTGCAACAACCAGGTGGGAACAACCACCACAACGGTGGAGCTCGTCCTTTAGTCCAAGTACCGGGCAACAGCGATGAGAACCGAAGATGGTGGCTCTTCGAGAATTTTTACGGCAACACCCACCCATCTTCCAAGGGAGCTCCAATCCCTTAGATGCGGATAGATGGATCCGCCGGGTGAAAAAAATTTATGATGGTATAGGGATCGCCAGGGACCTTCGGGTTGGCTTGGCTACCTATTTGTTGGAAGGGGAGGCCGATTACTGGTGGGAGTCAGTGAAGAAAAGGAGGGACACTAATACGCTCACTTGGGAGGAGTTTGAGCAAAGCTTCAACGACAAGTATTTTCCAGAGTCTGTCAGAGATAAGATGAGTGCAGACTTTCTAGCCTTGCGGCAGGGCAGTATGACCGTGGCTGAGTATGAGAGGAGGTTCGATGAGCTATCCCGTTATGCTTCAGAGTTCATATCCACCGAGGATAGGAGGGCCAAGCGCTTCGAGCAGGGTTTGAGACCGACCATCAGAGAGAAGCTTGTGGCACTCAGAATCCGGGACTACAGAGATTTGGTTGACAGAGCGGCATTGGTGGAGAGAGACATTGATGACTCTCAGAGGAGACAGAGCTATGCTAGAGGAGGCCCGATCCGTACAGGTGCCAGTAGCAGTGGAGCACCGAGGGCGTTACCATATCGTCGCCCCGATCAAGCGGTGGGGCAGAGACCTCTTACAGTCCGAGGAGAGGGGCATGCCCCGACTAGACCAAGCACTGACCCTCGTCAATGCTTTGCTTGTGGAGGTGTAGGGCACTTCGAAACAACTGCCCGTCACTTCCACCCAAGACCAATCAATCAGCCGGGCCATCAAATGCAAATAGGCCCCCTCCACCACCGAGACCATTGAGAGCTCAAGCCCCCGGTGATGCCAATCCGGGAGGGTATTTGCCTTAATCCAACCGGAGGAGGATGCCTCCAATGCCGTTGTGGAAGGTATCATTCTTCTCTACAATTCTTGGGCCCGAATCTTATTCGATCCTGGTGCTACTCATTCTTTTATACGTACTGCATATGCTATGAATTTGGGATTGGGTTTCGAGAAGTTAGAACATGCTTTGACTGTTGACTTGCCTACGGGAGAACAGTTGGGTACTAGCCGAGTCTGCAAGGGTTGTGTGCTTCGTATTGGGGAGCACGAATTGATTGTGGATTTGATTGCTTTAGAGATGAAGGGGTATGACGTGATTTTTGGGATGAACTTGTTATCCACTTTTCGTGCGGTAATGGATTGTTTCCGCAAGCGGATTACATTTCAATTGCGGGAGGAGTAATTTTCAGTTTTGTGAATAACCGAGATTCTTTCCATCCATTTCCTACTACGGGAAGTAAATTCTTAAAAGCTAAGGCAGGGAGCCACTTGAGTTTCTTGGCTAGCTTGATGGGAGATGATCGGGATAGATCCCACTCGGGGTATGGTGTTGATTATATCGGATTTTTTGGATGTCTTCCCAGATGAATTACCCGGGTTACCGCCACAGAGAGAGATTGAGTTCGCAATCGATCTTTATCCGGGAACCGAACCTATTTCTATTGCTCCTTATCGGATGGCGCCTTTGGAGTTGAAGGAGCTAAGGAAGCAATTGGACCACTTGCTGGCAATTGGATTCATCCGTCTGAGCACTTCACCTTGGGGAGCCCCGGTCTCTTTGTGAAGAAGACGGATGAAACACTTCGGTTATGCACAGATTACCGACGGTTGAATCGGGTGACGGTGAAGAACAAGTATCCCTTGCCGCGCATTGATGATTTATTTGATCAATTGAGGGGTTCTAAGTTCTACTCCAAGATTGATCTCCGCACCGGGTACCATCAACTGCGTATCAAGGAGGAGGATATTCCTAAGACTGCTTTTCGTACTCGGTATGGTCACTTCGAGTATACGGTGATGCCGTTCGGATTGACTAATGCTCCAGCAGCCTTCATGGATTTGATGCACAGGGTATTCCGGCCATATCTAGATCAATTTGTCATTGTGTTTATTGATGACATATTGATTTATTCCCGGACACAAGAAGAACATGCACATCATCTCTCGGTTGTGCTACAAACATTGAGAGAACATAAGTTATATGCGAAGATGAGCAAGTGTGAGTTTTGGATGAAGGAAGTGAAGTTCCTTGGCCATGTTGTGTCCGAGCAAGGGGTAGCGGTTGATTCCTCGAAGATTGAGGCCGTGATGCAATGGGAACCACCAAAGAATGTGACAGAAATACGTAGTTTCTTGGGGTTAGCCGGTTACTATCGTAGGTTTGTGGAAGGTTTTTCCAAGCTTGCGATGCCGATGACTCGCCTTACCAAGAAGGGGGAGAAATTTGTGTGGACTCAAGCGTGTGAATTAGCTTTTCGCACCTTGAAAAGGAAAAGTTGACGACGGCACCGATCCTCATTATTCCGAACAGTGGGGAAGGTTACGATGTTTACACCGATGCTTCACTACGAGGCTTGGGATGTGTGTTGATGCAAGGAGGCAAGGTGGTTGCTTATGGCTCGAGGCAACTCAAGATTCATGAGCAGAACTATCCCACTCACGACTTGGAGCTAGCCGCTGTGGTTTTTGCTCTTAAGTTGTGGAGGTGTTACTTGTATGGAGAGAAATTTCAAGTGTTCTCGGATCATAAAAGCCTCAAGTATGTGTTCACACAGAAAGAATTGAATCTCCGGCAGAGAAGGTGGATTGAGTACTTAGAAGATTACGACTTCACTCTCAACTATCATCCGGGGAAGGCTAATGTAGTAGCGGATGCATTGAGTAGGAAGTCTCAGGGTGAAATCAATGTCCTTGCGGCTAAACGGTGGAAAATGATTGATACGTTGGAGGAGTTTGATCTATGGGTTAATGGACCGGAGGATCGACCATGTTTGTTTAACCTAGTAGCTCAACCAATCCTCCGACAAAGGATTGTGGAGTTGCAACGGTTAGATCCCGAGTTGACAGAAATTCGGGATATAAATTGGAGAGGAATGAGATTGTTGAGGATTGGTCTATAAAGAATGAGGAGTTACAGTTTCGGGAAGATTATGCGTGCCAAACGACGACCAAGTGGGGAAGAAGTGTTGGAGAGAGTGTCACCGATCGAAGTTCTCTATACATCCGGGGAGTACAAAATGTATAGAGATATGAAACGACAATTATGGAGTGGAATGGAAGAAGAAGGATGTAACAAAGTTCATTTCAAGGTGTGTGCCGTATGTCAGCAAGTGAAGATTGAGCACCAACGACCTGGAGGATTATTACAGTCTCTGCCTATCCCGGAGTGGAAGTGGGATCATATCACCATGGACTTCGTGTCGGGTTTTCCACGGACTTCAAGAGGGCATAACGCCGTATGGGTTATCGTAGATCGACTCACCAAGTCAGCTCACTTTTTGGGGATGAAGACCACAGACTCATTAGAGATCTTGAGCGACTGTACATTCGAGAGATTGTTCGATTGCATGGAGTTCCACTTTCTATCGTGTCGGATCGCGATTTCTCTTTTGTGGCTCGTTTTTGGCAAAGTCTACAACAAGCTATGGGGACAGAGTTACATTTCAGCACAGCCTTTCACCCTCAAACAGATGGCCAATCCGAGAGAGTGATACAGATTTTGGAAGACATGTTACGGGCTTGCGCGTTGGACTTCAAAGGGAGTTGGAGCGATCACTTACCGTTGGTGGAATTTGCGTACAACAACAGTTACCAAGCGAGTATCGGAATGGCACCGTATGAAGCTTTGTATGGAAGACCATGTAGATCCCCGACGTGTTGGTTGGAAGCCGAGAGAGAGTAGTATGTTTGGGCCCGAGATTGTACGGGAGACAACGGAGAAGATTCAGCTCATTCGGGAGAGATTACGCACAGCACAGAGTCGACAAAAGAGCTATGCGGATAGGAGAAGAAGGCCTTTGGAATTCAAGGAGGGAGATTTTGTATTTCTTAAAGTGTCACCCAAGAAGGGCGTACTTAGATTCGGTAAGAAAGGAAAACTCGCTCCAAGGTACATCGGTCCATTTGAAGTGATCAAGACAGTGGGCAAAGTAGCATACCAACTTCGGCTACCAGTATCGTTGTCAGGAGTTCATGACGTGTTCCACGTTTCGATGTTGAGGAAGTGTCAACCAGATACGTCGCATGTCGTGGATTTGGAGGATATTGAAGTGCAAGATGGAGTCACCTATGAAGAGCAGCCGGTGAAGATTCTTGATATCCAGGAGAAAGTGCTTCGCAACAAGGTAATCCAGCTGGTGAAAGTCCTGTGGCAACATCATGGCGTAGAGGAAGCAACTTGGGAACCGGAGTGGGAGATGCGAGAGAAATATCCATATTTGTTCGCTACTTGAGGTAAGTTTCGAGGACGAAACTTTCTTTAAGGGGGGTGGATTGTAAACACTCCGCATTTTATTTTATATATATGCATATAGATATATATTAAATAATTGTTGTAAAAATGGGGATAGGTGTAGCGATGTGTGTTTGAATTTGGTAGATGAAATGGAAAAAAAAAGGGATGAAATAGTGAACAGTGCACGTGAACTGTGCACTGGCTGCAACTTCAAGCCCAATTTTAGACCTTGATGCAGTCATATCTCTTAAAACTCAAAACATGAAAGTTGTAGAGTTCTTTCTTAGCTTTCCATAGCATCTTGAATCATCTCAATCGGAGCTCGGATGAGAGAGTTATGCCCCGAAAACGAAGATATCGAAGCAGCCCATGAACAGTAAAGTCGAAGCAGCCCATGAACAGTAAAGGAAAAAAAAATCGGGATTTCTGTGTTTAAAAACACAGATTTCAGCCTTTACTCTCATTTCTCTCATTCCACTCTCAACCCACTCTCTTAGGACTCTAGAGGAAGAGAGAAGGATAAAACACAAGATCAAGAGGAGATCTATACTTCAAAGAAGATCAAATCTTCATCTTCTTCACACTAAACTAGGTTTTTAAGAACATTGAGGTAGGTT
>CAUOFW020002467.1:0-48489 GCA_963454935.2 Ilex paraguariensis | reverse complement strand
AAATCAGCCATCTTCATCAGCTGCAAAACGGGGGCCTATTTTGGGAACCAAGGGAAAGAAGCATAAGTCTGTAAGTTACGAATTCTGAGCGGGAATTGTAGTGCTTACAAAATTATTCTTTTCTGAAATGTTCTTGTGAATGCTTTCCTCTGTTGTTCTTAACAGGGTCAGACACTGCCCAGTGCAGCTTCAATGAAAGTGCAGTACCCTTCATCGGGGCCAATTGGAAGGGGTCAGTTTGGTAATCGGGTTTCTTCTGGTACCCTACCACGTGAGCGTACTGAAACGGCATCTCTTGATCCATTGATTGGGAGGAAAGTGAGGACGCGATGGCCTGATGATAATAATTTTTATGAAGCTGTTATAACTGACTACAATGCAGCTGAGGTATATTTGACTTTTCATTGCTTATGGATTTAGGGTTTATTGTCTAGTGTAGTGGTAAAAGTCTGGAGCTGACAACTATTAGACTGGGGTTTGAATTTTAGGACAGTCGATTTGTGCAAATAATGAGAAAGATTAGGTTGTATCCACTCTACTAGAACCCTCAATTATCAAGGACCTAGCTGGGTAATGACCCTTATTGCTTAATGGTTTTTAATTTTCTGCCAGTTCAGTGTTAAAAAGGTATTTTTCCATTTCATTTTCAGGGACGACATGCTCTCGTTTATGATATAGGTACTGCAAATGAGACTTGGGAATGGGTCAATCTTTCAGAGGTATATATGATACTTTTTTGCACAATCTACAGTGTTCAAGTGAAAATAAAGTTGAGTTTCTGTGCAAAAAGAGATGGCTTTCACCATGTTCATGGCCCTGACTTGTTTCAACTTTTGAATACTTTATGTTTTTGTTTTTCTTCCTTTCATTTTTAACTCTTTGGAGTCTTTGGACTTGGATGGTCAGGGGTTGCAGGCAGTTCTAATATCTTCAACTTAATTTGTCAGTGTTTCAATTGGCTTTTATTTTGGTGAAAGTAAGCTTTATACACATTGGCTGAGTTTTGATGTGGATAAGTAAGCCATAGACTGCCATTGGGAGCACAAATATACATATGGACATATTGATCGTAAGTTTACTAAAAAAAATGCAAGAACTGAAAATTTAAGTGGAACTTCAGTAATGGCTAAAATAGTCTTTGAGCAGCAGCTGCGACCTAGAAAGATGTGGGGCCTGGGCCTCTATTTTCTCCCAAGTCATCCCACATTGTGAGGCATCTGTGTCACACAGCAAACTTTAACCACCTCACATGATAAGTTTGTGTTACTTGTCTATGAAATGGTTCCGTATGGAGGCTTGATTAATAAATAACTTCTTAATGATGGACATATGTGTCTCTGATATGGCATGTATAGAGAGTTCTTCTTTATTATATATTTCATCATTTTAATAGGTATGGATGGCATAGGCTTAGTCACTAGCTATCAGTTTGTAGGAATGATACATAAATTTGCAATCGTTATCACTTAGTAGAATATTTACGCCCTTTTGTGCTTATTTTCCCTCAGATGCAGTGTTCTTCGTTTAAAGCACTCCAGTGAAATTGTCTTATTGCATATTCCTATGTGCATTGGGAACCAACCAGAACGGAACCTGGATTTTATTCTTAGGGGGGCCAAATGTTATGAACAAAAATTCAGATCTGCAAAAATTCAAATTGCACACTTAGAAACAACACCTTAAACTAACCGGTATAACAATGCACATAGAAAATATAATAATCAAAATTTTGACCAAAAATATAATAATTTATTCATATCCACAAATACTTGTCAAAATCTAATTTTTTTAGTAGTAAAAATAAAAATAATAACTCGTTAATCTGTGTAGAAAAAAGCAATGAGTGAATTTGTTGTGGTTTGATTCACCAATTTTGCTCTTGGATGAAAGATGGATTAAATCTTTTGTTTCTAAGTCCTAGCGCAGTAGAATTTTTTTAGTTTGTCATGGGGTTAGAGATTCTCTTTATTTTAGACAGTGAAAGAATAATGAAAATTTTGACGAACTTGGAATGTATTATTATTTTATTGGATTTCTGTTAAAATGTATTACTCTTTATTGACTTTCCATTTTTCAAGACCATGTGTTAAGGAAATAATTGATATGTGATAACTCTCATACTGTTGATGAAAGAATAGAATAATACTTAATTGTGTTTGGCGGGTGGTCTACATTTACTTAAATCTCTATGTACCGAATACATCTAATATGGGGGCGCCAGTTTTTTTACCATTAAAACTCTCTCTCCCTTTGTTCAATATATATACCTAGAGGCTATAAAAAATATAAAGGGGCCATGGCCTCCTTAGGCACATAAGCTCCACCAGTGGAACTTAAGAAGCACAGATATGACACCACACGACATTTGTCAAAAAAGTAAGATACGAAGATGTTGGAGACACACTATAGATAATTATGATTTATATATAAAATTATATAATTTATCACAAATATAGTGATAATGATATATTATTCATAAAAAAAAATAGTATTTTATGATAAGTAAATGTTATATCTAGTCATCTAGTGTGAATTGATTACCATCATAATTGTAAAAAATTATCATTTTTTTGTAGACGTATATCAAGCATATATAATTTAAATGATTGCACTCATTTTCTCAATTGTTGTTTTTTAAATCTTTTATGTATCTTTTGAGTACAACTTTGACATGTCTAGTCTCGGTAATTATATCTTTTCTCATAGTACATAGTATTTAGTAGTTAAATTTTTAATCTCTGTTAACCACATGTTTATTGTTTTGGTAGAAGACACGGTCTAAAGAGGTGTTGGACACATCACCAAAGAAATGTCGGACACGTGTCCGAAATTAAAATTTTATCATTTAATTATGAACACGAATAAAAGGATAAAGGACACGTGTCCGACATGGATACGTCACCTTCTTGAGAGTGTTCGTGCTTCACAAACCAGAACCAACCATGCTTTCAAATTGTAACAAATTTCCATTCAAGAATAACTGCATTAATTAATTCTATCAATTTTGTACGGCACGCAATCTAAACTTTCTAAGGCTAACGTATTAAATGGATGTAGGACATTGAAGTTTATTTTAAAAACTAATTTATGCCCGAAGCATTCTTAATTAATTCTGTTTGTAAGGTCCTATCAACATTTTTATCAGGTTCGGCCAATAGGTTTTCAGGTACTTTAATACACTCGTCTTTGTTTTAAAGGGAAAGTGATTCAATTAAAGTCAACAGGGCATCAGCGTATGAGTCAGTATTAATGTAAGATGACGAGGAGAGAACCCTGATCACTCTCTTTCATCTGCAGAATTTTTATTTCTCAGTTTTCTTCATTTCTCTTCTTTCTTTCTCCCAGAGTTTGCATACACTAAATTAAATTGTGTTCAAGTTTATTATCATTGGTTCTTTGTTCTTGCGACAGATCTCTTCTGAGGATATACAATGGGATGGTGGAGACCCTGGAATTTCTCGTCAAGGAGGTTATGGCGGATCAGGCCGTGGGGTGAATAGATCTGTTGGGCGTGATAGTGTTCCAGGTGCAGGAAGAGGTAGGGGGGTGACAAAAGGTCAATCCAGAAAGGGTATTCCACCATCACAAAATGGCATGGGTAAAAAGGGGTCAGATGATATTCAGCTACTTCATACTGATACTCTAATTAAGGAGGTAAGGAAGAGCAACTTGAGGAATATCAGTATTTGTACATTCTGATTGCCATACGGTTTCTCATTGTCTTGGGAATTTGGACAGGTGGAGAGGTTATTTGGTGCTAGTCATGCGGACCCTCTTGAAATCGAGAAAGCAAAGAAAGTGCTGAAGGTCAGAAAAATCAACCATGCCGCTAATTAATTTTTTCTTGCATTGCCATCAGCTTGCACAACAAGTTTCAATGATTTTTGCAATGCAGGACCATGAACAAGCACTCACTGATGCCATTGCGAGGATTGCTGATATTTCGGATGGTGAAAGTGGTACAAATCTGCTCAAAGCCTTTTTACTTTTGGTTCAGCAATGCATCAATTAATTCTTTAACGATTTAGTCTCCCATGTCAGCTATATGCAATTTGTTCAAAATTATCAAGGCATTTTCGGTGTCTTGTGGAAAATTCAGTTATTTTGCTTGATATTCCCTGGCATTTCATGGAAAATTCCATCCCTCAGAAAGGATCTGTCTCGTTGTATTAACATATCTAAAAAGTAAATATTGTTGTAATGCGAGCATGTGTGCTTATTTCAAGCCAGTAGAAGACGGGAGAGGCCTTTTTTAATTTTTTTTAGTTCTGACAAATATGCTTTTAGACATTAGTGTAGTTGAGTACCCTAATTTGCATTCTATAAGTTGATTATCTTGGCTTGTCCGTGCTTGTGTCCACACGCACAAGTACGTTCAAGCCCTCTAGAAAGTTGATCTGAAAGTACCTTTTCAACTGATCCCATTCTAATTATGGTAATTCTTGTGCTTTGATGTAGATGAAGGTGGCCATTTCCTGCATGGCAAATGAGTTGACCGACAATGATTAGGCGAGGTTTTGTGATGGGTAGTAGAAAAGCTAACTTTGGCAAAGGAATTGGGGAGATGTAGTTGACATTCAAATGGAACTGAGGGCATGGATGTTTTTATCTGATGATTTGGTGAGTCTGTCGAATGTAACATTTGTTTCTAGGGTTTCGTTGTACATTATCATTTTTTAAATTATGCTTTCCCTACCGTTGAATTATTGTAGTCTTGGGTCACTTAGCGTCATAGGGTAGGGCAGATTTATAGCGAGGCTGATATATTTTTTTTTATTAACAGGTTGATGTTTGTGTAAAATTATTTGAGTAGCCATATTAACCTGTTATGATCATGTACAAAGTTTTTCTTTACCGCTTCACTTTGACTTGTGTTATTTTTGTTCTGTTATATAATTTTAGAAGACAGGTATCCTTATCGACGTGTGCGTGGACTGGAGAGGAGTTGAAAACTAAATAAATTAGCAGAAATATATGCTTCTGGTTATTCAGTGCACTAGGTTCTGTCGTATTTAGTTTTTCTTTTTATAGTCACTTCTTACAACGTTTAAACCTAAGCAGGAAGAGTATCGCCGATTAGTTTTAGTTGTCGGAGAAGGTGTTGGTATTTGGTGGGTAGAGAAACTGTTCATTGTCTTTGATTTCATCGTTGAACAATGGTGAAAAGAAGTGTTGATGGAAGTCGTTTCAACCTCTCTTTGAACCTCCAGTGTCCCTTCAAGGTTGTATTAACTGAATTGAGGAACCACTTCCTTACTTTAATAGGAATGTTAACATAATCCTTGTTGATCCCAAAAGTTGTTCACCATGATGTATGAAGTTGAACGACAAAGGGACTTCGACAATCGACCTTCCGATGGTAAGTTCAAAAAGAAGAGTAATGATATGTATTTTAAATTTGTAACTTAAATTTATATTTTAAATTAAAGAGGACTATTATATCAATGGGTCTTATTTAAAAAGGTTGATGGGATTCACTGATCCACTGATTTTTTTTATTTGGAATGTAAATTTGGGTTACAAATTTGGGATAAATAGCACTACTCCAGAGAGAATAATGGAGAAAAAATATATTTATTTAAGAATGAATTGCTTACCTAAATGATGTACAAGTAGACTCTTTCATAGGTCATATGATTTATTGTTAGAAGGTTTTCAACAATTATTTGAATGAAGTGGTACTAGAAGTAGAACATAAATTAGCATTTTTTAGCGTGGATATTTCAACTGATTTGAATTAGTCGAGACGAGTTGAACTGCCGAATTAGAGTGTTGACGAGCAAGGAGCGAAGGTCCTTATTGAAACTCTCACCTTATCAAGCTGCAGAGCTCATGAGCCAACCTCGTGCCTACTTTACTATTATCAATCCTTATCGTCGCATTCAATTAAAGAATAGTTTTGAAATTCTTACTAAACACATTAGTGAAAATTTGCAGCATTTATATTTAAATATTCATTTATTTAAAGAGAGATGTAGATATAGAATAATAGGATTATTTGTCATTAGAGGTTGATTGAGTTATTGACATTAATGGTCATGCAAAGATATAATTTTTTAGGTGAGAATTTTTCTTTTTGAAATAAAATTTATATCGTTAAATAAAATTAGATAAAAATTAAATCAATTTCAACTTTTGTTGTATTTTTATAAATGTACCATTCAAATTGTTAGTTAAAATATTATATAAATGGTATGTTGCATAAGCTTTTTTCTAACATGTGATATAATTATTTAGTAACGAATTATCATATAAATCAACAAACCTTTCATATTCGGTAATTATTTAATTATAAACCAACAAACCTTTTGTATTCCGTAATTATTTGATATTGTGCTTGTGTAGTGTTTATCATTACGTAAAGATATCACATATTATTAAGAGGGATTTGGAGGCCGGTCCAGTAGAATTCCACAAAAAGCACACTCGGTATTTTTCTTTTAATTTAAGTTTTTGTTGAAAAGTCAAAATAATAGACATAACTAACGTCATTTATAATCATAAAAAATAACTACAATGTCATCACCTAATTTAAACACATGTTTTAAAAAACTACATCAGCATAATATACATCTTTTTCCATAAACACAAATCATTATACAGGTACACTAAAAAAATATATACACAATTAAATGAATAAATATATATATATATATTTTCGAGCCAAAAAATAACAGGTACTTAATAAAAAAAATAACATGTACGCAATAATCGTTAGACAGGTGCATATACAAATCGTTAATGTACTTTCTTTTCAATAAATATAGATCGTCAGATAGATCACACGTCATCATAATGTCCAAATTGTTTGGTTTACGAGTTTGAATTTCAAAACTCATAGGCAATACCGCAAAAACCTCAACAATAAATGCCAAAAAAAAAAAAAAAATCAACTATATTTTAAGTTAAAACCACGTGATTAGGCCAAAATAGGTAATGAAAATAAGGAATTAATCAATCCCTCAACATTCGCAGGGTTTGGACAGCATGCAAGTTTTTTCAAAAATCAAAGAACTTTTTTTACACTAAAAATTCGGTAAGGCTAAAATTAATTTTCACATTAAATGAGTCAGCCTAATTTATTATATTAATAATCATATATTATTACTGTTACAATGAATATTTACTCGTATGGGTGTCACCTGCTGGCCCAACATTACAGTCACGTGCCTCCCATGAAACTGGATTGAATTATATGCTACGACGTTGTTTCAATCTGTCTTCTCTTTTGGACAGGCCAAAAGTTATTGGATTCAATTGGGCCCAATATATTACGGGCTGTACAACAATGTAGACATTTCGTGACATAGGGCCCAATAAGCGCGGTCTCGAATCCTAATTATAAAGCAAATTTAAATCTCAGGTTTGAGTTCCCGGAACCGCCTCAGCGCGACATCGTCCTCAGCCAAACCCTAGGGTTTTACTGGCCTGTCTATTGTTTGCTCCTTTTGAAATTATAATTTCATTCGTCAGTATATATGAACACACGCGCGCGCGCGCATATATTCACTTTGATTTCATAGATTTTTTGGAGTTGGTGTGTGGAGTTGTGGGTTTGAATCTGGTGTGGTGATGGAGTTTGGGAAGAAGAGAGACAGACCACATGGTGCCTTTGCCGTCAATGGAGGCTTCAAGAAATCAAAGGACGGTTAGTCTCACCTCTATATACAACTATTTGACATTGATGATATTGATTGATTTGAAGTTGTCCACTTACACACACACACAGATCCCAGCGATTCGGGTCAGCTCTATGAATCTGGTTATGTGATATGCTTGTTTGCATCTGATTTAAAAAGATGGAAAAAAAAATTTCTTGTTTTCTGAAGAGTATAAACAGTGAATCAATATATGGAATTCGCCTCATACTATTCCGAAAAGTCGTGTCTAGGTAGTTGGACAAGAGTTCTGGGATTGAATATTACCATTCAGATTGAAAAGAATTTGGCCAGGATAGGCATTCCCTTCCCCTGGTTGAGTTACCCAATCATTGGATGTAATAAACAAGTAAAGCCCAAAAAATGGGATTAGACAACCGCAAGGGGTAGCTGAGGTGGTAACAGCTATCGTTAATTCAGATCTCTTTAAAAAAATTATCCTCGTGAATATCCTAATTCTCCGATCCCCGGCCTTTGACCGGACCGGGGAAGGAAATAGTCGAGGTGGCCATAAAAAAAAAATGGGATTAGACAAAGAAGTGACAGTAGTGTTTCTGACTATTCCAAAATTTAGAATGCTCTTTCTTGGCCAAGTTTGGGGGTGGAGTTTGAATTGTTGTGGTTTGGACATCTTTGTTTTGCTGGACGAGAGATCAGTATAGAAATAGATGCGGCAAAATTTGATGATGTGCTTTGAAGAATATATTTTCTTGATTCTTCGCTGCACTATATACCAAAGTTAAGAAGTTATTTATATTTATATACCTTATTTTTGCTGAATTTATTATATTTCTATGGATGGGTGATTTTCGATGTTGTTGTCATTAATAATTAATAACGTCGTGAATCCTGGATTAATGTTTTTGCAACAGATACAACCGGTGTAGGAAGCAAATCAAAGCCATGCTCGAAGTTTTTCAGGTTATAATCTTAACCCATCCGAGATAAATAATTCTCAATTTAAGACCTTTATCATGGAAATCTAGCCTTTAAATATTTTTTGTTTTACTAGCAACCACAGTCATCTAAGTTTTCTAGTTGAAAACAGTTCAATATAACGAATGATACTATAGGTCATTGAAAAACCGTTGTCGGGTAATGTAACTCTTTTTCATTGTGATTTACATTTATGCCTTTATCTCGGAAAATCGTCATATCTATATCCTTGTGAATAATTGACACGCTGCATTGTTTGGGTTATTATCTGAAATATATTTAATTCCAGCAGTTTTCTCAATTTAATTAATAATAAGGGATCATGAGGGGATCCATAGATATCAAGATTTTTGGCCTGGTGGTTCAATGTATTTGCACAATCAATTTCTCATGGCCCCCTGAGATCTGGTCTAACCTGTTGATAAAAACTCATATCTATATGCCTGTTTATCAGTTAGCCTATCATAAGGTTAATTCCTAGTAGTCACTTTTTACAAATGGAGTTTAACTGAGGTTTCAAAATTTAGTCTTTCAATGTGTACAATACAGATATATTTGGATTTTATTTAGTAATTGAAAATTTTGTATTTCCATTGTTACAAATTAATTGATTATCGAAAGCTGTATGACAGTGAATATCAGTTCCTTATAAAAGGTATTTCCAAGAAGAAAGAGTAACTAAGCCAGTTGGTGTAATTCGTATTCTTTGTGTTTTCCAGTCCATTTTCAGTTGTGAGGGCACTACCTTTTCTTGGCTGTATGGTTTGTTTTCAGCGTGTACATACCGCATACTTAGCAGAATCTACTTTGTTCAATAAATGGAAAGAAAAATGTTTCTGATTGACTTCTAAATGTTTTTAAATGCACAAATCTGATAACTTATAATAAAATTTTAAGAGTTTGGAAATTTCTTTCTGTCCTGTGTCATCTTTGTTCCTCCGGATCTGCTGTGTTATGTATGCATGCTGACTGATATTATTATCCTTAGAGCCCACTTCACTGTCAATGTAATTCTTTTACTGATGTCTGTGTGATATTCAATGGTGTTTCTCATACGTTCTTTTGCTGATGAGTGATGCAGCACTTCTGGATACCAATTTGGTGAGGGATGTCACTTCCTGCATTATATTCCGGGTGGCTATAGTGCAGTTAGTCAGATGACAAACATGGGCGGTCCTGTTAGAAGAAATGCCATGGCTGCGACACCCTTTACTGATGGTCCTGCATCCACCAAGACCAAACTCTGCAACAAGGTTAATACTCCAGAAGGATGTAAATTTGGAGACAAATGCCACTTTGCACATAGCCAGATGGAGCTTGGCAAACCATCTTTCCCAGGGTTTGAATATCCCCGAGCAATGGATCAATGGTCAGCAGGTTTCCTGGGCGGGTTGAAGCATCCCCACCTAGCCTACCTGCTGCAGCTAACTTCGGTTCGTCAGCTACAGCCAAGATCAGCATAGATGCATCTTTGGCTGGAGCCATTTTTGGAAAGGGTGGTGTGAACTCAAAGCAAATTTGTCGCATTACTGGTGTCAAGTTTTCTATAAAGGAACATGAAACTGATCCAAATCAAAGGAATATTGAGCTTGAAGGAACCTTTGATCAGATCAAACATGCTAGTAGTATGGTGCGTGAGCTCATCGAGAACATTGGTGCTGCCACCGGTCCTTCAAAAATCCCTTCTGGATTGCCCGCTCGTGCTCCTCCAGCTAGCAATTATAAGACCAAGATGTGTGAACGTTTTGCAAAGGGCACGTGCACTTTTGGGGAAAGGTGTCATTTTGCTCATGGAGTCGGAGAATGGATGCAACTTTCTGGGAGAAAAGAAATGTCGACACTGCTGTATTAGAGATCACCAGGCACTTGAACTATGTAGCTTTTGAGCTACATTTTCCTCAGCAGTAGTAATGTAACATTTTTAAAGCTTGTCAAGATGCAATTGTTAGGTTGTCCTTGAGCTGAACAGCCCAAGCATGGCTTGGTGATCCAGCCTGCAGTTTGCTTTCCTCTCCTATGATTTTCCAAATTCTGTCTTTCGTTTGAGAACATTCTTGTTTGTGTTACTAACAATCTATTTTTTCTTTAGTACTTTTAAAATGTCTGTTATTTTTTGAATTTTTCCCAATATTTTAGTCACCAACTGAAGCTAGTTGTCAATGTGTAAAGATCATTTCGACATCAAAAACAACAACAATAATAGTGGATCTGAAATTGTAACATTCCCATTGTTCTATCTCCGATTCATCACTACAACATGCAGCTGATAATGGAGAGATACATAGAAAGTACATAACGGAGAGATATATAGAAAGTGTGTAGTGAGGAATCTTTCTAGGTTTCCAAAATGTACTATATTCGAAATTCTGAAGGCTTTACATCATCCTCGAAGCTTATACCTTGGCTTACACTTGGGCCGTGGAAAACAATGGTTCTAATAAAACAGATTGCCAGTATCACTATTTCCCCTTCTACTAGAAACACTCTAACTCATTAGACACACTGGAAACTGTAAATCCATCCAAGGTTACTACAACAGACAACAGATCCAAATATGATGATCCGATAATATATGCATTTTTTTCCTCAAACAAAAATCAGATTATCGGTTGAGCTCTAATTCTAATCAATCCAGCCATCCCTGAAAGCTATTATGGTCCAAACTACCATATAGCATTACAAATGAGGAGAAGTATCTGACTTTTTAATACCAAGGAAATTTGGTTGCCCAATGAAATCGAATATCATAGATAGTGAATTTTTTCAATTTGGAAATTCATGCCCTTGTTATTTTACCAAGCGCCTCCTCCAACTTCCACTTGCCCTCTCAAATACCCGGGGCTGCCTCAAAGGAAAGGCTTCTCTCCAGTCTGGGTGTTGAAACAAATAGTCCCACTTCCTGAAGAAAGGAACAAGTATAAATTAGGTCTTCAAGGCAGACGGGGTATTATGCTTAAAATTTTTGAAGCTGGAAATTATTTTGCTGTATTCAAACCCCAAGAGTAAAGTAAACACAAATACTTGTATGCATCAAAAACCCCAGGTTTGGTAGGGTAAATGCATTAAAAAGGGACAACTTTTAGCCGATGGCACTGCTACGAAATACTACATTTAGAAGCCCATTTACTCCACAATTTAGACAAAAATGGAATTGTGATGATGGGATATTGGGTAGAGATGGTGAAAGAATCTTCCTATGCCGTAGGTAAATTAACACCCCAAATGGTGAAAGAATATTTGTATGGCCCGGAACATAGATTGTTACGAGCCATACTTGGCATTCTGGTATCTACTTCCAAAGAAACTTGTCTAAAACTACCTTATATTCATGCCATTTCCAAATAAGATTAGTATAAGCAATACATGTAATTTAGTCAGATTGGATACTAGGATAATCCAATAAAATAACTGGATTTACTGGAGTAAGAAGCATCCTCAGTGCAAGGCCCTGTACTGACCAACCAATATTAACAACTTATGGGACAATATGGGGTGTCTAGTCAACTAATGCAACAAAAGACGTTGGTTTATTTTGGTCTCCCACTATGTTAAGTGTTTACAGTACTCTGGGATCTCCCTCTCTCTATCACACTGGTCTTTCTCTCTCAACCAGTTGCTAGATCAAAATCTTACTTTACACGATCTCCTAACCATCAACCTCAGTCCTTGTTCTCTTCCATTACCCCCTCCATTCTCTACATTCTAAAAAATGTGTCACGAATTGTAGTGTGGAAAGCGGGGAAGTGGTGAGAGAAATATAGAGACAACTATGGAAATTCAAATGGGACTTCTTAGTTGCGAGTGGTTAGTTGAGAGAGACACCAAACTACCGAATTTTGCTCTAGCTTAATACATGGTAATAACTTGTATCCCACGAATGGAACTTAAAGGTTCCAATATTATGCTTCGTATATCATCTCATTCATCAATGATTTATCAGTTATTGTAATGTTATCAATCGTGGAATTTAGAATCCTACAATTCTCAGATCCTGATAACATCAGCAATAGATAATACTGTGAGATGCTAGCTAATGTCCTACAGCTCAGACACTCCAGATTATGATCCTTGGTGTTGAAAATGAGAAACCAAGAAATATATTACTGTAGGCGTAGGGCTAGGGAAATTCCACATCAATGACAGACCTTCTTTCATTATCCACAAAATCTGGGCTCTCAGCTGAAGGTGAAGTAGAACATGTAAGGAGAATTTCTGGATCAGAAAGGTTTTGCAGTGTCACAGCAATCTGTAATTGACGTATGGTCCTATGATCAGTAGAAAAAAACAGTAAATCTAAGTAGTAGAGGGATGTAAATAGGAATAAACTAACAAAGAAAAAAAGAAAAATTTTCAGAAAAGAACACGAAAATGAGCAGCAATAAAACTGCCAATATGAGTAGAAGTGAGCATAATTGAATTTTTGTGGGATTTCTTTGGACTTGTTTCGGTGATAGTGCACATATCAGACCAATGACACACAGACAAACAAAAAAAAAAGGTGAGGTAACATTTTTACCATGTGCATGGAGCAATGACAAATCGGTCTGTCTGAGTATCATATGTCTCTAGTAACCTTCCAGTCCAATGGGGGTCCTCAAAACATACAGTCACCCGGATCCTCCTAACAATTTCATCTGGACATCTAGAAGTTCTGTCAAAGCTGGCTGGGAATACTGATCCAGTAGAGGTTTCCACCTGAGGAAAAAGTGCAAATAAAAAAGATCAGTACCTTAAGAGATATAATAAGAGATTCAGCTAAATACATGAATGCAAAAAGTAGAGAGTCCTAATATCATGTCCCCACTCCCCTATACAATTAAAACCAGATTTCACTTGATGAAGTATAGATTGCAAGTCTAATAGCAAAAAGCTTTTTCTGATACAGACGCAGGCGCAATGCATGATACTGGCCATAACCTTTTTCATGTTGACAAAAGCTCCAGGCTCGCATCTATTCCTCAAAGTAGCTTATACCATTATTCTAAACATCAGTTAAATTTTTTCTTAATGGCCACATTCCAAATGTTGGTTCCATAACTTCCAAAGCACAATGATGATACTTATGGGATTGCTAGAGACAAGTGTGGCAGTGTCACCAGAATCGCAGATGACACTACAAAAGGAATTGAGACTAAGACATCCTAAGCACATGAGGCTTCTACTGTGCTTTTAATCAGAAGGGCATATAGGTCATTAAGGATATAAACTATGGCAGCAACTGGTGCTGTAGTTGCAACGATGTTGACATAATTAATACATGTGGGGACCTCCCAATATCTTTCTACATAGAGCTCCCACCAGGGTTGAAATGTGGCTTCTCAAAGATAGCAGATTAAAATAAATATCCCCTCAAACCAGAGAAGACTAAGCCAGTTGCCATAATAATAATAAAAAAAAAACCCATAAATCCTACTATTGACTTTTAAGGTGCAAAATTCGTCACTTCAATCGCTGACAAATTCAGCCTCACCTTCACCAAAGAATTTTTCATTTTGCTCTCTTCAAGTCTAGTTGAATCCCTAGCCCAAACCCTTTTTCATTAAATATCATCTGATGAACCATTTTTTATATATTTCCCCGGATAAAAAAATGTTTGACCTAGACAACAAAAAATCAAGTTCAACAACTATATTTCAACCGCACTTCACATATATCTCAACACTGCTTAGTTGTTTAATAAGGAATTCAAGCTCCTGACTCACGAGAACGGCCTGCAAAAACCACAAAGAATTTTGTCTTGGGATCCACTTTACTGGCAACTGATGATTTATCAAGACAGATCATAGGTCAAAAATATACAAACAAACGTATACATTTAATTATCCTCCTAATAATCAATAATATAGTAGAAATTCTTTGAAAACTACCGGTAATTAACAAATAGGATTACAAATTATCCAGCCGAACAATATATTAGTAACCTAGAGAAACAATTATCAGAGGGCTGGTCCTGGTGGATTTTTGCTCCACCAGAGACTTCACAACAAGAAGATACTAAGTTATAATCCCGAACACTGAAGTGCTCTAAAATATTGTAAATCCTTTTTGAACATTGATATCATCAATCCCACCAGTAAATTATCAAAATAACAAGTTTGATCTGCAGAATCTTGAGAGCGAGACTGAGAGTAACTCTTTACAGTTTATTTAGACGCTAAGAAATAGGATGACTTTTGTTTTGGCTAATAGGTCAATGAAATCAGGTGTACAATGTTTTCTTTTTACAAATAGTTAATGGCACAAGACAGACAATTATTGGTAACGCGAATTAGTTAGAAGTCTAAAAGGTTTTCTATATATATCAGATGGATAAAAAAAAGTTGGTGGGACAAGATAAATATACATGCTGTGTTCTATTAATTCTTCTGAAATAAACGTGAACAGTCACAAATGAAAGTTGCCCAAGCCAGTAAACAAGGAAAGAAATCCATAAAGTTAACGAGTACCAGGAACCCACTGAAGATGGGGAATGAATTCCCTTCAGGATCCCATCTGGTGTTGTGCCCCAGAACATGGAGAGTATGAATGTGAAAGTTTTCCTGCCTCTTTCCTAGGGTTTTAATTATCTTGCTGCACAAAGGAAAAGAATAGCCATCCTGTTTTGCATCACTCTCTGATTCAGAACCGTATTCTGGATGCTGCATAAAAAGTCCAATAGATTCAACGTTAATATTTCTACCTCTAAAGGGCCACTACATCTGTTCAAAATCAAAGATAAAGCAGAGGGACTTGGACCGGACATGAAGTGAGGCATCCTCAAATGCACCAATTATATGCACCTGCACATTAATACCCTTGCAGAGGTTACAATCCATTCAACACTACCCCTAGAGCCATAAAGAAAGCATCACTGAGGCAACCAACTTTAAAGATGTAAGAAGTTTACATCTAACAAAGAATCAGAATTGTGATCGACAACTAATGATAACATCTGGGTGAGGCCGATATCCACAACCTCTGGTGAATCCAAGTGGGCAACTGAGGTCCTGCAATCAAGGACCCAGATTACCAAATCAGAAAGTCAAGATAAAATCTTGATTAACAAACTCAAAATTCTTCTCTAATGTATTCTCCTCTTACATTCCACTAGTGCGATTTCGAATGACAAGGCCCGTGCAGGTGGTTGCCTCATCAGTGCCAACTAACTTTTCATGAGGAAACAAAAGAAAAATAAAGATGAGTGGAACGAGAAAGCAGAAAAAAAAAAAACACACACACACACACAATAGTAGTTGCAGAATAGAAATCTGAGAAATTACTGTACTAGGAAGAGAATATCAAGGATTCATTGCAGAAGAAAAATGCTGTAATGTTAATGAACTGGAAGAAAACACAAAGGCATGTTTGATTTGCTTGTAGCTTGCTATTGATGGCAATAAACCACCAAATGCAAAAGCAAAAGGTCAAAGGCGAGGGGCCGGGGGTAAGTAAGAAAGGACAAATTGAATGAGGATTTAATGAAGCTTTAAGAACGAGACAAAATAATTCGGAACCAATTTTACATAGAATCAATAGAAACATGAACTGGATTGCATGTGGAAGGGAATTAAAATACAATACGTAGGGTGACTATTGCGACATGAGAAGGATAACCACCACAAGAGAATGAGGTGGCTAGCTATAAACTACAAGTATTTTAAAGACTCCAAAACATATTTAGTGAATAATGACAACAAAGAAACATTAACATGTTCCATCAAAGCAAGTTAATAAGATGGCCTATTAAATTTAAAGCAGTGTATCAGAGCCATCCATGCAGGCACTTTGATTCCTGGACCATCGTGGTGTTGCAAATTGTCTTCACAGTTCTGTACAGGACACCTTTACAGTGATCAGCACACAAGAATGTTTGGATTCCAAGCTGCAAAACGCACAGATATGCCCAATGTTCTGAAGTGCAAACTATCAGAAGTTGTCCTGCCCCACAAGATGAGGCACAACTCTAACTGCCTGACATGTCCAATGATGCTGTTACAATTGGATAAGCGTTTGTCTGTCACAGAACTACCGGTTAGAGAATGGTCTTTACCAGCACATTTTTGGCTGTCTGAATGGGTTTGTAAATTATATACACATTATCATTTCATTTTTAGATTGGTTAGGATGCACACGTGCATTTACAATTGATGATGCTTCAGTCCAACTGATATAAATACAAAAAAATTTGGAAGACAGAAAATTGTACTAATGTAACAGTGGGTATTTATATAGCAACAATATGAAGTTGAGTTAACGGAAGTCTTATGATACACACTCTTAAAATAAGTACCATGTCAGAGCATTTAATTTATACTTCCCTTCACAAGCAAAGATAGGAACATACATCCACAAGCGCAGGGTCCACTGTTGCATATTCTCTTTGGAAAATATAAACACAGTTACTTTGAGTCGATCTCTCTGAACCAGATTCTGCAAAAGCTGAGAACTTCCTCTTCGGGATAGCTTTCAACAAATGCGAGGCAGATAACAAAATGGGGTGTTCCATCAAAGCTTTCAAGATGTCACTGCCCTGCTTGTAACCAGAAGTTTCAGATGTACTTACCGATCAATAAAGAAAATACTATAGTTCTGACAGCAGGTAATCAGTCAAGATAAACATATGATTCATGATGGTATGACGGTGAGTGAAAAAGTTTTCTACTTCTATTGTAATGCAAATAGTTTCAGTTATATATTTACCCAGTGATCCTTATCAAACTTAACCCATGTCTTGTTTGACAGATAGAGTATCTAATGAATTGATGATACATTGCATGATTATGCATCCTAAGAGGAGAACTGAAAGGTGGGGATGGTAAGCAGTGAACATGATCAAATGGAAACCTTATGTGGATATATTAAAGAAAAACCAACAGCCACAAACAGCCAGATTCCAGGACAGACATTATCCAAATTCAGCCAAACAGCTATTTTATAGTGTAGGAGTCTTAAGGCATGCTCCTCGTAGATGAGGAGTCATGAATAAGTGTTTAGAGAAGATCCTGCAAAACAAATGCCAGAGATGAGTGGAGAGTGTCAGGTTGCTTGAGGACTTCATACAATCTAGTGACAAAACAGAGTTGGGCATAGTCAGGCTTTGATAGACGTATTTTTATTTCCTAACTTTCACTCTTAATGTAATTACAGGAGAAATACCTAATATAGGATTTTCAGAGAGGGATAGCTGCATGCCATAAGACGGTTTCTCAATATTATTCAACGAATCGTGTTGTACCTGCTATGTATCCCTTTGTTCTAGGGTTCTAGACAATAACTCACATAATCCAAATTACTTTATCTGGTCAAGTTGCCTCCAAGGACATGGTCCTAACCATTTGAACATCTAATTGACAAATTCTTCAAGTTGCCCTATAGTCTCAACTTAGTCATGTACCAAGTTGACCCAAGCCCTTTGCTTTGCTGTGGTTTATGTGTCCACTACAAATCAGCAGTATTTGTTTGATCCTCACATGTACCACTGGTATGTTGCCATTTGGTCAGGATTAAAATTTGTTGCGGTGCATAGTTTCAGTCAAAACGATGAAAAAAGTTTCGAATATTGTACTTTTGTTATGTACAAGAAGCAACAGATGGTCATTAAATATGGGCCTTACGAGGAAAATTCAGTTTCTTTCTTTTTCGTCCTTTTCAACTCCTCTCCCGCCCTCTAATGAAATGCTTCTGTTCTGTGTAACCCTTGTTAGATAAGCTACTTTTTTGGAATTCAAGCTAGCTGCTGATTGTAAATAGTTGGGGGAAACAGTTTAAAGCCTAATGAGATTATATGACTATTAAACTCTTTACAGAACATCATGTACTCCCATATTAGAAATGATCCAATGCTGATTACAAAAACCCTTTAAAGATGTTGATCCTTCATCACTCTAACATGTTCTTAATCTTAAGAAAATCCTTAAGAGTTATTCTCATGTTTGAATTTCGGTAGTCAAATGAAATGAAAATCATTTCATTTTTCTATATTATCGAAATTTAGGGACACCAACAATCCTAATTTATGACTTCTTACAGATACATATATCTGAATAATGTAATACCCACTTACACCATGATCTGAGCTCAATTACAGAAACTGCAAAAAAAAAAAAAAAAGACTCCTCCATCGAAAAGAAAACATTCAAATAAATTAACAAGACCAAACAAATTAGGTATGTGTGAAAATAATTCTATCAGGAGATTGAGTGTACAGACATGGGTACGAACTGATTAAATGGAAAATTGAACAGATTATATGATATCAAGAAGTTGAACCTCTTGATTGATGAGAGTACTACCAAAGAAAAGATAAAAAAAAAAAGTCGAGAATTATTATATTAGGCGAAGTGTGGAGTACCTGAGAAGAAGATGACCCATCTGTTGTAGAAAATGGAACTCCACCAACATATATCATGATGATTCGATACACTAAAGAGATTATGAGCAAAAGATTGAACGAATATACGCAAGAGAGACAAAAAAAAAAAGGAGGGAGAAAGATAGATTTTTCAAAGGAAGATCAGAAACTAGTCTTCTGATGTGAGTTGCAGTACGTTGACTAACAAAGCTCCAAGTCAAGTTCCCTTTTGATCCTGAATTATGGTCTTTATTTTAAATTAATTTTGTATTTTTAATTATTTTAATATATTTCCTAAATTATGTAAATTATTTTAATCAATCCATTCCTTGAACATTAACAGTTATACGAGACAAATTAACGCTTGATTTTTAAGAAAATTTATCTCATTAATGTATAATTTTAACAATATTTGTATTATTTATAATTTAATCTTAATCGATTAAAATAAATTATTAGTTTAAATGATAAATTAAGATAATTAAAAATTATGAAATAATTTAAAATAAAAATCTTAATTCAAGAGGCATTTATGCAATTTATCATTTCCTTTTTACCATAGGTGTATTTCTCATTGTCACTGGTAAATGACATTTATAGACAAGGTAATGAAGTCAAACGTGTCCAATTTTACTTTATCTCTATCGTTTGTCGAGATGAACTTAGATTTTTACTCGAATTTTATTCTATATGAGGTCGTGAATATTTGAGTCAAAATTATATGTTCCTTGTATTTTGCTTATTTATAAAACGAGCTCAAAAATTTAATCAAATTTAACTCATTTTATAATTTGAAAGAGCTTGAATGAATCCAAACTACGTCAAACCCGATTTCAAACTTGAGTTATTTCGATCGTTAACCGATTTCACTCAATTTCATCATACGTATGTATAAACGTGAGTCGGAAACATAATCATTAGAATTTAAATTTCAATATGTGAAATATGATATGATGTTTAGACTCAAATTTGATTAATCAATCAAAAAAGCACTTAATACATTACAAATTTGTAAATTTTGAATTAATCAATCAAATTTGTAAATTCTCTTTTTTTTTTCTTTCAAATATGTAAATATTATATTTGATTTTATCAACCGTTTGAATCTCTCCCTTTGCCTTTGGAGAGGAGAGGACAGAGAAGAAAACGTCAATTGCCCAAGTTTTGAAAAATCATTCTTCTTCAACTGAAGTCTTTCTTCTTTTCTAGTAGAGGATTTTTCGAAGCGACATGCCACTATTAATCATCAGCGGATTTTGGAATTTTATTCTCAATATGTTATATCTCCTCGAACCAAAGTCTTTCTTTCTTAATCAGTTCAGAATTTTCTGAAACAACATTCAACTGGTTCATCATCACCGACCAATGTGTGTGTATTCAACCATTATCTGTGTTCAGGATCTTTGATTTAATATTATTTGCTCATTGAATATTTGAATATTAATATCATCAGTATCATACCAAATCTCATCAATCGAATCACTTTTTCGAGAAATACAAAACATCTAAGTCATATAAATAAAGATATCTATTCATTAATAAGTAAAAGAAAAAACATGAACGGGAATTAGATTGGTTATAAAATAGAATCTTAGGTCGCGAATAGTGATTCGATTGATAATGAAGAAAGAGAATTCTTGGTTCAGTTCTCCACTTTAACGACAAACAAAAAAGAATTGATCAAATTCTATTAAGTCTGACTCATGGTGATCATTTATCAAAGAATAACTCTTGTTATCAAAGGATTGAAACCAAGTATTTATCTAGCCAAAATATTTTTCAACATTAAATCATATTTATTTATTATGTTTTCATTTGATGAATATTATAGAATTTTGTGTTTTTTAGATTCTGATTACGAAATTTGGTGTTACTGTTCACGTGTATGGAGATTATCAATGAATGAACTTAATTATCCATATATATTTTTTCATACCGCTAGTCGAATTTGTTCTTCATCCATGGTATGTTCTATAGACACACGAACGAATTTTTATATTATTCGGATATTTGAATAAATTCATCAAATGAAAACAAGAGTAATGTCCTTTGTGGATAATTTTGTGTCTTACCAACAATTACATTGGTACGTCAATACTGCAAATAAGACAAATCTCAGAAGCAGCATAGTTCTAGATTGCGATCAATAATCTAAATGTTTTTATAAGTTATTCGTATCATTCAAGGCTTGCATTGAAGGCTTCAATTATTGTTGACTAATTTTGTTTATTGATGAAACCTTCTTTTAAGGAAGGTATAGTATATATTAAATCAAGATCCTGAAACACAGATTGAATACATTATACATTGGGCTGTGATGATATAGTAGATAAATTGAGAATGAAAATGGCTGCCTATTGTTTCCAGAAATACTCAACTGGAGAAGAAAAAAGGCTTCAGTTGAAGAATATAATGACAAATGAATTGAGAATAAATTTTCAAAATTCAAACGGTTGATAAAATTAATTCTAATATCTACATATTTGAAAATAAAAATTGTCAATCAGTTACGCATAAACTAAGGTAAGGTACTTAAAAAATACAAAAAAAAAAAAAAAGTTGTAATGTATATCTAATGGCCAGAACTTTAGGCATAATAGGACTTAATGGCTTAAAAATTTGATCAGTGTAATACTTAAAGCCAAATAAATTTCTGAAAAATTAATCCTATAAACAAGCCCCATATGAAGGCCTAAATATTGATTTGGGCCTAAATTTCAACTTATTAATTTCACACAAATAACAATTGAAAAAAAAAAAAAGAAGAGGAAATTCTAAAGGCTAAAATGAATTTGGACATTATAAAAACAAGAATCTCTTTCTCCGGTGAAAAGGGATTCTCTCTTTCAAAAGTATCATTAACATAAATCTCTCATAAAATTTGTTTTTATCCTAATCTAAAAAAAAAATTAAATCAAACCAATGTTCAATGAGTAATACCTGATTCGTAGAAAAATAATTTTATAGGAGTGTCAACTCCAGACAGCATCTATATAATAAAGTAGAACAACTTTAAATTTTGGAGATAAAGAGTGACTCAGATCGTTTCGTAATTAAAAAAGTCATCATCCAACGGACTGCATTATCTCAAACTATCTCAAGCTATTTATGTCTCAGATTATTTTAATCCAACGTACCACATTAACTCTTTTGAAATATTTTTGCCTGTAAAATATACAAGATTAAGATTAAATTCAAGTTATTTCACAACTCAAATATCAAGAGATATATTAAAGAAAATATGCTTAACATTTAAAATATACAAGATTAACTTCATATACAAACACGAATCATACAAATTTAATATTTAGTGAGAAACACAAAACAACAATATTTATTAAATAATCAAAATCTAAATATCCAAGAAAAAGGATACAAAATTACAAGCAGAGAAACGATACAAAATTATAAGTAATACTATGAACACGAATCATACAAATTTAATATTTAATAAAAAACACGAAACAACAATCTTTATTAAATAATCCAATATTAAATAACGTTTAGTTTAAGAAAACATATTAAGAATATAAATAACCGAGAATAATGATATAAAATTAAAAGCATTACTATAAACTTAAATCATACAAATTCAATAGTCAATTTTATATTTTTTATAATCAATAAAAAAAAGCATAACTTGCAAAAAATATAATTTAACAAAGAAAATATGATTAACATGTAAAATATACGAGATTAAATTCAAGTTATTTCACAACTCAGATATCAAAAAATATATTAAAGAAAATATGTTTAGATTAAATTCATATACAAACACAGATCAAAGAAATTCAACATTTAGTGAACAACACAAAGTAAAAATATTTACTACATAATCTAAATTTAAATATCCAAGAAAAATGATACAAAATTACAAGCGAGAGAAACGATATAAAATTATAAGAAATACTATGAATACGAATAATACAAATTCAATATTTAATGAACAACACGAAGCAACAATCTTTACTAAATAATCTAATACTAAATTATACTCAACATATAAATAACCAAGAAGAATGATATAAAATTAAAAACATTACTATAAATTCGAATCATACAAATTCAACAGTCAAGTCGTATCTTTTGAAAGTCGGAATTTTTGATAGTTATCATTGGTCATTTGATAGTTATCATTGGTCATTTGATAACATCTACAGACTTAATTTATTTGCGAGAGTATTGTTTTAATTTTCATTTTATTAGTTATAAATTCTGTTATTATTTCGATAAAGTTGACTATGAATGTTAAAATCGTAGATTTTGAATCAGAAACAAAACATTGAATATTGTCAACTGATATAATTTTTCAGATGCATTATGTTTTATTAGTTATAACATGATTTTCGTGGTGTAACAATTAACATAATTTTTCATGTAGTTGATGTTATAAAAAATATTATCGGACTCATTTTGTTCGTCGTTTACTACAATGTTATATTTTACTTTATATTTATGTATAAACAAATATTTATAAGTAATATTGTGCCTTCAGGCACGGACAATTGTTAATAATTCACTAAATTAGTATGCATTTAAAAAGATAAAAAAAAATTAAATTTTAAAGAAATTTATGCTAGTATTAAAAAAATTATAGAAAATCCTCAATTAGATTTTAGCTTTAACCCCCAAATCGTATCAAGCCACCTCTTCCAGGTAGTGCCAAAGTTGTTGATTTTTTTGATTTTTTGAGTGTTGGTCTACCTACGTATGAGAGTAACTTTGACTTCCATCCTAGCAGCTTTGCTTCATCCTTGTGCAGAAAAGCCTGTCTCCTTGATCTTCCTATCTACAGAGATAGTCCCAAGTAGATGGTGTCCATTGTTCCTCTTTTCAAGCCTAGGATGGATTTCACTTCAACACATTGGGGCTATCAAAACTGTTGATTTTTCCTTATTGTTTGACTGACCAGGCTTATTATTGATCGAGGCATGCCTTTCAGTTTTGTTTGCTCTCCCAACTACAACAAGATCATCTACCAACATTATGTTAGAAATAAGAGTGCAATTCCTTGCTATTTTGATCCCTTAGATGGTTCCCGCATGGCTTCCTTGTTCAACAATCTAGATATGAGTTTAGAACCATATATAATAAACAGGAAAGGAGACAGGGCCTCTTTATCTCAAACCCCTTTGTGGTTTGTAGTTTCCCATAGGACCACCATTTATCAATACCAAGTATGATGTGGTTAAGCATTGTTGTACCATATTAGTGGGACCGTGGTAAGACCCGCCTCCTTAGCCACAGTAATGACTTCTTCTGACCATTCCACTTGCACTTCTTGCAGGGTATGCTTTCCTTTCCTCGTGGTGATCTTACAAGTGAACTTTCTCTGATGTTTTCTGGTAGCTTACTTGGCCAGATTTCTAGATGGGGGGTGGGATAGGTATCTGTTGGTTCAGACTCGATTTTCAATGAGGAGGGGGTTGAGTCATCTGGTTCTGTGAAGCACAACCTAGACAAGACTTATGAGGCCTACAATACAAAATCACAATAAATATTCTGATTTTTCAATTAAATGTTGTACGAGTAGAATGAAGATCAATGAAATATGGCCAAGAAGCTAGAATATCAACAATTTTTCTGTATTATTTTCGCTCTGCCAATTACCAAGAATTTTTCTTCTTTAGTTGCGAATTTCCAGAATCGTTACAGTTCGAGGCGGCCTGGAGAGTTTTCCGAGCGTCCTCGACCTTCTCGGCGATCTCGGCATCAGGGTATCCTTCATCTTTGAGTCTCTCTTCGAGTGTGACGAGCTTCAGCTCGATCTTGCGCTTGCGATCATGATCGAGAATGTCTTTGTTGGGCTTTCTGGTGAACCCAGCCGTGCCGTCATGACTGGAATCGAAGCCTTTATTGTCGGAGACAACCTCGCCGGTCTTCGGCCTCACGGAGAACTTGTTGGATTGGATGTAGCCGTTAGATCCCGAACCACGAGGCGTTTGTAATCCGATTGCGTTGTACATTCTGAGGGAAAAGATGCCGGCCAGATTCGAGGAGGATTTGATCAGAGTCACAGGAACCAGCGCCTCAAACCAAACCCTAACCCACTTTCTCTCTTCCTCTGTCTCTCTTACTCACCCTCACCTATATATAGATGCCCGTATTCCACCTAACTCAGGATTATACTTCTTGGTACGCGGCGTTTCAACGAACTTAATATCGACACGTCGTCGTATTTATCGCTGTGCGACTTTAGTGCTGCTGTAGGTTTGAAATTGCCGAGTTTTAGCTCTTTGGTAATTTACACTTTGTATCCTTTAATTTATCACACCCTTTGTTTTTATTGGGCTTTTATAGTTCAAATTATACCAATTGACCAGTCTTGAATTCAATTGCTCTATTGAGAATTGATAATTTGTTTCGATAAAAGTACGTCACAAGCAATGTAGCCATAGTATTGTATTTGTATAGCCAAAATTTTGTATGTTTTTTACTTTCATGTGTAAGTGTTTCTCTATCTCTTACCGACTTTCATACCTTTGCTTTGTATCTTTTGTTTTTAAATTAGCTATCATTTTGATCTCTGTTAAATGAAATAAAACAAAGTTTTTTACCATAAAATTGATAGGGGTTTTAAATGAAAATGGAAAAAATATCACTAAAAATAGAAAAGGCAGACAAGTTTCTTTGAGGTCTACTAATCAAAAATAGGTGAAATCTTGATTGAGTCTAGGACATATGATGTGAGAGTGTCATGTATGAAAGATACCCTTTAGTCAAGTCTTTTGTTGATAAAACAGACAAATTTGAAGGTAGAAAACTCAATTAAAACTTTTGAGTACCTGATTGTCGTAAATAAAAATATAGGGGCAAAAAAAAGTTGGATGCATATTTCAGGGGTGTAATCTGTAAATCATCGTTAGCTAAATTAAAAAAGGTGTAAAGATAGTTACTTAATTTTCAAACGAAAAACTCTCTCAAACCTTTCCCAAAAAAAATTCCCCGCCACCACAACCTACATGGCCCTTCCCACACCTCCACCAGATACCCCCTCTTCCGCCACCACCGCCACCACCACCGCCACTACCACTACCACCACCACACCAGACCTCTCTTTCCTAATCCACCACAATCAACAAACCCAACACCTCCAACCCCTCCTCCACTACACCACCACTACCCACCACCATCCCATCACTACAACCGCCACCAACTACCACCCCAGCATCATTATACAGCTCAATCCTTCCCCAACACTGCCCCCAGAGTTCCCACTATTCAAATTCGCCCACAATTACCCACTAACAAACACCATCCTCATGACCCACCACCGCCGCCGCCACAGGGAATTCTTTACCCAGTTGCTTCTTCGGGCCGAGGATTTCTTCCAAAACCCATTCGGCCCGCCGAGCCGACGGTCACGATTGCCAATCCCGGTGGATACCCGACTCGCCCCATGGTTTCGTACCCTCAGCCTCACTCAGTGCGGCCAGTTGGGCTTAATTATTCGGAGCCGGGTCAGGGTCAGGCTGTGCACTTGATTAGGCCGAACCAGTTCCACCACCCTCTTCTTGGGTCTACTGGTGGGGTGATGCCTGGTGTGATCAAGGGGGTTCCGGTTTCTACGCACCCCAAGGTTTGAATTCTTCGGCACTTGGTTTGTTAAAATTTGTCTATTCAGATTTTCATGGACTATTTGAACTAATCGTTAGTTTATTGCAACGAATTGTTAATTGTGCAATCGCTTTTATCAAGTAGTTAATTTGATTCGATTATTTCGAAGGTGTACTAAAAATCTTTTTTTTTTTCCTTTTCCTTTTATTATTATTATTATATATATATTTTTTGATTTGCTAGCTATGTATTGCATTTTTAAGCTCTGGGAAAATTACCAAAATTGAAAATTTGGCTTAAATTATCACTGATGCTTTTTAGAAAATCGATTGGCCTGACTACCAAATTTTTATGCATTTGTATTCATACGAGAACAGTGATGATATACAACCCATCTCATGTTGGTGATGTGAGTATCACGATCCTAAATTTAAGTGAAAGAAAGCTTTTGTCTTTGACGGGATGCTCATGTGCTTGTATTTTTGCTTATATGCAATGAAACTTAACATATATTTACATGCCAAATGTGCATGCTTTAAGGTTTATTTAAATCTGGCATCATTCTAAATTCTAATGGCTTTGTTCACATTTTACTTCAACCCTAGGAGCCTGCCACTTACAGTCTAAATCTTTTTTTTTTTTTTAAATTTTTTTTTGGGGGGAGGGGGGATGGGGGCTTGAACCCTTGACATTAAAAAGATAAAGTTTTTACAAGGTAAGAAGTACCATTAGACTAAAAGTCCGTTGGTGTTATAGTCTAAATCTGAATTTGGTAGTGTAATGTTTGTTTTGCCACATTTGGAAAAAATTTGGAAGAAGGTTTTTTTTAACTTACATGGATGCCTTGAAGTTTTAGATGAAGTGTTATTTAGAACGGATTATACATGCAAATATGGTGGTAAGCAATTATAGGCATAGTTGTTAGTATCGTACGATACGCGATACGTATCGAACGATACATTACGATACAGAGGTAAAACGATACGGATCATAGTTATGTATCGTTTTTGTGTCGTATCGTCCGATACACGATACCTTTTTACGATAGGATACGTATCGGACCGATACGCGCAAAATTTTTTTTTTTTTCCTTCCTGAACGACGTCATTTTGTCTAAATAAGATACTAATTTTATCCCCACCACTGATGAAGTGACGTCGTTTTGTTTAAATAAGACACTAATTTTTTTTTTTGTATAAAAATTTCTGAATTTTGATTAATTTTATGGATTGAGTTCAAAATGGATGTTAGAAATTTAGATTAAAAGTCTCTTTGGTGTTTGAAGTTTGAATTGGTGAACTATGATTGTAAACTTTGCATTATAATATTAGTGAACTATGTTGATGACTTGAATAGGTGGTGGAGTATTAATGATATGCTATATTTTTATAAATGTATAATTTTTTTTCAAAGGTATATATATTTTTTTATTATTTATTTAAAATTACACCGTATCTTACGATACACGATACGATACATTATTTTTAAAAAACGATATACCTTCTGATACACGATTTAATAACTACGATTATAGGTGCCCAATTCTGTCAGTGATCATGGATTCTTCATATTTCCTGGTTGATGTTTACAATAATTTTTCTTTTAAGGTCCACTCTGTTTGATTACCAAGTGATAGTGAATACAAGAAAGAAAAAAAAATAAAACTTTTCCCCCCTTTTTTAGCAAGAAAATAGGAGCAATTACAGGATAATGAGCGGATCCTATAAAATTTCTTGTATATTTCGCTTGATTTCCCGCAAAATTTAGGGGGAACTTTTTTTTTTTCCTAATGAAAATACGGGCTATTGCTCACATTTGACATTTTTCCGTATTCATGTCTTATTCTCTTTAACACATGAATAACAAACAGAACAAAACCACTCTCCATAGAATTAAAAATAAAAGACCTCAATAAAGCTAAAATCGGACTGAGGACATGCCCAGTCAACATACTTGATGACCTTTCCGACAGGATTGTAGAACTCGTTGGAGAAGATAGAGATGAAGATGGAGGTGGTGAACAAGAGGCTTGAACTCGCAGCTTCTAGCGTCTTACTAGGAGGTTTTAACTCAACACTCGATAAAGACAATTGTCAATTCCATTACCGCAATAAGGAAAAAAAACCAGGGATATAGATCATTGAGAAAAGAACAGAACAAAAGGAAAAATCAATTGAATATGTGGTCGTAGAAAGTTAAGTAAATGAGAAGAAAATATATTTTCATGCATGTATTTGGGTAGCATGAAAAACTTATGAGAAAGTTTTAAAAAAATTCCAGTTTATTATTTGAAAGAAATGAAAGTTACAAGAATTTTTTTTTTAATTGTATAAATTATTCTTAAGTATATTAAATCGATCTAAAGAAGTAAAAAACATTTATTATAATTAAAAATTTTAAAAAAATGGCTCCTAACCTAATTCTGGGACAAACACCAACACTAAGTTTTCAGAACTAAATTATATGATTAATCAAATTCATACTAAGATTTTTAAAATTAATAACCAATAAAATATTTTAAGAAAAATAAGGGTAATATTGGAATTTAATTAAAGATCACAACTTTCTTGCATATTCTTGTTTTTTTTATAAGAAAAAAAGTTAGTTAGTTGTGAGAAAATCTAAGTATGGAAGAAAATTATTTTTTTCCATCATTTTCTATTTTATGCTAATCAAACACATAAATTTTTTTTAAATTTTCTCTTTCTTGCTTTTTTTATCATTATCCTGCTAAACAAACGGACCCATAGTGGCTGTAGTGGAATCCATCTTGGGTTTGAAATTTTGAACTAATTCATGGCACAAAAGAAGATGACAACCTGCACTTTAGTGAGTGAAAAATGAAAAGACTTCAAGAGAAGGGCTAGTGGGTCTTTTGGTGAAATGGAGATTGTGGGGGACTTTGTTACGGGAATGGTTTGGACGATCAGGGGTAACTCTCATTGGCATTTGTTGTAAGAACAAATAATTGTTGATACTCGGTGGATATTTGTAAAGACTAAATGGGGTGCCTGGGGAGGACCATTTCTCTCACTCTCATTGACTTTTTGGGGTTTTGGTTCTGGATTTTTGGGTTTAAGTGGATTGAGATGGTTTAGTTGGTTTTTTTTTTCCCTGGGTTATGTGTTTTGGTGTTATGGTTTACATAATGGCAGGCATTTCAAATAGATGAGGATAATTTTGGTAATTATAATAATTTTCCTACAATTTTCTTGTAACATTTTCTACGTAACCAAATACAAAGAAGGAAATATATTTTCTATTTATTTTTCTTTTTTTTACTTAACTTTCTACCATTTTTACTTTATATCATACTTTTGTTTCAAACCAAACGAACCTTGAAGGATTGCAAACCTTCACCATTGCCAACATTTCAAGGATTCCAAACTTTCATCATTGCATTCTATTTCCCACGTCCCATGTCTTCATCAACAGCTTATCGGATTACTTCAACAATGTTGCAATGCTGATCTTTTAGTAGTTGTGATTGGAATATCTGCAGATGTTCAAAGAAAGAAGCATAGAAAGTGTAATATCACTTCCTGATGTATTTATGTCTTAGAAATTATGTTGGAAAAATTCCAATTCCTATACACTTTGCATTGTATCTGCAAATTCCAACTAGTTTGCTTAGTGTGTATGTAGTGTTATGTCTGCTTCTTTCTTGAAGTTCTTTTCGGTCTACATTGCCAGCTTTTTTGGACCTTACTACATAATTTGCTACGTTTAGGCTTGTATTTGATATTGCATTTTTTGTCTTCCAGGTTGCTCTTTCTCCATCTGTGGCTTCTGATTGCAATGGCTACAAAGATTTACGGTATTGTTGCATTAATGCACCAGTTTTTCCTTCTTTCTTGTCTTTAATTGATTACATAAATAATGATAGAAATGCTTTAACATATTTGTAGGGATAGAATTAGGGATGATACTCTTGCAACCGTCAGAGATAGAAAGGTAAGCAAACATTCCTGTCCCTTTGTTTGATTGGCGATAGCTTGCAATGTAAATCTGGCCCTAGTTGAAGTTTCCTATATAAGCTTTGGGATGTTATGGTTGATTTATGCCATAAAATTGATTGTGCCCAACAATCTTTAGGATTCTCCTAATCTTTGCTTATGAATAGTGATATTTAGGGAAATTTTGAATGCATGTTGTTTATTATATTATTCAACAGTACAAGAATTGGTTGACTTATTATAAACTGACTGCTGATAGGTGATTCTTCTTTGGCTTTATAGAGGTAAAAAGGTGTTCATGCATTGTATGTATACCTTTTTAACTGCCCATATTAGGTTTGTACTCAAGTTCAGTTTGAGTCCAGCATATTGAATGTAAATTTTACCTTTTGTTGCTCTATCTGTCAATATTTAACTTACTTTTCAACTTCTTCATCTTGTTATTTTCATTGGTTGAGTATTTGGAAATCAGTAATACCAAATATATTGGAAAGTTAATTCACTGTTAACAATTTTCAATATTTTATGTTTGCACAATCGGTCTTGAGCAGGTACATGCTGATTAAGTTTGTTTATATAAGTCAATATAGAACCTTTAGTAAAACTTATAAAAGCATGAGTCTTGAAAGTTTTGCATCATTTATTTTCCTTGGGGGTTTTGTTTAAGTTTTTGGTTTTCCCTTTTTGGTCGTGAGTACTCAACCAATATTAATGCACCTAGACATCTTAAAGTCTACAATTGTACTTAATGCAGCTTCTTGCTAGAGATGTAAAAACGCATGTCTAGTTGACCACATAAAATTGGGATGAGGCTTTGTTTGATTTGAGATTTATTGTTGCTTCAGTGAATGGTAACTACTCGCAATTGAGTTAAACTATGTTGAATGCGTTTTTCTCTTAACCCTGTGATCTAGAATGTGTTGATGATAAAAATGGACGCCACGCTAGATGTTTACTTTCTGTGCTTCCTAAAATAATCTTTATTTCCTTCTTAAATCCTCAAAAATATTTATTCATAAATTCATTTGAAACTGCCTTTTCCACAAGAGGAAATTTTCAGAGTAAGTTAATGACTTGATTTGTACCTGCATCTCCATTTTCGCAACTGTATCATCACTTCCATATTGCTTGTCCGCATCATGTTTGGTTGAATCTATGGTGGATTTTTAGTATGAGTTTTTGATGCTGGTATCTGTCCAAGCGTTTGATTCTTTTAATCCCAAAATCCAAGGACAAAGGAGCATGGAAACTAATGCTATGTTTTGATTTCATTTCCTATGATAGAATGGTGTTCTATGTAGTATCAAGTGTTAAGCAATTATGTGACAAAAGGCACATCCTAAGAGTTTTATGCAGAATTAAACTTGAAATGATAGATATGCTTGCTAGGTGTATAACCAATGCAAGTATCAGACAAATATTCCAGATCATAGTGGGAAAATAACTGCAGTGAAGTGACATTTTCGTAACAGATAAAGACCATAAAAATTGGATCCCCGGTTAGGCGAACTCCTAATACTCCCACCTAGAGAAACACCAAGTACCCTGTGATTTTCTATAAATTCTTTTGAAGTTTGAGAGGATCTGCTAAAAGAACATATGTCTTCAAGTTGGATACTTTGGAGTCTTTCAGGAATCAAAACCAGAGTTCACTTTTTCACATTGAATAATTCCCATGCCAGCCTTGCAATTCAATATCTATCAGTGGCAATGTGACTGGCCCTTCTAACGCATAAGTACCTTATGGTTTTTAACATACCTTTCTTTCAATAGTTAAAAAATCTATCTAGCTCTATATATTGTTCCTCTCCCCTAATGTTTGGAAAAAGCAATAATGACGCAATCTTCAAAATCCATCTCGGCTCTTTGACACTGTCCACACCCAACTGACTGGGATTATTCATTTGATACTCATCCTATAAAGTTACCAATGCATATAACATTACCATTCTGAACCTTCCACTAATTTATGGATATTCATTTCTATGGATTTGTGTTTTGCCTTTTTGTGGAATCTTCTTGTTGGTTTTAGTTACCTTGCTTTTCTTTTTATAGGTCAGAATAACTGATGGTGCTTCTCTTTATGCCCTCTGCCGATCATGGTTGAGGAATGGCTTGTCTGTGGAAAGTCAGGTTTGCATCATGGAGATTGCCCTCTGTATGCATGTCGTATGTGCCACGTTTATTTACTAGTTCGTTATCATTGTTATTAAATCATGAGTTGTACATTAAGTTTTATGTTTTTACTTTGTATTTCATACTGTTTCCTGCATGATAAGAATAGTATGCATTATAATGCTTAAATCAGTTAGAAAAATGAAAACTATTCAATAAGGGTATTCATAGGAATCTCTTGGCATACCTGTCATTAGCTAAAAATCAGACATGATAAAAGACTCGAGTCTGAATGTTTACAGTAGCTCATGGTAGAAGAAAAAACCATACAGCTGCAGCTGCTCTGCAATGTGCTCGTCTTTATTGACTAGACGCCAAAGTCATTACATACTCGTCATGTTGAACTATTGCTATCGCGTTCCTGGCTCACTTTGCTTGGTTGGCACATAACTTTTGCAACCTTGTAGAACAATATTTCCTGATGATTTAGTGAAACTAGCTAGTGTAGCTTTATTGCCTCAAACAGAGCTGCATTACAACTGTTTGTGGTATATGTCTTGAAACTCGGATGCTCAAACTCATGACTTTCAGACTTGACTTTTTACTGACACATGATTTGCTCTTCGAAGCTCAAACTCTAGCTTGATCCAGTATGGGAAAATACGGATGCTCATAGCCCCACATCACCCGTGGATATTAAGGAGAATTTGACTGACCATGTCATCAATCTCTTCACTCACTGATTCTGCTTGGCATAACTAGGCAAAAGTAATTTTTTTAGTTATAGATTTGTTCTCGTTCCTTTTTGGGTGCCCATCGAGAGTTGGGAGGCATATTTGGACATTTGACTGAGAAATAAAATTTGGGACATTAGTAACAAAATTCTTATCAGCATGCCAAATTGTTAAGGAAAATAACTGTGAAGTGTAATCTTGATAGATTTTCATGCAATGAGAAAAAAAGTCATGTATGGTTTTTCTCCGTGGTATAGAAAAGATCATTGGTACCTTCCGATCCGATACCATTTCACCTTTCACGTCAACCATGAGTCTCACAAGAATTGGCCGAGTCATCCGAGACAACTCCGAATCAACCCTGGGTCTCGCCACCGAATCGACTGATAACGTACCACAACGGCTTGATATGACCTGAATCTCATGATATTAAATTTTTTCTTCTATTTAGTATTTTGTGTATACCACTCGATACAATTCCGCAATGCCGCCACCAATGCATATGCTTCTGATTTGATGTCAAATACTGGGATTTTGAACCATGGAAAAGACGTGGTGAATCTGCAGCTTGTTTCATGATGAAATTGGTTTGAACTTAAATACGGCTCTAATGTTGAAGTTTACAACACCTTTCCATTTGTCTCTTTTATTTTTTGTTGGCGTTTTGGATTTTGCATTAGGTTGCATTACAGGAAACTTGCTCTTAATACATTTCATGCTACCTGAATGGTCTATTTTGTTACTTATTGTTAGTGTTTTACCTTTCTTTGGCAGCCACAGAACATGGATGGTGTGAGGTCTCTTCCTAGACCTTTACCCATACCTGTGCGAGAAGCACATTCGCCAGCAAGAAAGGAAAGTGATAAAGAAGAGGAGCAAGAGGTTGGTTCTTCAAGTTATTTTATTGCATTCTCATTATTTATAGTTAGGACTAACATGTATCTTGGCAAACAAAGTGTTATATTATAACAACATACAAGGATAAATAACAACAAACGTTTGTCAATAGGTATCAGGATCTAGACCTGGAGATTTAGTCGGGAAAGCACACGATTATATTTTGGGTGTTTGGCTGCACATGTTATACTTTGAAAATACCAATTAAAATGTAACAGCTTGAATTGTTTGTTTGACATACTTTTACAAATTCACTTAAATCTTTATCTTAGTTTGTAAATTACCCTCATGGCATAAATCACCATTATGATTCCTGGCATGATGTTAACCTGCACTTACTACCTTAAATCTGATTCATCTAATAATAATTAAAGGATAGTGGTAGATCGAAGTAATGGTTCATCTGCAAAAATTTATTTTATTGATGGACTTGCTCTTTCCAAACCATTCAATATAATGAGTTAGATTTAGCTTGAAGTTGTGGCCATCACTGTAGCACTTAATTCTACAGGCAACCTGTTGTTAGCCCTATGAACAATCGTTTAGAAATTCAAGGATTTTATAAATTGGATGTATATATTTTAGAGTGATTCATGGGATTCCTGAAAGTTTTGGAAATATACTAGCTGTATACCCTGGGCACACCTCCCATTTCCTCCAATTAACTAGGCCAACAACATATGGAGGCGTTCATTTCCTCTTATGGGAATGGACACCTTAAAGTGCATGCTTGAAAGATTCTAAAAAAGTGGGCTTCCACTGATGGACTGTCGGTGTCAAATGATGATTGCTTTTGGTTGGATTTAAACATACCAAACTTGGTCAGGCACCCTTTGATTTGAAAGTATTGGATTTTCATGATCAAAGGACTTGCTTATTTTACAGAGCGAGGCATTATAATATTTTAATCCATTTTAGCTTGGGTGCCGTGGGTTAAATTCACGGAAATTCCAAATTCATGCAGTCAAACTTGAACTTAGGCAGCATGTGCAATGTTGGATCTAGTTCTTTGGGAGATGGAATGAAGAACTAATTGCAGTGTTTGTGGGACTGTCGGTGTCAAATGATGATTGCTTTGGGTTGGATTTAAACGAACCACTTGGTCCTGGTACCTTTTGATTTGAAAGTATTGGATTTTCATGATCCAAAGGACTTGGTTATTTTACAGAGTGAGGCATTATAATATTTTACTCCAATTTAGCTTGGGTGCCATGGGTTAGATTCACAGAAATTCCAATTTCATGCAGTCGAACATGAACTTAGGCAACATGTGCAATGTTGGATCCAGTTCTTTGGGAGACGGAATGAAGAACTAATTTCAGTGCTTGCGACACTGACATTGACTCCTTTGAGGGGTGGGGGTAAGAATTGATTGAAGGGATAGTAAATCAAACCAAAATGATAAAAATAATTCTCTGAAGTTCCCACTTCAAGCCCTTTTAGTCAAGCCCTTTTGGAGCTTAAAAGGCCTGAAAATTCGATTTCTTGGTGTCATTTTGTTTTCTAAATGAGAAAATCAGTTTGTTTAAATGGAATATTTCTTGTTTCATACGTGGCCCTATTTGTGGTCAAAACTAGGTGAGCAGTTACATCTATAGTTACCGGAAAAAGGCTTATTCCTGTCAGATTAGTAAAAAGTTCATTCTTTGCTTCCCAAATGCTCTGCATACAATATTTTGCACGGCACACTTTCTGTTTTCACTTTTTATACTGCTCATTAGTTTCGACGTAAATGCTTGAAATCTCTTTTTTTTAGATATATATTTGTTTTACTTTACTTCTCCCTGTCATTTATTATTCTGTTTCATTGATGAAGTGAGTTCATTTTGCATCTATTTTCTTTTAGGATGAGGTATCTGTCGAGCATTTATCTTCTCAAGAGCTGTTGCGAAGACATATCAAGCGTGCTAAAAAAGTTCGGACACAGTAAGTTTAACATTTTGTCTGTAGTACATTGTTGCCAAATGGACTTTTACTATAATACACCTGCAAGTTTTGAGGTTTTCAAATGAAACAAAGTTAAGTCCTTTTACCTAGATCGTGGATCGCTTTGGTACGTGGTACGGGTACGGATACATAGTACGACACTTTCTTAGGTACGCGGTACGATGGGGGTAGGTTATGGATTGCAATTCGTTTTGGATCTCTTATGTAGATCGTTTTTACTACTATACAACATTATATATTACAGAATATTTATAAACACTAAGTTAGTTACTATTTATCTTATAGTTGTGCTTAATTTTCTATTATCTAAAACAATATATAATCATAAATCGATATACATGTAGTCGATTAATATCTATTTTACATGTTCTAAAGTGAATTGATTTAGAGTTAGTATTATAATTTAGGGTCGTATGTTTTAGTGATTTGGATCGCGAACCATCCTCGTTTAATATCGATGTAATCAAATCGTGGGTCGTTAAGGGTTTAGTGAATTGTGGTAACCTTCAGTTATGTTTAAAAGTCTCAAGTGTGCCAATCTCGTGATACCAGTTTTTAGGTGTCCAGTAGTGTCCAATATTGGGTCACGTAAAGCATAGTTGGCTTGGTAGGCATCAATGGTTTCTTTTTAATTTTAATTTTGTTTTATTTCGTTAAGCAAACAGAATCTCAGCTTTTCGTGTATATTTCAGTACTTTGAGAATAAATCCTGGATCATCTGGTCAAGTCCTCGTGACATTTTTGTGAATGCAACATCATTTTTTTCGCAGTCTTTTGGTCTTGTTAGATGTATGAGGATTCTCTTATGCTTTCCCATTGTGACTGGATGAATTTCTACCTGGAAATAGAATTCTTGAATGGATTCTTTCCATGAACTGATTTTAGTGCATACATTTCAATTTTTTTGCAGATTAAGAGAAGAAAGGCTGCAGAGAATTGAAAGGTACAAAACTAGGCTTGCTCTTCTCCTTCCCCCAATTGGAGATCAGCAGTTGAGAAATGAGGCGGCGGCTGGAAACTGAAACACCTCAAATGATCTGAAGATTCTTCTGGATATTGGGCTCCCCATCCACGCCGTGGCAAAGAATAGTAGATGCATGGGTTTTCTCAAGAAGCGAGGAGAAAGATGAAGCAATCAGATTGGTTGCATGATATTGTTGTAAAGTTTGTGTATCTGAATGTCTGCAAGGCAAACAATAGTAGTAACAGAGAGATTGGGTATTTATTAATCATTTGGGTTTTAAAAATTTTATTAGCTTAGTGTCCTTGAGGTTCTGTTGTTATATGTCATCAGCCTTGTAAAAAAATAAAAATTGATTTTTTTGGCTTCATAGTTAGAGTTTAATAGCCTTGAAAGAATGAAGAGTTTTCGGTATGACCAGACATGATAGCTTGTGTTGGATGTCTTCTTTGGGTCATGGTTAGGTATGTCAATCATGTCGGGTGGGGTGGAGCGAATGTGTTAAAAAATACTCTATTCATACTCAATTCATTTAATATTTTGTGTCTAATGAGTTAGGTTATATTGAGTTCATGTCATGTATCAATCATATATAACTTGTATATAAACGAGTCGTGTTGTATATTTTTTTAATTAGCTTTACCCATATCATATTTGTTTATTAATTATGTTATGTTGGGTTCATTCATTTATAAAACGGGTAGTTTAAAAAAGATTCAAATTCTTTAATTTTGTGTTATATTAACGAATTGTGTCATATTTTGATATTTTTAGTCATGGTCACTTGGGATTTATATCACTCTATCGCTACAGGATTATCTGAAAATAATTTTCATAGATTTTGTCTTATTTTCTTTGTTTTTTCAGCTGGTATACCCTTTGTGATTTGTTGTTTTTTTGTTTATGTCTCTTCATTGTTTAAGGTACCCATCTAAGGTGTAATAGTTGAAATATTTAGTCTATATTGTACTATAAAATATTAATTCTTAATATGATCCATTATTTTGATACAAAATTGTTAGCCTTAGGTAGCCAAGTTGATTGGCTAAACCTACTTATTATATCGGTAAACTGTTTACACAAAATCCACCATGCATTATAAGAACCCGATTATATATGAATAATGATGCAAGTCATAAATCCAAAATTACATAATTTTAAATAAACCGAATGTGAATTGAAAAGAAAAACAAAACACAATAAGAAGTCGGTTTGTATCACGATTAAGCTTGTCAAAATGCAATACGAGACGAATTAGCACAAAGTTAAGCGGGTTTTGGGTGAGGTCTTAACGAACACATGACCCATTACCAATCTTAAGGGCAGTTGATTTCATCTTTTGTTTTTTGATTCAACGATCAAGTGTGTCCAGTTTAACTTATGCGCACCTCGACTAATTCTCTCCCTAATTCAGTCAAAGGTAGGCTATCCATATCGGGATTAGGAGATTCATGAATAATAAATCCCTCGTAGCTTGACCTCAAGAAATTATCAAAATTCAAATTCAAGACATTTAAATTTACAGCTCATCTCTGTCACCGCTTAAACAACATTACTTAGTTGATGTCATCGTTCTCGGCCATTCAAAGGGTCCTCACTTGTACGATTCCAACATAGTCTGTGCATAGTTGAAATATTTTGGGGCCTTAGCAACCTTAAATCTGCAGTCTAAGCTTTCCATTATATATTTGGGTAGCATTTTTTTTATTTCTTGTAAATTTGTTTATGTTGCTCGGGACAGTGGGGGACCTCACTGAGGTTGTGTATGTACCACATATAATTGATAAAGTGGTCCTCGACTCTTTTTTTTATTTTTATTTATTTTTATCATAATTAGAATTGTAGGATGAAATATTCGATCTTTTAATCAATTTGTATAGAAATCGAATTATCTTGAACTCCAAGCTCGGGAGGCCAATAACTTTGCCTCCCGGGCCCAACCTGGGACCACTACATAACACAATCTCTTTTTCGCAGCAACTACATCGACCAGATACACGTGGTCTATATGTGATTATATATACCAGAAGTTGAAAATAATTCTTTTCACACTGCTAAAGTGGTCCTAGACTTTTTCAGTATAAAATTTTTTTATTATAAACAAAATTGCAAGATGAAATATCCAATTTTTTAAATAATAAAAAACTGTTCAATATTGTTTAAAAATCGAGTTATCCTCAATCATAGCCCAGATGGTTGAAGACGTTACTTACTCGGGCTCGACCTGGAACCATTGCATACCCCTTCCCTTAACACTGACATTCATCAAATACGTGTGGTCTCCAGACAATTATGTATATTATAAATTTATTTAATAACCATAAATTTAAATAATATGTGATTGATATGGTCGATTCTCCGTTATAAAAATCAAAGTAGGGTCTAAAGGAGTGCCTTAATAACCATAAATTTTAAATAATATGTGATTGATACGGTCGATTCTCCATTATAAAAATCAAAGTAGGGTCTAAAGGAGTGCCATTGGATAAAGTTATGGGTAGGGGTACAAGTCTACCCCATTATGTGACCTCTCATTCTCATTTTGACCATATAAGAAAAGGCTTGCAGTTTTCTTTAGAACAAAAAGTTTGTATTATACTATCTATAAGGAAAAAAAAAAATAGGTTCCTTTGGGGTCATCCACTCTTTCTTAGAATTAGATCATTGGTTCTTTTGCAACTTTTGTATGCATATTCAACTCTACTTTTTTTATTTCAAAGAAAGAAAATTACCAACTTTTTTGTATCAACTTTCTATGGACTGAAAGTAATGGGTTTTATTGGATCCTAGAAATCATTTATTGATTAGGATTGTGTCATATTAATAGAAATAGGTAAGAAAAATTGTTTAAGGGTTCTTGTCAATTTTTCAGATAAGACTTTGACACCCACAAAAAAAAAATTGATATCATATCAAATTTGATCAACAGTCATACGATTTGTTCTGATATATTTGTAACCATTGATTGTAAAACAAAAATAATGTATAATGAAAATGGCCACATTATTTATAAATGTTGGATACGACAGCAATCTAATGTTACTACCTCATCTACTCCACCTTTGGAGGATCATGGATCTCATAGAGTTGCTTCTAGGGTGCTGTATTTTTTATTTTATTTTTGTTGTTTTTTTCTGAGTCAAGTTCTATTACTATGGAAATTTATAAGCATTTGATGTATGTTATCACTCAGAAGATTGAAGATCTCGGGTCTTCTCATTTTGCTTTTCAACATGATGGCTTGCGCGCCTTTGTTTTTAATTTCGGTATAATGATCAAATCTTTTATTCCCAACTTTTAATTAACCTGATCATAAAAAAGATATTATTTTGCAACTACTAGGTTTCAATGATAAAAAAATTACACTTGTCACATTTTTATTGAACTAATAAAAATATGATATCGAAAAATAATTTTTTGATTTTGTTATCGATCCTAAACTTTATATCCAGACAGACCACGTGCCACTTTGGAGAAGTTGACTCCATCCAACGTAGAATGCACTGGGTGGTGGATAATCTTCTTGTCAACCCAAAAAAGAATAAAAGAAAGTGTTGGCATGATAACACAACTCAGCAGCAACTTGATGACTATAACATTTCAAAAATGTATCTGACCCAAGTTCTCAAATCACATGTGAAACTTCAACCTTAAGGAAAAGCAAAGTTCCAGTCATAGGAATAGGAAAAATACATTTCCCCTTAAAACTTATTCTTGTTAAGTTTAAAAGCTCATATGAGACCGTGGCGTACCCACGGCCTCGAGACTCGAGTTAGGGTCGAATCTCATATTGGCATGACCATCTCTTCTTCTTTCTATAGAGGTGGATTAATAAAATTTATCTTATAGTTATATCTTTTTTAAAAACGTTATCTGGTTTTGAGGGAACTGAATGAAATCATATTGACTCAGAGCAACGTTATATAGATTTAAAAAATAAATTTAATAATTACAACCAAAAATTTTATTGTGGACAATCATCTAGTACAAAAAAAATAATACCAAAAATTAATTATGTACTTAATTTCTTTATTTTATACCCTCAACGAGAACTAAACTGAATAATACTCCTTTAACCCTTTAAATAACATAGTGTGACGATGTTTGCTATAGATAAAAAAAATGTTATTTAGACTTAATTTATTGATCAAATTTGTTGACCTTATTCAATATCTCCTTTGAATTAGCTCTGAACCCCATCAAATATTAAAATTTGGTGTTAATCTAACAACAATAAAATTATATCATTAAATCAATAAATAAATTTAAATATTTAAGTCTAAACAATATTACGGAAAAGCAAAATTGGTGAAAGGCAAATGATGTAACAGTTTGACAAGCCAAGCCAAGCCAAAATGAAGAATGCCTATCAAAATTCATATGAACATGTCTATCTTTTCGGCATTATTATATATATATATATATATATATATATATATATATATATATATATATATATATATAAAGAACAATACACAAAATCATGCCTATGGTGACACCAACCAACTAATACTACTACCACAATCTTTGATTTTCTTTAGTGATTTTGTTGTTACAATCTAAAATTTCAACCTTAAATCATTCTTTTATTCTTGGATTCAACGGATAAGAATGAGGTTTGAAATGTGTCTTTTTGTCAACAACCACTTTTTTTCTTTTTTGGTTGAATTTCAACTCCTAGAGGTCGCCCTACAAATTTGAAATTCCAGTAGATATTGCGTGTAGAAGATGGCACCGCACATCTCCACATGGGCCACTAGAATTTAGAAACATATGTTTCTATTGAGTGTTTTTTGTAGGTGAGTCACTAGAAACATATGTTGCATGATTCTTTCATTTTGTTTTCAGAGAGAGAGAGAGCATAGTTATGTTATTGGGTTGTTTGAAAACAAACTGTTTTTCTCTTGAAAGAGGTTTGGCATGTTTGGTTTATAATGCTCGACACCAACAAGGTAAAAGTAGAAATGACAAACATAATCCTTCATAGAGCTCAATGACAAAATATAATTCATATAACCCACCTCAAAAACATTAGAAAAAAGTTTTGTTGAGTCGAGGAATATCAAACATTGAAACTCCCCCCCCCCCTCCAAAAAAAAAACACATAAATTCAAATCTATAATTTTAATAAACTACGAGGCGCTTGAGTATATTTTCAGCTATTTAAATTATTGCCCCTAACTTCTCAAAATATGTATATTAACCAATCAAAAACAAATAAATGATTTTTTGTGAGTTCTCAACCTTTAGGAGTATCTTGTCATACATCAAATCAATAATATTAGTGATGCAACATTAATCTTATCTCAAATAAAGGCTACTTTAAGATATCCTTTCCTAAAAAAAGTGGTGATTAGATGATAGAACGTACACCACTAAAAGATATTACATATGCCATTATATTGGGTTGTTAAGAACAAATCACCAGTAAGTGGCTTCCATCCATTGTTTGAGAACGTAGCTTTCTTTGACATTAAATTTACACATACAACAATGGTTACCACCTTTCTATGTCACCTTTCTGCACCATTTCGATATGGACTATTAGATTACTGAATTCCACTGACTTTATTAAATTTTCAAAAGCCTGGATTAGCCGCATCAGGCGGTTCACAAATCTGGAATTCATGTCATTATTGTTACACATGATAGTGAATCAAAGCTTATTCACTTTAATAAAGTTTACAACTTATTATAAAAAAAAAATAGATTATAATTCATTTCAGTACAAAAATTTTTAATTTGCTAAATATATGTTAGATTATCCCCTTCGAATTCAAGTGACGGTCATTATAATTAAGTAGTTTTATCATACGATAAACACTCTTAATGTAAAGAAAATTGAGATGATATAATGTTAAAATGCTTTAGAATACATAAATTATGTCACCTTCACAAGTTCAATGTATCACTAACTTGGTACAAAAGGAGGTGAGGAGGATTAGCCTATTTTCACATCTCAAATCACAATTATAAAGATAATGTATCACTTAATGGCTTTTACCTTGAAAATCTCTTACACTAAGTTAAAAAGATAACAATACACATCTTTGTGGTATATCACTATCTTTTGAAGTGGGTTAAAAGATAATCACACCAAGTCATTTTTCAAAGGAGAATGTTGATATGATTAAGCATTGTAGTTAGTCACCATGGGTACAGAAAAGACCATTAGATACCATTATAAGGGATCTATAATGGTACTAAAGAGTAATTTTCAGATATTTATGACTAATGGGATCGAGTTAGGATCCCAGTTTTGTTTGCTTGATCTTAAAAATTTAAACTTTATTCAGCCAACTATAAAATTCTGGTGTAACTGACTGACCTTGACCAAATCAGAGAGTAGATTAGTCAAAGTGCCCCTAAACACCATTAACCGTTGAACCCAAAAAAAAAAAAAACTAATTAGGCATGACCTAGTTGATCACCCTTAATTCTCTCAAGATTGTGCCAACTAAAAACCCAATGGATCAATCTTTGTCAAGGCAAATATTGATATTCGATGTTCATTCTATTTCAAACTTCTCTTTATCCCTCGTTGGGTGCTTTCTCTTCAATTATGAATGCATTGCTCAAAAAGCTACAATTAATTAAAAGTCATAAATTAATTTAATTTGATCTTATCCTTTTCCAAATTATTTCAAAATGACATACCAAGAAAAGACTATTGATAATTTTTTCCCCCATAAAATTTTACTTTTTTTTTCTGAGATGCTGAGGCAATCAGTGAGATAGACATACCAAGGTCACACAAATAATTGGATAGCATAAAGTAAATGGCAGTTGAACTTTCCATTTTGATGACTAGTTAATGTCCCTATAACCCTATAATTCCCAATGAGATGAGGAAATGGGTCCATGGTCGGTTACATTTTTAATTACAATCATTAAAAACCCTCACAAGTGCTGTGTTTTTGTCACCTCACAGCGTGGAGAGCCAGTCAATTCATGATACAAGATTAATGATGGAATGAGATATTTTTTTTTTAATTTATTTTAATGATAAATCTTTTGTCATAAACACATGTGAGACTTATAATATATGAGTAGCTCTTAGTCACTATACAATTGATGATCTACCAAAAATAAAAATTGAGAAAAAAATATAATGTAGGAGATATGGATCCAAAAACAATAAAGTATAAGATACAAGAAAGTTGATCCGGACATCTCTAATCACAATGAACTTATTTAGAGTTGGCTTAAAGCCCTCAGTTTTTTTTTTGATTTCAGAGGAAAAGAAGTCTGGTCCGACCTGGACTTATTAGGCGGTTTTTTAATCAATTTTTTGAGCAAAGACAACTTTTATTAGCATTGAGGAAAAGATAAAAATGAGGTTATCCAAGGATTTCTAAAGAAAAGTTGAATTCTTCGAAAACACTTCAAACGATTCTAAAAAAATTTTTAACTTTGAATTTTTTATTTCACTTTTTAAATTTATGTTTCACACTCAAAAAAATGTAGTTCCAAATCATCCACTACCCCCCAAAAAAAAAAGATCAATTAAAATGTGTGGTGGTGGCCTAACTGTAAGAAAGTGCTTGTTTTTGCATGCAGGTGAAGGAGGGCTCACCTAAAGCTGAAGGTATAAATGGAAGGCACAAATCTGTCATTTCATGTTTGACACAAATATAAGGTAGTTTATGGTAAAATAACTAAAACAAATTGTATTACAGTACAACCCTGAAGAAATAGAAGAATTAGTTGGGGATTATAATCAAAAGGGAAGTGGATTAACATATTCAAGTAGGTGCCATTGTATGTAAAATAGATCGATCCTTAATACATTAGGGGTGATCCAGAATTGACGAAATCAAAGTCTTGATTTATCAAAGAGATCCTTGATTTTCAAGGTATTAGTTGAGTCGTGTCTTGCGTGTTTGGTTTACACAAATACTAGTGATGAACTTAACCCTATTGTTTAATTAATTATTGTGAATGATTACTAGTTACTATGAACTACTTAAAATACAATGACGTGTTCAAGTTGATATGCTTATCAAGAAATATCGTGACTCTCTCTTGTTCCTCAAGTATCAAAAAAATCAGCCACTCTAACGTCGCAATATAAATTATAAGAAATCCAATCATTTCAAACCCTAGCAAAATTACCAATTCAAAATCCCTCTCCTCTCCAACAATTTGTAAAATGAAACAAAGGGAATACTTTTTCATTCGAGGGAACTTTTTTTTTGGGGTAATAGGAAAATCTCTAGTCTATTTTTGCCGAGCGGAAGTATGTTTATGTCACTAAGACTCGTGAGTTCTAGTAGAACTGAAGGTAAATCTCAAATACATAAATCGGTCTCCCAATCTATATCTCAATTAAATCAAAATTTATATTTTAATAAAAATTCAAACCCGCACAAAAAGCCGATACATTCAATATGTACCTTGTGAGAAGTCACGTGATTGGCAACGCTAGAATTGGAATTCAATAATGAAGAAGTAACTCTGTACTTTGCCTCATGTGTACTCATAATTGGAGGGTCATAAAAAGATACCTCACTTTGGCAGACACATTCATCAATATGCCATCTTTGTCCCCCCTTACTGTTTTTTAATGAAACCCTACTCCCCCACGCCTCTCATCAACGTTTGTCGAATGAAATCATTTTGTTTCTGTTTTTGCTTTTGATCTTCAAGAATGAAATCATTAAACCACTCGCGAGAGTAACTTAGTAGTATGGAATTGGGCCTAAAAGTACTGTGAACTCAGCCATTTAGAATTTCACTATCGTTAGTGTCTTTTGAACTTAATTTGATACTTATAATTTGAGAGTATTTATAAATATCTCCGACTTACTCTCTTGTAGAGGTGAATCCTAAATAGTCATGTCTTGAAGAAATTCCTCATTAACAAAAAATAAACTAGAATCACGGATAAAATGGATATTAACTCGGATGTTAATCGAGTCGTATTTAAATAGTGATGTTTTATGTTTGTATTATATTTGTATTATTTTCTTTTAATTTTTGCAAATTAAAATTTTAGTTACTCACATTCAAACAACACCCAAAAAAATCATTTAATTTTACGACCACTAGTACCAATATTGGTAGAGATAATAAATATAATTTTGAAATAATAAATTTTTTTTACTCGTATTGTTATTAAAATATTGAATTTTTTTAGTTGTGATAGATAATCAAATCACTTTGGTATTCATATTAGGACTTCATGACCATTAAAAGTGATTTGTATCCTCCAATTCTTGTGAGAAATTGAAGGATAGCCAAACTCATTTATTGCAAATAGCCAACGATAAAGATAAAAAAAAAACAATCAACATCATCTCTTAAATAGATAAATAATAGTAGAAATAAAAATTTTCCTGTATTTTCTTTCCATCTTTACTTTCCAAGAAAAAAGAATGGAAATAAGATTTTCCTCTAATATATTTTTCTACCCCTCCCCCCCCCTCCTCAGAAAGTCTGGCCAAACTACTTTGTCTGTAATGAAATCTTCACAAAGACCAAAAAAATCCTAACTTCAGAACCCCCAAACATCAAACAAAAGCGCTTATCTACAAACAGCTGAATCAGAAACCTCACGCTTCTTCAGTATTTTACTAATACCAATTTCCACCATTGAAAAAGTTTCGATGGTTTCTTTCTCCAACGTTCCAACCCTTTTATTATCTCTGATATTTATGATGCCGCAGACTGATGGGATTGGGCTGGTGTGCTGGAGAATGGGAAGAAACTGGGTCTAGAGAGAGAAAAAGGCGTGGCTTTGGGGTTAGAGTCAGTGTTGTTGGTATTGGTGGTGGTGGTTGGAGGGGCGGTGGAGGTGGTGGCAACACGCTCACAAGAGGGACACATGGTGAGGGTGGTGGCTGGAAGTTGCATGTAAAATGGGTTTGATTTCTTCAAAGCTCTGAGTTCTTGGAGCTCCTTGTGTAGCCTCTTGTTCTCTTCTGTTAGTGTTTCACAACACCTCTTTAGATACTCACAATCTACCTCCGTTTGCTTCAACTTAGTCCTGTTTACACACATACACACACAAATATATATATATATATATATATAATATATATATATATTGTCATTCAAGGATAAAAGTTTAACATAATCAAAATCCAACCCCATAAATTTTCAGATATATACAAATTGAATATAGACATATATACCTTGCTCTTCTGTTCTGAAACCAGACTTCAACTTGACGAGGCCGAAGATTAAGCTGTTTTGCAAGTGCAAGCTTTTGTTTCTGTGTTATTCCAAAACCCATTAAAAAAGTTCGCAATATTTGAACACACACAGACTCTCTCTCTCAAAAGTACTTACAGGATTGAGGGTATTGTGTTCCTTGAAGCTTTCTTCAAGATAAGCAGATTGCTCCTTGGAGAGTCTGAGCTTCTTACGAGAATTTAGACCATTCTCATCGTCTTCGGCGTCTACCGTATCGTTGCCAGTCGCTTCCGCGTCCCTCTTTTTCCCTCCATTTCCGGCCATGTAAAGAGAGAAATCCATCTGAAACGACGACGCCACACTGTTCGGTGACGACACCTCCTCCGCCGCCGTTGGCGTTTTGTTCACCTCAAACCCCCGCGCCACCGGTAATCTCATGTTTCCTGACGAATCCTTATCCGAACTCCCTATACCAAATTCAAAAAAAATCAAATCAACCCCGAAAGTCTCAAAATCGAATCGACACACAAAGTTCTATACAATATATACACCTACCCATGTACATGTACACATATTTATGAAGATCAGTCCAATAGTATTACCGTCATCGGAGGGCCAAGGAAAGGGTCGTTGATGTGAAGGTGTGTGTCGAGGAACAGGATAGAGAGGGAGGAGATCAAGCTGAACAGGAGGAGAAAGAGAGACCCTTTGGTCAAGATGGTCTCTTGTCTGTGTTTTAATGGTTTCTTCTGATGTGTCCGGAGAATCATCATGGATTGATTCTGGTGCTTTGACTTGTTCTTGTACTCTTCCATTTAAATTGATTCCCAAGGCCATGCAGACACCTAGACCAGTGTTGTTGGTGGCGATGGTGTTAAGATTGGAATTTCTAGGAAAGAACTCAAATGATTTTGCTGCGTCTCCCAAGCTCAGACCAAGCTCCATCTTTCATGTGCATAAACCAGAGGCTAGAAAAACCGGAAGGAAAGAAAGGAACAGAGATATGCAAGCTAGAGAGAGAGAGAGAGAGGAGAGGAGAGGAGGGATTTGGATTGAAAGCACTAGAAAGAGTTTTATAGAGATCCTACCCAGTATGTGAACTGTCAATTATTTGTGGTAGGAGTACAACCAAACAGTCATTTTGTTTTGTTTTTGGATAATTATAATTTATACCCTCAAAATATGCACATAATACCTATTTTGTCTACAAAGTTTCAATTGTAACAATCAAATCGTAAAATTTGACTAGAGTTTTCAATTT
>CAUOFW020002466.1:0-48502 GCA_963454935.2 Ilex paraguariensis | reverse complement strand
TCCTATGACCCTATTGCTCTCTCAGATATTGAATCTGATGATGAGTAAATCACTGAAAAGAAGATGCACTCTTTCCTAGGACACTACTTAGATGAATGTTGATGAATGTTTTGAGGTTCACGAAAGGGAATAACATAAGAGAAGAGAGGTAAATAGTATATAATTAAAATATAGTGGTTGTTTTTTTCTTCTTCTCCATTACTTTGAATATCTTTTTTATATTTTGTATTGGTTGTTTTTGTAGAGCCGAGCGATCTTTTTAAACAAGAAAAAGAGGAAGCAAATAATTCAACTTGAAGATGAGGATGAGGATGAAGAAATACAAGAAGTTGAAGATAATGAGGTGAAGACTTGTTGGCATCCGATCACAATGATGATGATGATAATGATGATGATGATAATGATGCATTTTCAATTGAAATTGAAGATTGACTTCTAAATGGATGTTTAGAAGTTTGGATTAGAAGTCTCTTGGGTGTTTGAAGTTTGAATTATGAACTATGGTGTGAACTTTGTATTATAAATTTAGTGAACTATGTTGATGACTTAAATAGTTGGTGGAGTGTTAATGAAATGCTATACTTTTATGAGTCTATTATTTTTTTTCAAACGTATATATATTTTTTTATTATTTATTTAAAATTGTGCCGTATCTTACGATGCACGATACGATACGATACACTATTTTTAAAAACGATACGTCTTCCGATACACAATTTGATAACTATGTTCTGATATAGGTATTGATGTGCCTTTTCTATAAAGATGCACAGTGACAACCAAGTAGCCATTTTCATTGCGAGTAATCTAGTATTTATGAGCGTACTAAATACATCAAGGTGGATTGCCACTCCATTAGAGATAACTTGATACAAAAGGAGATTGGCATTCCAAAAATTAAGTCTAATATTATTACCAAGTCAATGGCTCGATTTGCCTTCAGTAGTTTCAGCTGCAGCTTAAGGGGAGAGTTAGAGTTCTTATTTTATGTATTAGTCATAATGATGCAATCAATTTCTAGAGAAAAGAAGATATAATGCAAATATGCCTTTATAAATATAGTACTGGGGACATTTTCATAATTGTAATGAACCCTTCGGGTTTTGTTAGAGGCTATAACTAAGCCTTTAAGGGTGCAATATAGGAAGCTGGCAAAAATGAGACTTTTAAGTCCTTGACAAAGCCTTTGGCTCTTTATCCTTCTCATCTCCCTTATCTCTTCTCTCTCCTTGTGGATTCAAGGCCCCCTAATGTATGTTAGGGTTTTCTCCCCTTCTTTACTCTCCTTGAGGTTTCAAGGCTTCCGGTGTCTCTAGAATTTTCCCCCATTTCTTGCTTATCTCTCTCCCCCTCAATATCCTATCTTTTGTATACAAATCCTTTATCTATGAAAGAGTATAAAACTGCAGATTGGGAATTTTGCCTGTCATGTGTTCAATAAAATGCTCAAGAACCAGGTTACATCAGCTTCATATCAGTGCCTAAGCTCCATAACTGCGATCTGACACTACTTGTCTTTTTCAAGCTTGACTATCGCTGCCCTCATCATTTCTCAGCACCGAACCAATTACTACGGAAGAGGAAGATGGCTTGTCTAGTTGCTGTCGTGCCCACATATAAGGGGAGAAAACAGATCAGCAGCAGAATCACCATGCATCAAAGATGCAGCCATTGATTCTCCCGAGAGGTCACAATTGCCACGAGCAACATATTAATGACGAGGAACGCATTTTTGTTATGCTACTAATACTTGTACTTGCTCTGCTATTCTGCCCAAGCCTGGCTGAGGAAGAGTTACGAGACGTAAAACAAAAAATACGCTGATGGGGGCGGGGATACTATGTGTAATGATTCCATCATTCACAATAAATAATAATAAATAAAAAGGCCATTCCATTTCGACAAAAGACCCACACCCAACACCTGTTCATCATCTCTTGCCACAGCTTTTTGTGCTTTATTGTTGTTGATGTCTACTATTGTCGCTGGCAGGTTGCTCATCATCATCAACTTCGACATTTTTGCTGCTGACAAGTTAATATGGCAAAAAATTTGCAGCTAGAGTAGAGTTAGAAAAAAAGATTTGCCCTAACCCATTGATGATTCTGACACAACCAACAGCTCAATTTTCTGAAAAATTCTAGACTAGCTTTGACAACCACAAACTTTTTAGAAATCACAGAAAGCACCAAAATTAAAAAAAATCCAGAATAGCCCCAACTTTTGAAAATAAAACAGGAAAGTCACAAAATTTTGGGAAATTGCAAAAAATTTTGGAGCATATTTGAAGCAATCAAATCAATCTACAAATCCGTTTGTATACTTGTCAAGATACTTGTCTCTGCCCCCTCAATATCTTATCGTTTGTATACAAATCCATATATATGAATAAGTATAAAACTGCAGTTTGTGAATTTGTCAGCCGTGTGTTCGATAAATTCTCAAGAACCAGGTAATATCACATAATTGGCAAGTATAGGATAATATTGTGACTACCCTAAATATGTTTGTACTATAAATTAAAGAGTGTAGGGCAACACAAGCTACACACATATTCCTCTCACTTTTCTCACTTTTCTTTCTTCCCCTTTATCATTCTCCTTTCAAACCCTAGTACCACTTACTACTTCAAGTATCACCTATGCAATTTGTAGTATTATATGCTCTTTAATAGTGAACCTAGCCAAGAACTTAATAATCTCCATTTTTTTTGGACGAAATAATCTCCATTTATAAGAACCTAATTATTTGATATACAAGTACTCTAATTTCTGCTTTCTGTTACTTATAATCTTTGCCCTTTTTCAGCTTCCATCTGTAATCTCTACGCATGTAACATTCATAACCGAGTTGCTAATACCAATTATTATAAGGAGCAGCTCACGGCAAAGGCAAATATAATATTGTAAAACATGTTCCTGCCACATGTTTGCCGATATTTCAGAGTTCAGACATTAGTCACAGACGAAATATCAAATCCTGATAAAAAGAACTTAATGAAGGATTATTTACCCAAAGAAAAAAGATAAATGAACTTAATGATGAAGTATTCACACATGCATCTCTAAGGAATGTGTTTGGGTCTCGAACCTAAATGGCAACAAAGGTCGGTCATTAATCCCAGCCCATAGATTCCAACCAACAAAATCTGCTTGCTGAAAAGCCACCTGCGAGATTTATGACAGCACATCACACCCTAGTCGAGAAGGATGAAAAATATCAATAATAAGAAAGGGTTGGGGTAAGTTCACAGTTGACATGTAATCACATAGAAATTCCCACCAACTCCTTAATATTAGCAAATATCATAAGTCAAGTACCTGTGCTGTGGCCGGAAGCAATTTTCCATTCGACTCCCTCAGTGAAGAAGAGTCACCAATTGCGAATATGCGCGGGTGGCCCTTGACACAGAGAGTTTCATCTGTTTCTGCCTGTCCCCTGGCATTCAGAGGAAGCCCATGAGGACTATCAGAGGGTTCTAACATAGGAAGTAGAGGTTTAGACCCAACTGTCCATAAAACTAGATCTGCTTCCAGAATTTGACTTTGTAAGCCCCTTTCAGCAGGCTGCAACTCCAGTATCAGTTCTTCAGGATCATGAGCTACTGCTGCATCAAGATTTGCTTCCAGAGTAGGGTTTTGTGAATTCCGGAACCCACCCGCTCTTCTTATGCAGCGGACAAAATAACCCAGTAGAACTTGAACCTTCCTGGCAGACAGAACCTGCCAAAAAATGGCAAACGAACTTTGAATTTGGAATAGATGAATGTGACACAAATATACTAACATGATATCAACAGAAAGTGATAAGAGCTAACAAAAGGAGCTATGTTTTCACATGCACATAGTGCACACCTCATGGTATCAAGTTTAATTTCAACATCCCCAATTTAATATTACAAAAAATCTAGAAAGATTTAGAAAACTCACCCACCAAAATGAACTAAAAATACAGCCTCCCAGAAGGCCGAAAAAAATGTGCAATTCACTTGATCATCATTTCGAATGATAATAGACATTACTATTAAGTCCTCGGAATCCAAAAGCATTCTTGAGCACGAAGAAATTAAGTGTTTAGAAAGAAGAATCAAAAACATCTTGACTGCTGCACAAATTCCGTGGCTCAAATAAACAATAACTAAATAGCATTTGCTGAGAGATGGTGAGTATTCAACACTGAGAACTATATTATTAAATATGGAATAAATGTGGAAGGTATGTGATATGTATCCTTGAACATCCGATGGTTATCGGTATCCGATACATGTTATGTGTAGATACTTCACCCCTGTTGAAGTATACGTGCTTCATAGATTCACATAATCTACACTAGCTCAGTTACACACAAGTAGAGTCAATATAATTTAATTTTGGCATCTCGGGAGGTTGTATACTATCTTTACCTACAACTTGTGATACACTCCCATCTCCAAAGGCGATAAAACGACCACATTATTAGTGGCAAAAATGGGAATTATCTTTGATCATGTGCCTAGAACAACCACTACCAAAATGCCATCTCCTCAACACATCTGCTATCAAGGCAATGTGAACCACTAGACAAATATCATTTCCCTTTCTCTCTCGTAAGGACACCTTCTCACTACAAACTACAAGCACAACCCTTTTGGATTCCTTAATCTTATTGTTTAGTACATTCTCTAGATGACCCGAGACTTCTACACATGATTAGTCTATTGTTCTCTTTAGGGTTAAGACACCACTCAAGCGGTAATACCTACTATTAAGAGAATCTTACTCGAATACCATATCAAGGTTTGGGAACCAATGTCTAAGAAAACCTAGATGAACCTAGAGGGGTGAATTGATCTTTTCGAAATTAAATCAAAATCAACCAATTAAAATTAATTCTATCAACAATCATAAGGCGGTGTGGGACATACGCAAATTAACCAATCAAATCAACAATTCATGGCATAGGTAATCAAGAATCACATGCAAACAATACACAGATTTTTTTTTTTTTTTTTTGAAAAGAAATTGTTAGATCATATATTTGTAATTGGCTAATTTCATGAAATCTATGTAAATCTCAACAAGCTTTAAAGATTAAGATCTGTAAGGACAAGATATGGGAAGGAGATCAAGCTACAATGCTAGATCAAGACTACTCCGATGCACCTTCAAGCTTAGGACAAAGGCAATGACCTTAGAGACCTAGATCCCTTGATTTAATTTTAGACTTAGGATGTTTTACATGAATAAAATAAAATTTGCAATATCTGAAAAATGACTCCTAAGGTTTTTCATTGAAAATATTTTCTAAACCTTAAATGTGTTTTGAAAAGATAGTTTGAGTCATTTATCAGACCGTATTTGAGCAACACCCTTTAATGCTTAATGGGTCAAGTTTTTGTTTGGTTTTTAGCAAAAAAATCAGTACGAATCGCTCTATATTGGCTAACCTTCGATAGAATGATTTCTGAAACACTTTGGGGGACAAAACTGGAGAAACTAGTGAAGTATGATTGATGGCCACCCTTCGACTGCCCTACCACCGCTTGAGTCGATCTGTCCCCCCAAAGGTCTAGCATAACTTATCTTTTACTCAACACCTATGACCGCCCTCCCATTGCTCAAGCGGTCAACACGAATCTGTATTTTCTTGGTCACCAAGACAGACCCTATTTTATGTCTTATATATATGAGACTATGTCTTATACCTAGGGTAAGCCTCTATGTACTAGAATAGACCAAAAATCCTTGTAGAGTGTTTCAAAATTATCTTAAATCCCTAAGATTAAAGACCAACCATATTGATTCTTCCATTCAACCTCATACATTGAAAAAGAAGATATTGATTGGTGTCAACCAAAACCCAATTGGAGAGTGTGCATAACGAGATCTTGGGTGTAAAGCCTTGAAAATTGCTCGAGGCCTAAATGAACTGTGTGGAAGGAAGTTGAAGTGAAGCTAGTCATAACGTCAAAAGAGGGCCTTTGGTGGAGAGATCTACAAAGGAAAGTAGCATCTAACCATATGGATTGGTTGAGGCATATGCTTCGAATACTTGTAGATTGACTTTAGGTTTAGTGGATTAGGCTTTAGTGAATCGAGAAGGTTCCTTGCAATTTTTTTCGAGAAGGGTTTCAACATTAACAAACTGTATATGTTCTTTATTGCTTTAATTTTCTTGTACACTTTCACTGTTGCACACACGCTCACCATGTGTTTGATAAATTGATTGTTTATCTTTTAAGTCTTTAATAGTGGTTTTGGAGATTGTGGCTTTGGTTGGGATCAAAAGAAGATTGTGGATTGGTTGGTGTTGATTGCATATTCATTCATCCATTCACACTCTTAATGTGTTGTTTAGGGTTCACACTTAAATTGTCATATCTTTGGGAGAAGAGGTAATTATGGTAGATATAAGTTAAAATTGGAGGTCATTCGAGCTTTATTTTAAATTAACATATTCACCCCCTAGATCTGGCGTGTGATTCCTCGTCTATTATCAAATGGAAAGATTCTACACTTGAAATGTTGTATTGTCCCTACAAAAATAACATTTTATTGACAATCAAACGAAATCATTACAAGAAAACCAAATCAAGTGTGGACAAGGAATCGTACACAATAATAAGCCACGAAAACAAATAAAAAGTAATAAACAAAATTTTGGAAGAGCGTTACCACAACAAAAAACACCGACTTATAGTAATTCAAATGAAAGTTTATTAGACTAGTCTCACCAAGATGGCGGAGAAACTTACTTCCAAGAGAGCTGCTATCACATCGATAATTACTTATGGAGAAAGGGCCTATGCAAAAGTCACCTTTTATGCTAGGGGACCCCAGACACATTATGTTTTTAGCTTGTCCTAAAACAAAAGAGAAGAATATATTCAAACTCCTTAGACATTGAGGCCCAAAAATAAACTCTACCCTATAATCACTCTAACTAGTCATATTTATCCTAAAAAAATACTTGCATTCCTTTCTTTCTAACTCTACCATAATATGGTAAAGAAATCACAATTCCAAATGGTCTACCATTTACCATTTCCCCAAACCCCACATCTTCCAAACAAAACATAGATATGGTTCTTGGAGCAACCCAAGAAAAGGCAACTAGGTCAAAAAGTTTGTCCCATAATGCTCGCGCCAAAGGACAAGGCAAAAATAAGTGGTCCACACTCTCATTATCACTTCTACACATAACATACCATTGTAGTTGAAGATAATAATTAGGTTTCCTCTTCTGAAGGATCTCATTAGTACTAATCTTGGTATGAATAATTATCCAAGCATAAACTTTCACCTTTAAAGACACCTTCATCTTCCAAATCTCTAAAACAATACATAGGTTGTTCAAAATCATAATACGAGGTAGAAGGCACGCGATTTTTTACGTGTAAACTAGAAAAGGAAAAACTCATGGAACCTAGTCCAACTTAGAATCAACTAGATAATTGTAAATTGTAATATCACGTCTAAAAACAATAATAAATTAGAATTAGCCAAGACAAATTGAAGTTGGTGACCAGATGATGGGGACTGAAGCCCCGGTAAACGACGGTCGTAACTATAATAGTCCTAATGTAGCGAAATTCCTTGTCAAGTAAGTTCCGACCTTCACAAAATTTAGGGTGCAAGAATGGATTATATGATTATTGGGACACAAAGTAGCAAGACATAATTATGAAATCTCGTAAGAAAGTCAGGTAGAAGCTGCCAGGCCTTAAAGGCCCTTTTGGTTGAATAATAGGTGAATAGTTGATTTTTATCTATATAAAAATAGTTTTGAAAGACAAGAAGGTTATACAAGGGGACAAAGGTCCAAATTATGAGCATGTGGGTGCGAGTAGTCATAGAATGCAATAAAATAAAGAAGTGGTGGCTTGACATCTGAAATGTAAAGAAAAAAGAATAGGGCGGAGTGTGAAGCGGTGTGAGCCACTAACAAAGAGAGAAAGAAACTAAAGTTATGAGAATAAATAGTGAGGTTTCGATTTAAGGCTCATGTGGTGATTCACAATTTAATTCTTACAAAATCAATTGGGAAGAGTTTGTCGGCGTGATTATAGTGTCAACTAAGGATTTAGTATGTGGATCATATGTAGTATTCATAAATATCTTGGTCATCTGACACGAGCATCATGTTGGCTAACTCCTAATAAGCTTCCGTTTTAAGTCTCTTTGCAAAGAGTGTATTTTGTTGTTATCGTTCAAAATTATATTCTAAATATTGCAACACCTCTCAAATTCCTTTAACTATTTGTTTAATATTCCATTGCAGATATAATGTCAGAATATTTTTATGGCGAATTGCTTGCGCAATTATCAATACATGTGTCAGATGCACTAAATGGCTTGGCTATGATCATGGATGTGATTCTAGCCCTAGGGGCATGACTGAAATCGGTATGCACCAAGTTGCACCTAACATGTCGACACAAACCAAGAATAAAACTATGGGTAATTTGGAACGATTGGAATATTCAATTTCTTGTGATAGACACAATGTATTTGTAAAGCAATATGTTAATTCATGCTTCTGCAATTGATCATTGGTTGTTGATTATCGTTTGATCCTCCTATTCAGTATATTATGTTTTGTTCTACTTATTAGGCCCCACGCTCACCCCATTTACCGTCTTAGTTGCCGGTTGATCTTGTAGTAAAAGTTGGTAGGTGATCGGGTCAATTAAAGAATTGAAATCTTTCAGTGACGAATCATTTGTGTATTTTCAAGGTGATATGGACGATTGTAATTAATTTTATTATCAAAAGCTTTATTTATTCACTATTGGCATTCTTCGCGCTCTAAATTATATGGAATTGAGTCGGGACATTATAATTGGTATCAGAGCATAGGTTTAAGATTATGTGGAGTGTCCCAAATTTAGCTACTTAGGATAACAACTTGTGCGTTATGACAAAATTGATTAGCGATATATAAACTTGAATTATAGTGTGCAGTGGAAACATTTGGTCTAACGGCTATAAATTTCGGGGACAAAATTTTTAAAAGGAGAAGATGTGCAACATTCTGTCTAGAAAAAATAATAAATAAAAATTAGCTAATTACAAATTGTATTGGAGGTGGATTTATGAACTATATAATTACTGAATTTATGTTTGAGGTCTAATTACAATTATTAAAATCATATTTGTTAGTATCGTACGATACGCGATATGTATCATACGATACGTCACGATACAGAGGTAAAACGATACGAATCGGAGTTTTGTATCGTTTTTGCATAGTATTATCCAATACACGATACATTTTTACAATACAATACGTATCGAACGATACAAATGATACGCGAAGTCTCTGTTTTTTTGTTTTTTTTTTTTTTATAAGATTGCACGGTAAATCAGTATTATCCAATACACGATACATTTTTACAATACGATACGTATCGAACGATACAAATGATACGCGAAGTCTCTGTTTTTTTTTTTTTTTTTTTTTTTGATAAGATTGCACGGTAAATCAGCAAAAACAAATATGAAGAGAAGAATTACCAATCCACCAAACCCACAAATCAGTAAAAATATCCAAGCAAAAAAAAAAGCAAACAAATTTTTGAAATTGAAAAAATAGCACCACTAACCTGTAAATTTCGGATGAAATCTTAGATTGATTTTTGTTCAGATTTTAGAAAACACTATTTCTTTTTCACGGAGGTCATTGCAAGAAACCATAAAAAATTGGAAACTCATCGAAGAAGTAGATCATCCAAGACCATTGAAGCAGAGAGACACTTTGTTTCACGATCGCTCTATCTCGCGATCTCTCTCTCTCGCAGTCTTTCATTCTCTGTCTCTCGATCGTTCTCACGATCATTCTCTCTCTGCCTCTCGATCGCTTTCACGATCTTTCCCCCTCGTCTTTTTTTTTTCTTTTCTGATCACAGGCATTCTCTCATCAGTCGTCTGGTTTTAAAATAGGGAAAATTATATTTAAACCCCTTGAAATTTGTTACTTAATCACTTGTACCCTCTAACATTTAAAATATTACACACAGGCCCCCAAAATTTATATATCTGTTAATAAATTACATCTAGACACCCTAAAGTTTGTAAACATATATTTTATTATTAATTATTTAAAATTGCATCATATCTTACGAGACACGACACACGATACGATAAATTATTTTTAAAAAATGATACATCTTCTGATATACGATTTGACAACTATGATTAAAACATAAAATAGCAAGACATGATTATGAAATCTTGAGGAGAGTCGAGCGGCAGTTGTCATGCCTTAAAGACCCTCTCTTTTGGTTAAATAACAGGTGTATAGTTGATCTTTATCTATATAAAGATGGTTTTGAAAGACAAGGTAAGTGATACAAGTGAACACAGGCCCACATAATGAGCATGTGGGTGTGAATAGTCATAGCAACATGTTTGATGTTGGATCAAAGTAAGAATGCAATAAACTAAGAAGGTGGAAGCTTGACATCTGAAATGCAAAGAAAAAAAAAAGTGCAGAGCAGTGAGTGCCGCTACAAAGAGAGGGAAAAAAAAGTCAAAACAAGAAAGAAATTAGAGAAGTTGTGAGAAAAAACAATGAGGTTTCGATTTAAAGATCATGTGATGATTCACAATTTAATTCTTATGAAATCAATTAGGAGTTTGTCAACACGATCACAATGTCAACTAAGGATTGAGTAAATGGAATAACCCCCAATATGCTTCCGTTTTAAATCTCTTTGCAAATGGTATATTTTGTTAGCGTTCAAAATTGTATCTAATTATTGCATCGTCGATTATCTAAAATTCCTTCGATTATCTTTTTGACATTCCCTTGAATATATTATGTCAAAAATATTTTTGTAGGTGAATTACTTGGGTAGTTATCGGTTATTGGTCAGGTGCATTCAGTGGCATGGTTATGGTTATAAGATGTGATTTTGGGCCTAGGGGCATGTGTGAAATTGGTATGCACTGAAGTGTGCCAAGCATGTTGTCGAGACGAATTGGGTATAAAGATATGGACAATTTAAAAAGATTGGAATCTTGAATTTCTTATGATGGACAAAATGTATTTGGAAAGTAATATCATTTTGATTCATGGTTCCACTATTGACCGTTTGTTGTTGGATTATCATTTGGTTCTACTCAATATATTGTGTTTTGTTCTACTTATTGGGCCCCCATGCTCACCCTCATTTACCCTCTCAATTATAGGTTAATCTCAGCGTAAAAGTTGGCAGAGGATCATGTTAATCAAAAATTCAAACCATTCGGTGACAAGTTATCTATGTACTTTTGGGGTGATTTGGACAATTGTAATTAATTTTATTATCAAAAGATTTATTTATTCGCTATTGAGGTTTTTAGTGCTCTGCATTATACGGAGTTGGGTCAGGACGTTACAATTCTGACTCAACACATACAAGATTCAAAAGACTTACATCAACAATGAGCTCGAATTCCTGCTTTACTCTGTGACCCACTCCTGAACTCTGCAACAACGTTGACATTGCTAGTGGTCCACCAACTAAGCCCTACACCACGTGTACCAATAAAAATCCACAACCAATAACATCACGTCCAAGGAAATCCACCTCCAACTTTTGCTCCCATAATCATTTGTAGCAACCCAACAATCTTGTAGGTTTGTTGTTGGTCTCCTACTAGAGTGTTCACACCTATAACTCTCAAGTTAAGGTTTTAATCAAACTACAAATCACCTTCATTAATTGTAGTAGGTTTCTTCTCTCTTTGAGGGCTACGGTTGAGTTTGACTCTCTAAAGATAATATGCCTTAATAGTTTCAGAATTCAGCCTCTCCCTTCGTGTGTAGCCTTTCATTTTGTATTAGAAAGAATTTAATGCCATTTTGTTCACCAAATCTAAACAAATCACACTTGCGACGCGAACCATGGTCGAGCGCCAAGAAAGCGATGGCCATTGTACTTGAATTCCAAGAGCAAAACCAAGCAGATTGCTCAAGCCCCAAGCAAGCATCAGTTTATTGACATTCCAGCTCTTTTCGATACATCAACTAAGCTTCACTAGATCTCTAAGTCAACTTATCATACCAAACTGATAGATTTCAATTATAATGCTTCAATCATCTTAACTCAAATTCGGTCTTCAATCTTGAATGCTCTTTGACCTAATGGACTCATGACTTCAGCACTCACAATAGAATGCCAATACACTAAAATACTAACGCTTGTTACATGTCATCACACTTATCTAAACTCAAAATTTCAGAAATTTCTAACATGCTCGAGGAAACTTGCTTTTTTTATAACAAGAAGTTCAAAATGAGAGAACAAAATTGGAAAGGAATACAAGAAGCCTAAAATGCAATACGTGAGGTCTACATGTGAGAAACTGCACAGGAGGAAGAAGATAGAACTATTGAGGCAATGGAAGTTAACAACAATATATGTTAAGCTCAATATTCTAGTCCTAGCAATAATGCTTATAGTGCCTGTTAGAGTTATTATCTTATTATTAGTAATATAGGGTAATAATGTAATTACTCACAATGTCAGTTTAAAATAAACAAGAGAGTGTAGTGCAACATAACTTATACAACTAATTATTCTCTTTCTTCTCTCCTTCTCCCTTTCCCACAAACCCTAATATCACTTTTAATGTTTCAATTTGGTATCAGAGTCAGTTTTTAAGCAAAGGCCTGTAAATACAAAAACAAAAAATAAAGAGTAAAATTTCTAGCCACGGTCTGTTGAAACGTCAGTACTAGAATGTTGATGTTAGCATATTTTGGTGACTTTCGGATGCCATAAAAGCACCTCTAGGGTCAGCTAGATGTCCTTGTAATTAAGGTGATTTTTGGATAATTTTTTGAAGCCATCCACATAGACTTTTCTATTTTCAAAACTTTTCAGGAAAATAGGATTGTTTTTTCTAGATCCGCTGATTCGGACCTTCTGTCACTGGTTTTATGTTTTTTCTAGTACATTTCATGTTGCTCATACAAACATTTGGGGTCCAGCAAGAGTCGAGAGTATTTCTGAGTTGCAATATTTTGCCATCTTTGTTGATGATTTATCTCATATGGCTTGATTTTTTCTTATGAAAGACTGATCTGAATTGCCTAAGGTCTTCACCACCTTTTATAATGAAATTCTGGTTCAATTTGATATACGTATTAGAACTCTTCGATTTGACAATGCACTTGAGTATATTTAATAATTTATGAAAAAAAATTTGTACAGACTGTGGCATTATCCATCAAACTATCTGTCCTCATATGTCCTAATAAAATGGTGTTGCCGAACATAGACATCGTCAGTTGTTGGATGTTGCCCACATCTTGATGTTTAACATGCATACATGCGCCAAAATCATATTGGGCTAATGACGTCCTTACTTTAGTTTATCTTATTAATCTCATGTCTTCCCCCATTTTGGACAATACATCTCCTCACTCATTGTTTTATCTTGATAAACTGTCATTTGGACTCACTCTTCGTGTCTTTGGTTGTGTTGCATTTATTCTTCTTGGTTCGAATCAAATAAACATTTGTCTCACTTAATTAAGTGCATTTTTTTGGGATATTCACATATGCAGAAAGGTTATCGATGTTATGACCCTATTTCTCATCAATACTATGTTAGTGCCGAAGTTACCTTTTTTGAGTCATACATTTTCCCAAATTTAGTTTTTCTCATGTAAGGGGAGCCAAGGATCAAAATATCGTTTCGGTGTATTGTTTTGATCACCTAGGAAACGAAAACGTTTCGATGTGTTTCAGAAACGTTTCGACTCGTTTCGGAAACATAATGAAAAAAATAAAAAATTTAAGAATTATTTTTCTAAAATATTGATAAAAATATATCAAAATATCTTAAAATACCGAAAAACATTCTAAAACAATTGTGCAAATGCATTGAAATATTATAATACATTTAAAAATATTATGGAATACCTCAAAATATCAAAATTTCGATTCCATCACTGTTTCGTTTTGGTCTCCTTGAAAACGAAAACGTTTCGGACGTTTCACCTGTTTCGAAACGATATTTTGATACTTGGGGGGAGCTCTTATTGACTGTTGTACCAGATTGTGCATCTTATTCTTCCCCGATCATTACTCCTCCCTTGCAGGTTTATAATCCTTCTAAGGACAAATAGGTTGTTCCATATGCTCCAACTCTAACACTATCATCTAATTCTACTATGGTCTTATTATCTGAGCCGTCAGCTAGTTTGCCTATTGCAATGAGGAAAGGTACCCGTACTTGTACCAAGCATCCTATTTCTAATTTTATTTTTTCTACATCAGATTTTGTCATCCTTTTGGTGTTTTGCATCAATTCTGCCTTCTTAATTTGCTCTTAGTTCCTTAAAACTGGCTTTGGTATCACCTGGTTGGAAATTGGCTATGGATGAAAAAATGAAAACCCTCCATGAAATCAAACATAGTATCTTACTACTATTCCTCATGGAAAGCAGCTTGTCAGTTGTCGTTGGGTCTGCACAATGAATTATCTTCCCGAATGGTTCAGTTGAGCCTTTGAATGTGTAAAACCCAGGAAAATTTAAACTTTTTTCGACAAAGGGCAAAATAGTAAATTGTCACTATTATGCGGGTTTAAAATGCATATTTCTAAAGAGCTCGAAAGGAGCAACGGACTTAACCCTTGGATTCATATCGCGAAATTGAGTTACCACGTCAATTTTCATTGAATTCCGAGATAGTCAGATTTTACACATTTTTCAAGACAATTGGGTCACCAATAAACTTTTAAAGGTCCCTAAAAATGAAAATTATAAAATTTTCTTATAATTGAATAAAATTTTAAATAAAATTAATTTAAACTGAAACCATAATTTAATTAAGTCATTTCGGGTTAAAAACGAAAAGTGATAAACGTGTGGGACAATGTGGACCGCGCAATTAAAAAGTATAAATAGAGCAAAATATCTGAAAAATCAAATATTTTCTCACCCTTGGTCAGCACACCACACACGTTGGAAGAGAGAAGAGGAAAAAATAAATTTTTCAAGCTTTCTTCTCCGATTTTCAAAGTTCCGTCAGTTGGAACCCTTGGAACCAAGAGTTAAATTTTGTCTATGCAACGAGAGCTACGCGTACGTACCAAGAACGAGGGATTTCACCGAAGATCCAAGGGAAGGATTTTGTGAAATCAAAGGTTTAGGGCTTGGGAGTGGTTCTTGAAGTTTCTCCCTTTCTTTTACGCTTCAAGAGGTAAGGGTTCTCCTATTTTGGTTCATTTCCTACCTATAGTGTTATATGAAATGTATAGGTTAAAAAGGAATATATATATCACACACCTATGCATATGAAATAGATGAAATGGGTGTGAAAAGGGGTAGTGAAATGAATTAGAATAGATTTTCTAACTTGAAATTGAGATATGGAAATTGCTTGGTTGGTAATTTCATGGAAAAGTGATTTTGTGGGCATACCATATGCTTAATATTATGCCTTGTGATTGAGTGATTGGCATGAGATTATGTAATACCATGCTTGAGATGTGTTGGGTATATAAATGTTGATACATGCTAGTTGATCTATTGACATGAGAATGAATTTTGGTGATTTTATACATATGATATAAATTGTCATGACACATGTTGAGATGTGTGGTTTAAATTTGACTCATTGACATTCATTATATTGAGCATGACATTGATTAAGCAATGGTGTATCACATTGCATTTGCACGGAAAAAATACATCCATGGCTATGAGTATGGGTGTGTGAGTGCATGGTTAGATCAATCACCAGACTTGGTGTGTGATGGGTGGGCTCGAGAAAGTGGGATTGAATATCCTACTGAGTCGCACGGTTGTATATATGAAAAACTTGTGTCGGGTATAGCAAGAAAGGATAAATCCCCCTCGGGTGCAAGGCCCGGCTATTGGTTTATACACTTCAGACGATGCGAGTGCAAAAAAGTGTATCGGCGTGTAGAGTCGGCGGTGCAACACCAAAAGTCCACTACCCAAATAAAGACACATGATTTTTGGTTATATAAATGATTCATTTGATGGGAAACATCCAGAAATGAATTGGTTTTTTTTATGAACATATGAGTTTTGTTTCAAAGATGATCATTGGAAGTATTTCATCGATGATAAAGGTTTTACACTTATATGGCATAGTGTGGTGAGAGCCGGAGTAGGCTTGGGTTGAGGTGTGTGAGTGACTCTCACTTCATTCATGGCATGGCATGATAAATTCCAACATGAAATATGTATATTCTTGATTGGAATGATTAAATGATGGTGATTGTTGCATGAGACCATTGCATATGTACTTAGGTGGAGAGTAGCCTCTATAGGAAATATTCTACTGAATGTTGATTCACCCTATAAGGGAACCATTTCTGGTGCGGAGTTCGTACCGGGAGAGTACTCGCATTCGGGGCCTCAACGATGAAGAAAAGCCGACTTGTGGCTTTTGTGGCATCTTTTGTGTAATCTTTTGTGTAATCTTTGTTGGAACAATATTTTAACATGTAAAAATTATGCAAATGTATGTAATAGAACTTATATGAATCATGTATAATGTAGAAAATGTCATTATCCATGTTTGGAATGAGCTTGGAAAGATATTGGATGAATTGAAAATGAAAACTTGATGAAGCATGAAATTCTGGGCAAAACCTTCCAGAAGGTCACAACAACCTTCCAGAATGTTAGCGTAAATTTTCTGTCCAATAGGAAAAACCTACCGGAAGGTCCACAAAACCTTCCGAAAGGTTCATGAAATTTTCATCAAGTGGGCAAACCTTCCGGAAGATAAGTAAAACCTTCTGGTAGAAATTAGTCCAGAAGGTAAAACCTACTGAAAGATACATAAAACCTTCCGGTAGAAATTTTCCAGGGAGCAAACCTTCTGGAAGGTCCATAACAAAACCTTCCAAAAGATTTTTCAAAAATCTGAAATCTTAAGAATGCATTGTCAGGCTTTTGGACTATGTGTTCTTTGGTTCCGGGGATACAAATAGACCTTAAATGAGATATATTGGGGTATATTGAAGCTCGATAGGATTAAATGATAAAAGGAAACACCGATCCTCGTGTGAGTTGAAATCCTGGTTACAGGGATGTGATAGACGTGATGTTGGGTTATGCGACAATCATAGGTATGTCTGCGGGTTGACGGGTGGTCAACGGGACCCCCGGTTTTAGGGGTGTCACAGAATGCAATTCAATGAAACAAAATCCATTCCTTTCCATCAATCCACCAAAATATATTCAGATTGAACGGCCAACAACACAAGTCGGGTTCACTCAATCATTAATCCAAGTATAAAGAAGGAACAAAAATTGCAGGTATGTGAAAGATGGCAATCATACAACACAAACAATTTTTATGTGAAAACCCTCTCAAAAAAACCCACGGGACCAATCCTGGCCCATCTAACCTAATCCACGAGTTTCAAATTTAGATTGCAAATTTGAGGACTTATACCTCAACCAATTTTATGGCTTGAAGTTTCCTCCCTTGAATCTTCACCCCAAAAATCAACCACAAGAGTCTTGACAACTAGTTTCAACCGGCAACAAACCAACTCCCTAGTCTATCATTGGAATCCTCTTTCTTCTCCTTTGGAATCCTCTCGTTGATCTTTGATTTGCTTCCTTGGATCATTTGTGTGGTTTGATGGATTTTCAAGATCATCAACAGTAGACGCTTAAATCCTTATGGATATGAGTCCTAATTTTGAAGGAATTGAGTTTTGATCTTATTTAGGGTGTGTTCGCTCTTGAAATGTAGCCTCTGTTAAACCCTAGAGTCTCTCCCTAACTATCTTGGACGTCTATTAGGTCATAGGAGTCTTTCTAAATTTATAGGAATAGAAAACAAGAGTTAGATTGGCGTGCAAGTAAATTATATACGACGCAATGCTCAAACATTGTGGAGAGTGATCATAAACAAGGATCAAAATGTCGTGTCGACACGTCCGAAACGTCCGAAACGTTTCGGAATTTCAACACTCCGAAACGAAACAGTAGTTGAATCACAAAATTCCAGTGTTTCGGTCGAAACGGTACTGTTTCGGACCGTTTCGGTCGAAACGGCATTGTTTCGAACCGTTTCGATCGAAACAGTACCGTTTCGACCGAAACAGTACCGTTTCGACAAAACAGTGATATATTCGGTTCATTATGAATAATTACATTTAATACCCCATTATAATTACATTTAATACCCACTGTAATTACATTTAATACTCACTATAATTATATTTAATATCCCACTATAATTACATTTAATTTCCACTGCTCTTCTGTCTTTTATAATTTTTTTGTTATAAGAATAAATAATTACACTTAATACCCTACTATAATTATATTTAATACCCATTATAATTATATTTAATACATACTGTAATTATATTTAATACCTCACTGCTGTGCAAGTTTTTTGCTTTTTTTTTTGTTATAAATATTAACAATTACATTTAATACCCTAATGTAATTATATTTAATACCTACTGTAATTACATTTAATACCCATTACAATTACATTTAATTTTTAAGTATACATAAGTATCATTAATTTAATTTGATACCCTTCATTATTAGTATTATAATAAAATAGTATTATTAATTGAATTATATTACCGTAATAATATGATTTGGAGTAACTATTGTCATCATATTTATGTCACATATGGAGTTTCTCTAAGTAGCTATCCAGAGCCTACACCGATGTATGAGCCTGCTCGACACTCCACAGGGGAATGGATGTAACCATGTAAGTATGTACTCATTAGCATTTCATGTGTATTATAAGACCTTAATATTATGTAAAAATGTGTTTATTTCATAAAAATTAAGTGTTTGAAACTAATTTAAGTGACTTTCGCCTCAAGTCAAGCCTTTTTTTCCCTCAAATTTAAATTTATTCTTGTATAAATTGATGTTAACCTAATAAATATGTTGAATTAATAAATTATTTAGCATATCTTTATAAATTAATGGATTGCATTTGTGTTTCTATGCGTCTCCATATTTTTTCTGCGTTTCCATTGCGTTTCCGAAATGTTTCCGAAACGTTTCTATTTTCGAAACGAAATTTTGATCCTTGATCATAAAGCACTGGCTAATGAGAATATAATATTGCATATTTTAGATCTCATATCATTCATCTTATAGCTATGTTAGTCACTTAATTCCTTTGTTTTAGTTTACTTTTGTATTTTATAATGAATGTGTGTTTGCAAGAAAACTAATGTAAGAACCTTGTTTTGCACACATTTCAATGCTATGGAGGACTTGGAGGATAAGTTGGTAGATCTAAGAGTCAAACTAAGAGCATTACTGGCAGAATTGAAGAAAAGGTCACTCCTACCAATAGGTCTTCTAACAGTTCATCTGGAAGCTGAAATCCATTCCACCCGTAATAGTTAACTCCTACCGGTAGAAGTAAAATATAAACCTGTTCTACCGATAAGTTGACATTCTTCTACCTGTAGATTTGAAACAGAATGTTGTTCTACCAATAGCTGAGAAGGGCCACCAATTCGTGCAAAACAAAGAGCAGTTCTACCGGTAGATCATTTTGTGCTTCCTATCGATAGGTCAATGCAATTCTACTGCGAAGATTCCTAAAGAAAGTCAATTTTTTATGTTATTTTAAAGGCCATGAGTGGTTGATAAAAGAGAGGATTTTCAGTTAATACTCTCCTATAAATACCCAAGTCTAGCTAAAGAGAAGAGGATCGATTGGGAAAGGTCTCCAATTCATCGTTCAATTCACCACAACATTGTTCTCTTCTCTCCTAGGGTTTAGAATTAGTTTTTCTTCTTGCCAAGATTTTTTCTCCATTATCTACAATTACAAGCTTTGTTCAATTTCAAGTTCTTTAATTCTGCGGCGCGATTACTTTCAATTCTTCCTTTGTGAACAATTTACATTCTTGCAATTCAATATTTACTTTTACTTGCAATTTCAATATAAGTTTTATTTGCTTTCAATTTCAATATAAGTTTTATTTGCTTTCAATTTCAATCAAGTCTTCCACAATTGCTTTCGTTTCCAATTTCTTTATGGGTGAGTAGTCGTACTCCGTTTGATCAGATGTGGGAGTCTCATCTGTGAATGAAGATTTTGACCAAATTATGATTTTTCCAACGATTGAGTTATTTGGGTTATTTTAATGATTAAAGTTGAAAATACAGTTGAGTCTAGCATGGATAATTCTTGGAATCACTGCAATCGAAGTAAATGTAATTCTTTCAAAATCAAATCAGTTAACTAGAATACATATTTGTTATTTATATTTGGATGTTAATTGAATATTTTTCATTTGAGTGCATTTGAGTACAATCTCAAGTGAGCTATAGAAATTGGGTCAAAATACTTGTTCATGGTGAGATGAACTCTACCAATTAACTGGTATTTTTTTTTAATTGCTATTTCTTAGTTGATAACTTCCAAAACCAAACCTTTAAAAATTCAAAGTTTTTATTTTCTGTTGCCCAACACCCCTTGAACCAATTGTTTTCTCTAAGGAGACGACCTTAGTAATCGACCGAGTTACAAACACGGTAACTTTCCTACGCGTGGGAATTCTCTGATAATTTAACACACTTTCAAGAGCAGGCACTGGCTATTGAAAATAAAACTGCAACCAACTCTTGGGCAGCAGTCAACCGCTATGACCAGCGCTGGAGAACGCTACTCTCTAGAATTGTAATTTCATGCCTTGCTTAATTTCTTGTTTCTTAATTCCCAAGAGTGCTAAGCGTTATTCACTAGTTTTCTCAAAAAATCAAGGCTCTACTAAATACCAAGGGGTGTAATCAGAAAGCCTTCATTCAATGACTCATTTCAAAAACCGTTTTCGAAAATTAAAACCCTAAAGTTTCAAAAACATTTTACACCAAAAACACAGAGTCATGAAAGGATCAAATACTCACACTCTAAATCCAAATTTACAACCTAACTTAAACCCTACTAGGGCAACTAGGTATCTAGGTCAACTTACCTCACCTAAACTTGATAGGATCCAAGAATTCTTCAATGTATAGCTATGTAGCTTGAACTTGTTCCCCATATGTTGTTTTGATCTTCAATAGCCTCTTGACACCATGAATTTAGTTGAGACAAAAGATACATAGTGATCTCACAGAATTTGTGAATTACAATATTTCTCCTAACAAATTTCATCATAACAAATAGGATCTTGCCTCCAAGTCTTGACTAATTTGGTCAGATCTAAAATCCATCCTTTACATTCCAAGCTCTTCTACTCTATGAATCATGAACCACAACAGGACATAATATTCTATAATGATCTACCATCTTACATACATTAAGAAAATTATGTAACTATGACCTTTTTTTTTTCTTTTATGTCTGATTTTCATTTGACTAGTTGAGGGAGCCCATTACTTCATCAAGATAGACTTAAAGTCGGGATACCACCAAGTGGTGGAAGGCATTGGAAGACCACGTTAAAGACAAGGCAAGGTTATATGAATGGATTGTCATGCCGAATAGTGGAAGAACACCAAAATGTTTCAAGTTTGAGGGATAATTATTTAACCAGAGGATAAACTGAAACTCCAAATGTTAGGAAACTCAGCAGAGATCAGTTAATTTCTTCCAAAACTAAAAATATGTCAGCTAAAAAACACTAGTAACTATGAAATTTCAATGGACATATCTGATAATAATAGAACTCAATTTCTTACTTTTAAGGCAGCTGCCCTATTGCCAGGCGGAGCATTTGGTAGGATTGTGGTGTCCACATTAATTGCTTGCACAACTCCCTTATCTTGCAGTCGTTCGGATACTACGGCAGCCAACTCAACTCCCGAATAACCACATCCGACTATAGCCACACGAATACGGGAGTCCTTACCGAAGTTCTTCCGCTCCAAAGTTTTCAACTTCTCGTCAACCTTCTGCATGCCAAATATAGCCACATATAAAGGCAGTTGTAAGTTTACTACTAGAAGGTATGTCTTAGTTCAAATGCTAACTTGAGCATCCTTCAAAGTGGAGAACGGCAATGCGAATTCTGCAGCACCTGGTACAACATCGAGCTTAGCTTCAGCTCCTAAAGCAAGTACCAACCTGGCTGCCCAAATCAAAAAAGATAAAATCACTGGGCACAACATAAAATGTGGGCTTAAAACCCAAGGCATTACAAAAATATAGTGGAAACAACAAAAAGTCTGAGTTGAAAATTGAATAATTGAGCATTAGGGTTTAGGAAAAAGGAAGAGGTGAACAAAGAAGAGGGGAAGAAAGAGACTGTGAAACAATCTTGCGCATAGGACATATGTTGCCTATACCCTATCACTTATTTTTGTTAGATTGATATTGAAGACAATTAAAATATTGCGCTACACTAAAACATTCTAAATAATAAATACAAAAAGAAAAAAGAACTTCAACACTCCCCCTCATGGTGGAACACAAAAATCAGAAAATGTCAAGCTCAGAATAAAAGTTATTGAAGGTGAACAAAGTCGACGATTTGGTAAGAATATTACCTAGTTGATCATCCAACGTCACATAGAGAGGGACAATCTCAATTTACATCAAGAGATCAGGGACAAAATTACAATACATCCATGATACGCTTATGAAATGCTAATTAATGCAATTAAAACGATTGTCACAATACATCTATATAAGAAATTGCACACCACCATATTTTGTTTCTCACTGAGCCAAGAAACAAGATTCACACTAAGAAAAGCATAATAACAAGAAGTAAACTGTCTATCTATACATGTTTGCTCAGTCAGCATCAAAATGCCTAATAAACTATTAAAGAATACGACAAACAACCTCCTAGTGAGGCTTAGGAGCATTAAGAGAACTTGTATCCTACATCGAATAATTAGGACCACCAAGATCGGTTTATATACTTGAGGGGTCACTCCACCTATAGTCATTTGGTTTTGTGTTGGATCCTCAAACATAATATTAGAGCTAAGTGTCAGCTAGCCAGTGGGTCAAGTCTCTAACCCATTTGAATCCTTGTATGCATAGTTTTCAGTTTGTTTGTTAACCCCAACTGCGAGCCCCGGGTCCCACGTGAGGGAGGATGTTAAGAGAGCTTGAGGGGCCACTCCCTCCATTGCTAATTGATTTTAGGTTAGATGCTCTAACAAGGAGTATCTATAAAGTGACTGACAATATCAACAGCATAAGTAATGTAAAGACATGTAACTATGAGATAACTCAATTTATAAACCAACCACCAATTACTATTCGTGGTGTCGAAAGTTTCTCACAGGTCCACTGGGCTATCAATTGAGAATGCATCAATAGTACTAGTTTTAGAGAACAAAACTAACACATAATTTCACAGAGACAAACTAATATCTTCCTTAGATGAGGCTACCTCAATATTGATAAAGTGACGAAGGAGACCTAAGTATTTGTTGTCCAACTACTTTCTCAAATGGTCACTCATAATAATATCATCAACATAGAAGATGAGAATAATGAAACCTTGTGGAGAATCGACATGCAAACAAAGAATATTCGAATTAAAGCGGTGACAACCATACTAATGCAGAATTGTACTGAGTTTAGCAAAGAAAGTGCATAATGCTTCAAGCAGGGGCGGAGCAAGACATTTTATGAATATTAAAATTATTAATGTTCACAAAAGTATAGTTTCATTAATAGAACGTCAATTAAAGTCGTACCTCATATACATGAGTGCTATACAAAAAGAGCCAACAAAAAAAAAAACTCACTATAAATTTATATATAAGACTTAATTTCCTAACAAAAAATTTTGAACGAAAAAAATTGGCTCAATCATATATAGTTGAATTTTAACAAACAATCGAAACAAACATAGACTATGACTATTCTATTAAACTAAACTTGGGTATAGGAATTACTTAACCAATCACAATAAAATTATTCAAACCACCAAATCAAAACAATTTAATCTAATACATAATGGAGGCAGTTAGCCTTTTAAAAGAAATTTTTTTTATATTTATAAGTAAGACTCATATATTTGTCAAAATATCATAACTACCTATAAATCTTATTAAAAAAAATTTAGTGGGGGCAAATCTTTAATAAATTTTAAAATATTTGAAATAATACTTACTCTCCAAAAGTTTTTAAAATTCCAGTGGCGACAACTGGGGACTATAGATCCGCCACTGGCTTTAGGCTATAAATGCTTTCTTCAATCCAAGGACTAATTGTTCATTTGTAGAAACAACATACCCCACTGTTTAGATTATTTATGCTTCATCTTGTAGATCCCCATGTGAAAAAACATTCTTGGCATCCAAAGGCTAATCTAAAATCACAATAACATAAAAAAAAACTTTAACAAAGTTCAAACGAACAACAAGAGCAATGGCCTTAGTAATGCACACCATACAAAACATCTGGGAGCCCTTTGCAACCAAACATGACTTTTAAGTCTCACTAGAACCATCAAGAAGGTAATCCCCAGTGTAGACCAAACAACAACTAATATACTACTTACCAGAAGGTAGAGGAGTGAGCTCCCATGTTTTATTGTTAGCTTTCATTTCTTCATCTATAGTCGGAGTCCATCAAGAAGATGTCAATGTCGGCTTATAAAAGCTAGGAATAGACATAGAAGACACTAATAATGCAAAAGAACAAAAACATGTGCAAAGACTATGAAAAACTAGAGATACGATGCTTTGTACATATTCAAAAGTATTCTCATAATGCAACAGATAGATCAAAAGTTGATGAAGTAGTAGACGACTCACTAGGCCAGACCTCAATAGAAGCAAGTGTTAGATGTGGAGTTGAAGCATAAGGAACAGCATGTCTATCCTTGAAATGACAGTAAACCTAAAGTGGAGGAGTAAACATTAATGGGGAAAAAAGGCACAAAGTCGGCAATTCTAGCTAACAAAAGCTCCCCTTATGAGGGTATACTAAATCAGTCGCAAGATTATAGCAAAACAAATGACTCAAAGAAGTTTACATCGGCACCACATAGTATTGACAAGAGACCGGATCATTATAACGGTAACTTTTCTAAGTACAAGTATCCCAAAAAGTTATACTAGTCAATGCAAAGTGATACTTTATCACAATCAGAACCGAACAGATAGACAAATGCAACACAACTAACTATACGAAGAGACAAATTGAATTGTAGCGTCGCTATAAAGTAAGGAGAAATGAGACTTGTCCAAAATGGAAGATGAAATCCGATTAGTAATATAAACAGAAGTAAGAAGAACATCACTGGCACATGCATGTTAACCATTAAAGTGCAAGCAATATCCAACAAATAACGATTTTTATGTTTCGGCATTGCTGTGCTGCTGGGATATCTTTGTCAAGGATCAAAATGTCGTGTCGACACGTCCGAAACGTCCGAAACGTTTCGGAATTTCAACACTCCGAAACGAAACAGTAGTTGAATCACAAAATTCCAATGTTTCGGTCGAAACGGTACTGTTTCGGACCGTTTCGTTCGAAACGGCATTGTTTCGAACCGTTTCAACAAAACAGTGATATATTCGGTTCATTATGAATAATTACATTTAATACCCCATTATAATTACATTTAATACCCACTGTAATTACATTTAATACTCACTATAATTATATTTAATATCCCACTATAATTACATTTAATTCCCACTGCTCTTCTGTCTTTTATAATTTTTTTGTTATAAGAATAAATAATTACACTTAATACCCTACTATAATTATATTTAATACCCATTATAATTATATTTAATTCATACTGTAATTATATTTAATACCTCACTGCTGTGCAAGTTTTTTGCTTTTTTTTTTGTTATAAGTATTAACAATTACATTTAATACCCTAATGTAATTATATTTAATACCTACTGTAATTACATTTAATACCCACTGCAATTACATTTAATTTTTAAGTATACATAAGTATCATTAATTTAATTTAATACCCTTCATTATTAGTATTATAATAAAATAGTATTATTAATTGGATTATATTACCGTAATAATATGATTTGGAGTAACTATTGTCATCATATTTATGTCACATATGGAGTTTCTCTAAGTAGCTACCCAGAGCCTACACCGATGTATGAGCCTGCTCGACACTCCACAGGGGAATGGATATAATCATGTAAGTATGTACTCATTAGCATTTCATGTGTATTATAAGACGTTAATATTATGTAAAAATGTGTTTATTTCATAAAAATTAAGTGTTTGAAACTAATTTAAGTGACTTTCGCCTCAAGTCAAGCCTTTTTTTCCCTCAAATTTAAATTTATTCTTGTATAAATTGATGTTAACCTAATAAATATGTTGAATTAATAAATTATTTAGCATATCTTTATAAATTAATGGATTGCATTTGTGTTTCTATGCGTTTCCATATTTTTTCTGCGTTTCCATTGCGTTTCCGAAATGTTTCCGAAACGTTTCTATTTTTGAGTTGACCGAAACGGTACTTCGAAACGAAATTTTGATCCTTGATCTTTGTACAGATAGTTTGATGAATAATGTCACTGCCAGCACAAAAAGTATAGTCAAGAGCATTGTTAAGCCAAAAAAATTAATAAGTTTATCAAAACTGTGAAAATGATAGAAAGTAAAGTGAGAAAAAGGAAAATGAAAGAAAATATATTTTCTTGTATACATTTGGTTGGAATGAAAATTTTACAAAAAATTGAATAAGAATATTATAGTTGTCTAATTTACTTAGTTTTTTTTTAAAAAAAAAACTTTTGATGGGTGTCTATCACTCAATTTTTTGGGAGAGGAGGAACTTGAACCCTTGACCTCAAAAAGGCAACGCCTTGACAAGGTAAGGAGTATCATTGAACCAAATGTCCATTGAGTTTTAGTGCTTATCTTTTTCACAAGGTAAGGAGTACTTTTAGTGAACTCCTATTGAGTTTTAGTGTTTATCTTTTACAAAGTCAGTCCCGAACAATAATAAAGGAGGAGGGTTGCGTTAGGTAGCTAATCACCAACGTAAAACCTTATCAAATCTAATTATGAACATGAATCCAAAAAATCCAAGTGAAAATACTTGGGCATTCCCCTTAACCAGTGTGTGCACTCCAGTGTTTCAAACAATGGCCGAGGAATGCCACATTATAGTCGCCGGAATGCAATAGAACTGTGCAAGGATTCTCGCATCACTTTGGACGAACACGGGTAAAGAAGTTAATTCAAATACTATGCATAGGTTAGCAACTTGGAATATAGGAATACTTGCATGTAAAAAAAAGGAGTTAGATGAAACTATGATTATTAGAAAAGTTAATATAACATGCTTACAAGAAACTAAATGGGTAGAAGAGAAATCAAGAGAAAGAGAAAACATAGTTATAAACATTACTATACTGGAAAAAACATACATAGAAAAGGAGTTGGAATAATACGAGATCAAAATCTTAAGCAAGAAGTAGTTACTGTTCTTAGGAAAGGAGATAGAATAATACTAATTAAGCTTGTAGTGGGAGAAAATAGAATAAATATTATTAGTGCTTATGCACCTCAAGGAGGATTGGATGACCGTATTAAAACTTAATTTTTGGGAACAAATGAATAAATTAATGCTACATGTAGGGGAGAAGACTATACATCGGAGGAGACTTCGATGGTCATATAAGACAAGTTTAAAGAGAATATGAGATTGTCTATGCCGGATATAGGTTTGGAGATAGGAATGATGCTGGAGAGTCTATTTTAGATTTTACAGTGGCATATGACCTTATTATAGCAAACACCTATTTCAAAAAGAGGGATGAACATTTATATAACCTTTAAGAGTGAGTTAAATACAAGTCAAATAGATTTTTTCTTAACTAGAAAAGTGGATCGTTTATCATCTAAGGATTGTAAGGTCATTCCAAGAGACAATTTGGCCACACAACATAGGATAGTGGTACTAGATATATGCCTCAAAACTTGTTCAATAAATAGAAAAGATGTTAAAAACCGGAATTTAAAAGGAGAAAAACTAGTTTAATTTAACTAAATTAAGGTTTAGAAGATGTCGGGGTACCTAGGTTAACTAAATTATTTAACAATATTATACTTTAGAAGATGTCAAATGAGTCGAGGAATAAGGGATATTTAGAGTTGTGCAAACTATCGAGGTATTAAATTAATAAGTCATACAATGAAACTTTAGGAGATTGAACAACGACTAAGGCTTGAAACAACTGTATCTAAGAATCAATTTAGGTTTATACCCAGAAGGTCAACTATAGAAGCTATATACTTACACAACAGCCTAATGAAAAGTTACAAAGAGAAAAAGAAAGATCTTCGTACAGAGTTTATAAACCTAGAGAAGGAATATGATAGACTGCCTAGGAATATAATATAGCAAATTTTAAAGAAGATGAGAGTTATAAATAGATATATTGATATAATTAAGGAAATGTATGAGGATGCAATAACCTTTGTTAGAACAACTGCGAGAGAGAGTAGTGAATTCCCAATCACGATAGGCTTACATCAAGGTTCCGCTTTAAGTTCGTATCTCTTTGTCTTAATTATGGATGAATTGATTAGACACATTCCAAATGAGTTCCATGATGTATATTATGTCAATGATATAGTATTCATTAATGAAACTACAGTAGGAATTAATAACAAACTAGAAGTTTGGAGAAAAAATTTAGAATAAAAAAGATTTAGTGTCCGTAGAAATAAAACTAAATATATGGAATCCAGCTTTAGTAATAGTAAAAACCCTGATAGGGAGGTGGTAAAGATTTAACATCAAGAGATACCTAAGAGTGCACACTTTACAATTTGGGGTCAATTATCCGGGGAGGGAGAGATTGGAGACGATGTTGATCATAGAATTAAAACTGGATGGACTAAATGGAGGAATGCATCTAGTGTATTATGTGATCCACGTATAAATTACGATGAATCAACTTAGGTGGTTTGGATGTGTTCATGGAAAACCTAATAATACACTGGTACAAAAGAATGATTTGATGCATATCGATTATAATGCGAGAAATAGAAGTAGACCTAAAATAACAGGGAACAAAATAGTGAAAAATGATATGATAGGTTATGGTCTAACAGAACATATGGCCATTAATAGAGCGCAGTGGAGAAACAGGATTCATATAGCTGATCCAAAATAGTTAAGAGTAAGGCTTTGTTGAGTTGAGTTGATAATCTACCCTTAATTGTAGCTTGTGTGATACTTTAACCGCCTGAACCAACCTAATGAAAATTATCTCCAGGACTCCAGCCATGTGAGACTACTCTAAAGCTGCAAGCTGCCTCTTTTGGTGTGCACGCACATAATAAAAGGAGACATCACGCACATGTGGCAGTATTAAGAACACTTAATATAAGATAATTTTGCAAAAAGTAACAGCACACTTGGGGGTCTCTGGTATTCTTCTCCACGGGGAGTAAAAGACATGCTTCTTCGCATTCATTTTTGAGCCACTAATAAATAAATAAATAATGAATACCTTCAGCATCTTCATAGTCACGCAATTGCTCAACTTTCGAACCCAAATTCTTCTCAACTTCACTTTGAAACCCGCAATCATACAATAATTGTTGGTAAGACTAAGATCTTTCTTTTTTTGTGTTCCTACGGTTTTCTCAAAACTTTATTAATGTCTTTTCTATCCTTTTTCAGATTTTTTATGTAATTTTCTTCCTCTGATTGTCTTCAAAAGTGAAGCAATGACGGAGGTTGAGAGACAATGTAAGACAAAGGTTGGAAACTGAGTTGATAACTATTCACTTTTCTCGTGAAAATAAAATTTTTGTGCACTTTCTGTGATGCTTACCAGAAAATTCAACTGATGCGGGAAACTAATTTTTCCCAAGGAATGGTTGTTTCTAGCTAAGGAAACACATGGAAGTTGCATTATTTTCTCTTTCCTGCATTTTCTCTCACTCTGACGCTACAGAATTTAGATCAATCTTTCGCAAAAAAATAACGAAATCATGCGAGAAAAGTCATCACAAAGGTTAGAAAACATAGAAACCAAAAGTTTTTTTATTCTTCCAGGACCCTAAATGTTTGAACGAACAACATTAAAGACTAGATTAACAACTTCTACAAGCATGCGTCACATTCTAACATAAAAGAAAAGCTCAAACTAGGAATAAGTTTACGCAGCTTCTGCAACATGGTTCAAGGCCGATGTATTGGCCTTCAACTCAGAAGGTACTAATACGCATCAGTTGGGGTATCGTGACACGGTATCAGCCGATATCCAAAAAAAACTTAGATAGGATGCCCAAAAAATTCCAAAAAAAGAGATGAAACTTTTTAACAAGTGTAAACAACAATATACTTACATCATGTGTCCAACATGCATCATCTAACACATTAAACATAGTGAAAATGAAGGATAAACGCTCTACGGAACACATTGATCATTAGTGTATAATTTTATTTTTTCACAATCAATAGCTACAAATCAAACAAACTAAAATCTACAAGTCTAGATCAATTTCGATGTTGTACCCACATTTTTTGTCGATATCGTAGGCTTGTCCATATTATATAATTATTTACAGTTTATAATAGAGTAAACTTCACTGTAGCCCTTCTAGTATGACCCAGTTGCACATTGCCCCATTCACCTTTAAAGAAGCCACACAACCGCTGCATAGTTTGTGGACCAAAGTGCACCATCAAATTTTTCATCCAACTTGGCAAATGTGTGAATCACACAAAAGTTTTGTGACTAGGCATGTAAAAACACATTATAACAAGCCAAAAATGTCCTTGTAATTGTTAGAAAATATACAAATGTTCAACTTCTTCCTCCTCCTCAAGGCTTAGTATACACAACCACAATCACACATGCAAGCGAACACTCATTTTCTCCTTCTTCTTCTTTAGGCTCATCATCAAGTAAAAAAATAGAATCAGAATTGTGATTATTTTGGTTTTATCGGTACTCATACTATCAAATTCTAACAACTGTTCAAGGGCTGATTGTAAAGGAGTTAGGGGTATATGACCCGTGTTTTTTTGGGACTTTCTATGCAGATGATTTGGGTAGTGTAAATCAACTGAATGTGAAGGTGGAGATTGGGTTTCTAGGGTTTTTGAAAAATGGGTACCCCTTGAAATGTTGAGAAAGATAGAGTTTTTGAGTTTTGGAGAGAGGTGTTTAGAGAGAGAAACTGTAAATGGATATGTACGGACTCTTGGATCTGCACAAATGTGGAGTCAAGCTGGTGCTCAATGTCCATAGGCTCTTGATTTGTTGCTTTGCTTTACTGGGCATTGCACAATTAATTTCATTTCAGTTAAAAGTTCTGGGGATGTGTACACAGTAAAATGACAACAAACAAGAGCAAAAGAAAGAGGAAGAACAGGGGCATTAAGGTCTTTTAATAGTGCATTTAATGGCGTTAATGGTGCAGTTTAGTCCACAAACCATGTGGGGGTTATGTGGTTATTTTTTAAGGTGAGGGAGGTGAGGTGCAAAAGGTCCAGCCACAAGGGGGTAATATATGATTAATGCCCACCGAAGTCATCAAGATTTAAGTAATAAGAAATATATATAATCATACAATTATCTCTGCAAGGATAAAAGATAAGGGTTTTTGACTCATGAGTCTTAGACCCAATGTCGAGACGTGATACGCAAGGGGTAAAGACAAAAGAGAGATTGCAATAAGAGAAAGAAAGCCTTCGACCCACTCTGAGGCTTGCCACTGCAGTTGGGAAGTTGGGATGAATCTGGCTACCGCTGCCTGTTGTGCAACAAAAGAAGAAGAAGAAGAAGAAAGGGTTATTAGATTTACAGGTTTTACTTGTAGATATTTTAAATTACTTCTTCCGAATTTAGAGTTGTGTGATTTAGGCTTTATTGATTTCTTTTGGGTTTGGGTCTTTGATTTAGAGTTGAAAATATGCAAGTGGGCTCCTTTTCTTCTCTGTTTCTTTTTCTCTTTTCCTTTTTGCAACTTGTCAGGGGTTTTCCCAAACAGGTGACACCATTTCGGTCCAATCTCACAATTAGACTCTGAGTAGGGTCGATTCCTCCAAGCCGTAACCGAGTCAAGGCCGATTCAACTGAGTCTATTTATATTTTTGTAACATGCACCATTATCGGTTCGGAGGTGGCCAAGACTTGTCAAACTTGGCCTACATTTTGAACCCTGTTCTACAGTGAAGGATGACCCAATCAAAAGTGCAATTGAAGAGCAGACACGGTGGGCATCCAAGGCAAGAACAATGCGTCAAGGATCCAAGTAGTAAAAGTCATTGTCCTCGTGCACAAATCAATCAACTTCTCATATTGAAGTCCTAAAAAAAACAAAAAAAATGGAGTAAACATTGTAAGGTCTTAGTTAACTAAATAACAAAAAAAATGTCCAAGGATTTGTGGAATATATTGAGTAAGTCTGAGATCAAAAGTCCAAGGTACAGCTAACATAGTACGTGAGTTAGAAGAACGGAAATTTGAGAATTAGGGAGAAAATACCCGACATGATCTAAGAGGACGAAGAAGGTTGATCATCCACACATGCAAAAGTACCTAAATTAGCAAAACCAACAATAGGAGCAGGCAAATATAGAGAAACTGAAGACAACTGTTGGATGAGCTGACTAAGTTGAAAGTAGGATACCAAGGTCATCATGAGCACTAGAAGTAGACGCAATAGAAATATCGGTAGAATCTAAAGCGATGTAGAGGTCAAAGTATCACCATAAGCTTTATTAGCATGTGTCAGTCTCCCGTAAATATCACAAAAATAATCTTTAGCGTGTCCTGTGCCACCACAGTGGGTACCCTCCAACTCAAATTGCTTACCACTACTAGAATGACCACTACGACTAGCACTGTGGGTTGGATGAAGTCCACCACCACAAAGAATATGATGTTTACCTCACTAGATATTAAGGAAGAGAATCCCCAAGACCAAAAAAAAAGCACGTTGAAGACAAGAGTAAGCATTAGTAACAATCAGAAATCTCTCACTAGTCAAAATGTGAACCTCAACACAATGATTCATAGTTAACAATAAAGCAACCTCAAACTCTTCATGCTAGCATCTCTATGTGTCAAACTAGAGCTCAATGTCTAATAGAACATAAGTTCTTCTCATAAACTTTCCAAAACACCATAATGTTCAGCTAGAGCTTTATCACCTTGTTTGGTATTAATTATGGAAATTTTGAAAGTGAAATAGTAGGAAAGAAATAACAGAATTTTTGAAGGAAAATAAGAAATTGTGGAATTTCTTTTGGATAGAGCAAATTTTTTGGTTTCCCCTCAGGCATCAACTACAAATGAGTTCAAGGATGTGCCTTTTTATTTTCTCAACATTGATAGGATAGCCGCATTTAATTATTGGATTTGTCGTGCAATTATAGAGATGCAATGTTTTTTCTTTGATGTATTTTTTGTCTTTTGGATCACCATAGGGTGGATTTATTGTTCACCTCTTTTGTACACCCTTTTTAATCGATAAAAGTTCTATTAAAAAACAACCTTGTTTGGTTTCAAACATCCATCAAAAAGCTCATAATTCGTGACACATTGCATTCTTGTGAATACATCTCTTTAAGAGAGTGTCATACCTTCTTAGTTGTAACAAGAAGTAGAATATTGGAGACCCCACTACGGATGCATATTAAGCTACAACCAAGATATCACCAAAAAATTCTCACTCCAATCTCCACAATTTTTGGAGTCTGAAAAAAGAGAACTATCAATTAAATATTGGATTTTCTTCTTTACATAGAGAAAAACTTTGATAACATGAGACCACAAGTAATAGTTACTGCCATTCAATGACACAAAAGTAATTTGTCTGACTTGTTCATATGCTCGATGACTTTTTGACATCCTCTGAGGTAGCCATGGAGAAGCCCACAATCAATTACTTATCAAACAGGAAGAGCTGACCCAATATTCCGCAAAAACATAGAAATCTCACCCACACCTCATAGAAGCAAAATCAGATCCACAAACATATCCTCACACAACACAGAACTGAAATCTAGCCTCAAATGATTGAACAAATGCAGTTATGACTCTCATTGTGCATCCAATCCATTCATCAACCAACAATCACTCACAAATGAAGTCAAACAAGTATTGATCAACCAAAAAAGCTTCAAGAGGACTCTGTCGAAACCCTCGAGTCTAAATAAACGCATCAAAAACATGCAGATTTTACGAAAACAACGGATCGAAGAATCAGCACCAATTTTTCAAAAAAAAAAAAAATTCAAAAATTGGAAATCCACTAGATGAACTTCAGGAAAATTAGATTAAAATCATCATAAATACTAGCATAGACATGGGTTATAGTTCCACCAGATGATAACATCAGCGACTGAAAAACGTAGGGTCTCTTCCGGTTGTCTTGGATATATTTTTCTGATGTAAGTTTCGCTTTAAATGTATTCTCCGATACCAAGATGACACTCCATTAATTTAGTAGTAAGTAGAATATATGTTGCCCACACCCTATCACTTATATACATTAGGTTGATATTGAAAAGAATTACAATATTGCCCTATATTAGGATATTTAGAATAATAAAGACAATATGAAAGAAGAACTCTAACAATTTCAAAAATCTGCAACAACTAGATTCAAAATGTATTTTTGTATGAATAAGCACAATTGTACAAATAAGCACACAACAATTGCCTGATTCACATGTATGACGCTTATAATCCCACCCACATTTAAAGAGCTAGCACAATTTCAAGAAGCAAGTCTAAAGCTAATAGAACGTAAAAAAGTAATGCTAAACAACTCCTTATTATTAAAGAAAAAGAATCTATGATTCCATAGGTCCTTCAGATCCCATTCATTGAATAAAAAAATCAACGTAAAAAATAATTATTAAAGGAGTTCTTTTAATAAATAAAGGCTAAAAGGATCTCTCTATTAAATCAAGGTTATGGAAAAGGTAGAACAAAATTTAAAAATCACATGTAGGAAAAGGACTTACTCAAAGACCAAAATTTCATTTCAGTGCATTGTTTCCGTCACCTAAGAAACAGAAACGTTTCGATGTGTTTCAGAAACAATTCGATGTATTTCGAAAATGATTCGATCCGTTTTGTAAACAAAATAAAAAATTTAAGAATTATTTTTTCAAAACATTAGTCGAAATATACCAAAATATCTTGAAATATCTTGAAGCGTTCCGAAATAGTTGTGCAAATACATTGAAATACAACAAAACATTTCAATGGAACACCTCGAAATATTAGAATTTCGATTCCATCACTGATTCGTTTTGATCTCCTTAAAAACGAAAACGTTTCGGATGTTTCGACCATTTCGAAACGATATTTTGATCCTTGGACTTTCTATCAATTAGAAACTCAAATGGCGGGGACTCTAGAAAGTGAGGGAAAGAAAGAAAGATAAGGCTGCCCCCCTCCCCCAGTGCCCCCTTTTGAGAAAAGAAGTCCGTTTTACTATGTTTCAAGAGTTTCGGCGTGTTTTGATCAAAATAAATTTGCCTCAATGGAACCAAAGGAATTTTGTTTCTGCTTCAGTTTCAAGGTTAAACTTTCCCAATAATTATGGCTATTGATGAAGGATCACCATTAGACTTACACTTCCACATTAAACAAAATGTAACTTTTTCAGGGATCACAGGAATTATACCAGTCATATTCAATAAGGAGACCACTTTCAAGATGAACAAATCCTCCACAGCCAGATGCAGGACCATTCATTCCCCAATGATCAGATGGATGTAGGAGTTTCACCCTATCTTGAAAAAACTGCACATCATTGTTTGCAAGCAAATCGGAGAAACGTGGAGCTATTTCCCATGCATCAACTTCTGCACTAGGAAATTTTTTACCATGACAGTACAGATAATTTAGCATAAAAACTGAAACTAGGACTCAAAGATTACTTTCCGGAAACTGGGGTTCAAAGATTAAGAAAAATAGCTCTACTGAATCAGAAAGCAGCATACCTCCAGACAGAAGCTCATATAGCATTGGCTTAAAAACAAAGTGTTCAGACTGGTCAACAAGAACCACCTGTTTCCAGTTTGAACAGATATTAAGGCACCCTTAACAAACTAGTTAGATTATTTTACATTGATGTAAACAACATGCAGTCTGTCATCTTTCCTTGGCTCTTTTTTCATGGAGAGCGCTTCTGCAAGAAGAAGGGGTGTTTGTCCAGCAAAAAAAAATATACCATCGCATGCATGATATCCCAGTACGCTTTATGAAAAAATAGATCTACTTGCAATCATCTTTAATGAGTCTTCCTAATGATTTTGATTCTCAGCTATAAAGCGATCTTTTCATGGCAATAATTAAGGAGACCATCTTTTGAATGGTATTCACCAGGGCAGAAGTTTCAAATATGAGGGAAATCAAAAGTCTATACGTATTAGAAAGAGATGAGAAATTAAATTGGAGCACTCTATTATAACAGGAGATAGCTACAGTAAGGTATTATCATAAATGGGAATCTAATGATATACATGAATTACTATGAAATTTATTAGCCAAATTGATCTCTCAGTATGTAGATACCAAATACCAAATGAAAGATATATCACCTTGTTCAGTTCTAGTCAATTCTTTTTAATTCATAAGAAACATGGATACTTAGGTCGTCATATAGGGATACAGTATCATATATGATACTCGTCAGATAATTGAGAATACTTATATGATACTCATTTACTTATCCAATAATTTTTTTTTTTTAAAAGTATTCTTATCCAATAATTAATAAACTATTTCTTTATTTTTAGATACGTATCGGCTACGCATCACAAGTATCCAATAATTGATAAAATGTTTCTGTATTTTTGGATACATCTCAAATATTAATTTCCAACATGAATATGTTTTGGACAAAAAAGTGGATACAAACCATAAATCTTTACCATTTACTCTTGAATTTACATACAATGATACACCTAAAGAAAAATTCATATGGCTTGTAAGGTAGTTGGATTTTTATTTAGTATTATTTAGTAGTGTAGGATAAAATGAAGTATGTTGTTAATATTATTCAATTGAGTTCAAAATTCTTGATTAATATTAAAATTGTTCAAGCAGTTGATATTAGAAATTTGAATTAAAGGTCTTTACATTTTAATATTACTGAACTATGTTGGGAACTTGAATAGTTTATGAAATATTAATGAAATGCTATATTATTATGAGTCTATATTTTTTTTACAAAGGTATATATATATTTTATTAATAATTATTTAAAAATTAAATTGCACGTATCTTACGATACACGATACGATACGATACACTATTTTTGAAAAACGATACATCTTTCGATACACGATTTAACAACTATGCTTCCAAGAAGATTTTTAACTTGACAATTCCCTTAAAATCATTTTCAGTGATCACAATATCATCTACATAGACCACCAATAGAACATATTCAACATTCGTTTGTCTATGAAACACAGAATGGTCTGTCTGACATCGAAGAAGACCAAATTCTAAAACTGCATCTAAAAACTTACCAAATCATGCCCTCGGTGACTGCTTCAAACCATACAAAAATTTGTTTAACCGACATACACTCTTACCATACCCCCCTAAGCTGTAAATTCAGGTGGCTGCTCCATGTATACCTCTTCAACCAAGTCACCATGTAGGAAAGCATTATTGACGTCTAACTGAAACAAGGGTTAATCAAGATTAACAGCCAAAGAAATCAACATATGAACAGAGAAAATTTTGGCAACAAGAGAGAAATTCTCCTCATAATCAACACCATAGGTCTGAGTAAAGTCCTTTGCAACAAGCCGGGCTTTGAGACGCTCCACAGAACTATCTGAATGAAATTTAATAGTATGCACCCAACGACAACCAACAGTTCGTTTACCAGGAGGTAAAGGAACGAGATTCCAAATCCCATTATGATGTAAGGCATCCATCTCATCCTCCATGGCTTTTCTCCAACCCGGATTAGATAATGCATCCCGTAAATGCTTAGGAATAGATATAGTAGATAATTGATAGGTAAAACAAGAAAGGATAGGAGACAAGGCATCATATGAAATAAAATGAGCAATGGGATGATTAGTAACACACGAATGAGTACCTTTTCGAATAGCAATAGGTAAAGAGTCTAAATTACCTAATGGACCAGGATCAGAAGGTGGCAAGGAAGATGATACGGGCACCTCAGTCGATGGTCGAGGACGATGAGAGTATACACAAAGAGGTAAAGTAGATGGTAACACAGTGGGCAGCAAAATATCTGAAGATGAGGGAATAGGAGGTGGTAGAAGAGGTGACCCAAAGTCCAGATCCAATGGCTGAGAAGGTGCTAAAAAATATGGAACAGATTCCTCAAATATGACATCGGCACTAGTAAAGTATCGTCGCAGAGAAGGACTGTAGCCACGATACTCCTTTTGTGTACGGGAATAACCAACAATACACATTTAGTAGCTCGAGGGTCAAGTTTATCAAACCCAGGACCTAAATTGTGAACATAACAGACACATCCAAAAACCTTAAGAGTTAGGAAAAATAAGGACTTATCAGAAAAAAGGACAGAATATGGACTTTGTCCATTTAACACAAAGGATGTCATACGATTAATAAGGTGACAAGCAGTAAGAACAGTATCACTCCAAAAATATCAGGGAATATTCAACTGAAATAACAGGGCACGTGTGACTACCAACAAATGACGGTCCTTGCGTTCAGCAACACCGTTCTATGGAGATGTGAAAACATAGGAAATCTGATGAATAATACTAGTTTTACTAAGACACGTTGAAAAAGGATCAGATTCATATTCCCGAACATTATCAAAACGTAAAATACATATACGACAATCATACTGAGTTTTTATTTCCTTACGAAAGGTCTCAAATATAGAAAATATTCAAACCGAGTTTTTATAAAAAACAACAAAGTCACACGAGAATAGTCATCCATAAATGACACAAAATAAAAATATTTATTAGATAAAATATCCTTTATTGGACTCCATACATCAGAATATACTAACTCAAATGGACTAGACACACGATTATTGACTCTAGACTGAAATGACACACGATGATGCATACTAAGTTGACAAGCTTCACAAGACAAAGACGACACACAACTAAAACTGGGAACTTGACGCTTCAAATTCTGGAGAGAGGGATGTCCAAAACGATAATGTCATTGAAAAGGAGACAACGAAGTCTGTAGAGCTTGAGTAGGTGAATCAAAATCAAAGTAATATAGGCCACCAACTTCATGCCCCGTACCAATCTTCCTCTTCATCTTGAGATCTTGAAAGACATAATAAAAGGGATAAAAGGTTACAAAATAATTGAGAGAACGGGTAATCTTACTAATAGAAAGTAAACTAAAAGGAAAGTGAGGAACAAATAACACGGAAGATAGGGGCATATCAAGACTCAAGTGAGTAGTCCCCAGACTTGAAACTTTAAAATAAGTACTATTAGCAAGAGTAACACTACGTGTGAAAGTAGCAAACTGATAAATAGAAAAAACATTAGGCACGCCAATCATATGGTTTGAAGTGCCAGAGTCTATGATTCAAGAACTGCGAGTGAAAGACAATAAACAAGTGGAAGCAATACTTGACTGGACAAAATTAGCAATGGAGGGAGATAAGACAGCCTGTTGCTGGGACAGGAACTAAGCATACTCCTCTCGTATAATAATAACCAACCCAGTATCTTGCTTAGGTTCCATAAGTGCAGCAAATAGAAAAAGAAAATTATTAGATCACGAAACCGAACAAGAATCAACTACTGCCCTACTGAACCGAAGAAGAGAAGATTGTTGGATCACTGAACCGGACTGGAGAACTCCACTGGACTGCTGAACCGGACCAAAGAAGTCTACTGAACCGTTGAACCGAACCAAAGAAGGCCACTGAACCGCTGAACCGAACCAAAGGAATCCATTGGACTGCTGAATCGGATCAAAAAAGTCCACTGGACCGCTGAACCGGAGACAAAACAGATGGAACCGGCCTGAACCTGTCTAAAACTGCCTGAACCGTGTAAAACCCAAAAAAATTTGAATTTTTTATGAAAAATAATAAAACGGTAATTTGTCACTATAGTGCGAGTTAAAAACCTGTATTTATCTAGAGTTTGGATAACAAAACAGACCTCACCATTGAATTCGTCTCGCGAAATCTAGTTATCCAGGCAAATTTCGTCAAATTCTGAAATAGTCAATTTTTTCGCGTTTTGTCAGGTGGTCGGGTCTCGGGTGACCCCAAAAACGAAATTTTTATTAAAATTTTAAAATTTAGAAAATAATTTAAATAAAGTTCATATAAAATATTTTGAACTTAAATCGGGACGAAATTAAATCGTTTCGGAGCTAAAACGGACCCAAAAATAAGGGGTTGTGTGGCGCGTTGTGGACCAAGGAAATAAGGAATATAAATGGGTGGGAAAAATCATATTCTCCACCCACTTTCTCTACTGGTCTGGACGTTGGAAAAGAGAGGGAGCAAAAGAGAGAAAACAAGAGTTCTCAAGCCTTTCTTCTTGCGATCTAGGGCCAAGCTTTGGTCGAATCAACTTGGACCAAGACCAAAAAGTGTTTCCCTCGACGTGGGCTACAAGACCATACCAAAAACAAAGAATTTCACCGAAGATTTAAAAACGAGATTTTGGGGAAAACTTGGTTTTGAACTTGGGATTAAGTTCTTGGAGGTTTTCTACATTGATTTTACACTCCAAGAGGTAGAGTTTTCATCCTAACTAGGTTTATTTCCAACGTAGGGTGAATATATGAAATGGGTGGACTGTTTTGTGTATTTTAACACTTGTCTATTATAGTTGGTTTAATGGAAATGGGTAGGCTCAATTCTAGTGTAAATTGGTAATTAGGAATTGCTAGTTTATGATTTCTTGAAAGTTTTGATAATTGGGAATATGAAAGTCATTCATTCTAATTTTTTTTTGAGTTATGTGATAAATTTGGGCATTTTATGTGATTACATGATTTGGTGCTTTTAAGATATTTGATAAAATGCCTATGTGAAATAAAGTGTGTTAATTGCATGAGATTATATGATATCATACTTAGATGATGTGGTAAAGTAAAATCATATACTTATAATATGAATTACAATTGAAAATGCAAATGTTGATATGTGGAAGTACTTGTGTAATTTCTTGGTGAGAAAAATTATGTGTGTTTTAATATGTAAGAAAGTGAGTGTGTTTAACTCATAAATCAGTGTGTGTGTGTGTGTGTGTTCAACTTCTAGCTTGATTTTGATATGTGGGAGTTACTTATGTAATCCCTTGAAAAATTGGTTTATGTGGGCATGTTATATATTTATATTATGTCTTGTGATTAAGTGTGATTGGCATGAAATTGTGAAATGTCATACTTGAGCCTTGTGTTGGGAATAAATGTTGATACATGCTAGTTGATGTATTGACATAATAATGAATTTTGGTGATTACATGCATGTGATATAAATTGTCATAGAACATGTAGGCATGTGGTTGAATTGCTCATTTGGCATTGGGGTGAATTATAAAAATTATTTGCTAAGGATGTAATTATCCATGACATGTGTTGAAATGTGGTAGAAATAATCCATATGGCATTCATTACATATGGATATAATATTGATGTTGCAATTGCTCATTAAATTGCATATGCACGGAGGCATCACATTCATAGGCATGAGGCATGAGTGTGGGTGTGTGTGCTTGTTGTGAGGTCAAACACCACCCTTGGTGGTTGACAAGTGGACTCGGTATAGTTGAACCAAGGTTCAACAGAGTCGCATGGGTTGCATAAAAAACTTGTGTCGGGTATAGCAAGAAGAGCTAGATACTCCCTCAGGTGAAAGACCTGGCTACTTGGTTCATACACTCCCCTGTGGTGAAATTCCGAAAAAGTATTAATTGCGTACGGAGCCAGCGATGTGATTCCAAAATCCGATACCCAACAAAAACACATAATTTTGTTTCATACAAAAAATGTCATCGGATGCATAACATCAATGGCAAATTTATTACACATTGGCGTTACATTGTGTTGTGGGAGCCGGTGAGGGCTCGGGTTAAAGTACATGAGTGAGTCTCTTCTCATTTCATGGCATGACATAGTAGAATTCCAACATTAAATTGCATATTCTTATTTGGGATGATTATTGCTTGTTAAATGTTGCACGTGACATTTCATATGCATTTAGGTTGGGGAGTAGCCTCTTTAGGAGTTACCCTATTGAGCGTGGCTCACCCTTTATGGGGACAACATTTCAGGTGCGGAATATACCCCGGTGGATGACTCTCATTTGGAGTCTCAAAGATGAAGAAAAGTCAGGTTGTGGCTTTTGAACTGGTTCTTTGTAAAACTATTGTAAAATTATGTTTTTGGGCATGTAATTATATGGAATTACTTGTAATGGAACTTGTATATATAGAGTTTTATTGTGAAAAACTATGTTTTTGCAAAACATTCACTAAGTTAATTTTTGGACTATTTTAATGAAATCTTGTATGGTATTAAATGAGTATGAATAAATAGATCCAGTGTGATCAATGTTTACTTATAAATGAACCAGTGTGGTCAATGTTGTATATTGGACCTCAGATGGGTCATGTGATTGTATGATGCACAGGTTGTGTTTTGGGTAGAGTTTTCCATACAAAGAAGACTCTATCTGAATTTTGTTAAATTAAAGACCCCCGATTTTTGGGGTGTCACAAACCGGGCCTGAACCGGTCTAAAACTGACTGAACCAAGCCTGAACCGTGCTTAACCAGACCAAAACCGATCTGGATTGTGATGAACCGGCTAGATTGTGATGAACCACACTAAGTGGGTTGGGAAGACTGGGTTGAACTTGGGTTGTTGGGCTTTAGAATTAATTTAAGCCCACAACCATGAAAGATCCAATCTGACCCACACTATTCATCTTCTTCACAGTTAGGGTTCCAACGAAACCCTCGCCTCCAACAGTGCCTCCTACAGTGGCACAACCAAGCTATGGCGACCACAACTACCTGCGACGACAACCACAACTACTTCGGCAGCAACCAACGACGACAATAGCAAAATTACTCTCACATCACACACAGGTGACAACAAATATCGATGGCCACAAACAGCAAACGACACCATCACTATAGTACAACCAGCCAAACGATCACTGACTACAGCCACGACCACGATCAGCAAGCGACACCAAGTCGACTGCAACCACCACGTCAGCAACACCCACACAACACAGAGATCACCACCACGACAACACCACCACCACCACAATGGCTTCGATGAGCAACAGTACCACCACGAACAAAGTTAATTTATTCAAAATATATTTATGATCGAAATTGCTCTGATACCATGTTAAGTTGAGAGAAATAACATAACACAATATTAGAGAGAATGAGAGGTTAAAACTTGTATTTATAGTTAACACACAATAATAAGAATTACACATGCACCCTCTTACTATTAACAATTTACACATACTACCCTAATACTCTTAACAGTAATTATCCATAATATCAATTTATTATAAATAAGAGGGTTTAGGACAACATAGCCTACACACAGATTATTCTTATCTTCTCCCAGTCTCTTCCTCTCTCTTTATCTTTGCTTTTCTCTTTTTCCTAACATAATATTGTAACTTTTACTTCTTAACTTGGTATCAGAGCATCGATTTTGGGCTTTTCTCAAGTGTCATCATGTTGCCGCCTTCTAATTGCAATTTGGGTAGATTGGGCATTCAGTTCCTAGCCCTTGTTTGATTAGTTTCAAAATATGGTGTTTCACGATGTAATTGATGATGAACTTAGACATCAATGAACAGTAGTCACGATGAACAGCGTTGTGGTGAACAGTAACTCGACGAATAATGTTTATGATGAATTGCATTCATAATGAATAATAGTTGAGTGTCATTGTTTGGTTGTTAAGTGATTTGTTGTTGTAGATGGTGGATTCCATTGTAATTCTTTACCGTTATTGCAAGTAGTAATTTTAGTCATCTGATGCTTATTTTGGACATGATTTTCGTGATTTTTTTGTGCCGAAACACTATTCCGGTGGTGATTTCTTATCGGGACAGCTTCAATCCACACCAGACATGTAAGATTGGATTTTAGGAAGTGGGATTCGCGGTGCCTAGAGGTTTTTCATAGGTTTCAACGTTCTTTCGATGAGTTTGTGGTGTTGGGCTACTCTTTCGGCCTTGAATAATGGTCGGGGCTTCTCTAGGTTACTCCGGTGTGTTGTCATTTTGACCTATTTTGGCTTCTGAATAGTGGGTTTTTTGGTGTGGTTGAGGATCTGTGGTAGTGTAGTGGGTTTGCTTCAGCCCACTTCTTTGCTAAGTCCGATCCTATTACCTATTAATATCTGGTTGTGAATTGAATTTCTGAAGCATTAGTTCAGATTAGGTATTCTGTTGGTTCTTGCTACATTAGTTTGTGTGACTGCTAACCATTGATGGATTACTCAAATGTTTGTTGTTTAATTTTTTGGTTTGACATTATATAATTAATTGTGGGTTTTGATGGCGACTTTGAATGGTAATAATGGTGGTGTTCGTGGTGGCAATTGTGATCTGCCCCATAATGCCAATTGTGGTGGTCTATGCACAAGACATAGTGGATGTGGTAGTTGTTCATGTCGTAGTGTACTTATTGTAGCACCACAAGTCATAATAATTATTGTTGGGATAAAGATAGGAGTAAACTTATGCTCATCAGAATTCTAATGATACTTTGGATTCTCTAACACATCAGGCTTCGGCAAATAGTCTAGTTGCACCTATTACTAATTCTCATGATGATCTTTCTTCTAAGTTTTGTCATCCCATCCAACAGTTATCTTCACTCTTTATACATTTATTTGTTCCTATTACAAGGCTTGCTATTAAAGATACCTCTACATGTGTGGTTGTTCAACCTTTTTCGTCATCTTGGATCATTGATTCATGAGCTAGCGCTTATATGTCTGGTATTTCTTCCCTATTCTCTAATTTTTGTTCATCTAACTCACGTATTGTGTTAGCGGATGGCTCTTTTCAACCAATACATGGTACTAGTATTTCTTCCCTATTCTCTAATTTAATGGTTAACACGCAAGTGACAAAACCAAATTGGGTTGATATTGCTCTTACTTCAACTTATTTTATTAATCGCATGACTTTCCCTATTTTGGACAACAAGTTTCCCTTCTCGTTGCTCTATCCTAATAAATAGTCATTTGGTCTCACTCCTTGTGCCTTTAGTTGTGTTGTATTTTTCTTGGTTCGGATCGGGATAAATTTTCGGTCTGCGCAATTAAGTGTGCCTTTTTAGAATATTCTCACATACTTAGAAAGGTTATCGCTGTTCAGACCCTGTTTCTCGCCAATATTATGTTAGACTTTATGTTATTTTTTTGGACTCATCTTTCTTCTTTTCTACGTCAGAATATACTATTTCCCCAGATTTAGCCTTTTCCGATTAGGGGGACCTCTTATTGTCTATTGCACAAGACTATGTATCTTCTTCCTCCTCAATTATTACTCCCCCTATTACAACTCTACTGTTGTTCCAAGGATAGACATGTCATTTCATATGCTCTAGCTCCATAGCCATCGGCTAATTCTACTAAGGTCCTACTCTCTAAGTCGTCGGCTAGTTCATCCTCTTCTAATATGCCTATTGTATTGAGGAAAGGTGCCAGTTACTATACTAAACATCTCATTTCTAATTTTATTTCTTTGCATCGATTTTCTTTATCCTTTTGTTATTTTACATTGACTTTGTCTTCTATGTTTATTCCTATCTCCTTGAACCAAACATCGGCACTTCCTAATTGAAACTATGGATAAAGAAATGAATCTCGTTCATGAGAATCGAACATAGGAGGTTACTACTCTTCCTTCTAGTAAGAATTTTGTCAGTTGTCAATGTGTCTACACAGTGAAGTATTATCTTGATAGTTTAGCTAAGCATTTCAAGGCAGCTTGGTTCCAAAGGCTACACCTAGATATGTGGTGTGGATAACTATGAGACTTTTTCACCTGTTGCTTTTCTTAACTCAATTAGAGTTTTAATTTCTGTTGTAGTTAGTTATGATTAACCTTTGTATTAGTTGGACATCAAGAATATCTTTTTAAATGGAGACCTATAGGAGAAGGTAGATAGTACAATTTTTAGGTTATGTTGCTTCTGATAAGGAACAATTAGTATATCATTTGAAGAAAGCACTATTTGGTCTGAAACAATCACCACGTGCTTGTTATTATTCTTATTGTATATGTTAATGACATTATCATTAATAGTAATCACCCAAATGGTATTGCCCACTTCAAAATCTATTTGGGGAAGCAATTTCATATCAAAATTCTTCGATACTTTCTTGAGATTGAGGTTGCTTGGTCAAAGGAAGATATCAGCTTGTGCCAAGGGAAGCATGTATTGGATTTATTATCTAAAATGGTACTCTTGGTGTACGTCTAGTTGATACTCTCATAGACTCTTCAGTTAAGTTAAATGCTAATAGTAGTGAAGTTTTTGATGAAGTAAGATGCTATCGGAGATTAGTTCGTAAGAGGATTTTTCTCACAATTACACATTCTGATATTACCAATGTTGTTGGTGTGGTTAGTCAGTTCATGCACGCTCCTCGTAAACCTCATTGGAAAACTGTTTGTCGTATTATTTAGAATTTGAAAGGAGCACTGAGTAAAGGATTATTCTATCGTCGTTCATCATGCATGACTATTACTGGCTTTTCTGATGTTGACTAGACTAGAAGTCGTGTTGATAGACGATCTACTTTAGGTTACTATACATCTATTAGTGGTAACTGGTAATCTTGTTACTTGGCACAATAAGAAACAGAATTTAGTTGCATGTTCGAGTGCTAAGGCTGAATATTGGGACATAGCTTATACTACGTGTGAAATTTTGTGGGCTCGTTCTCTACTTCGAGATAGAGGTATCAGTGTGCTCTCGTCTATGGAGATGCAACGTGACAATTAGACAACGATTTTCACTGCTAGTAACTCAGTATTTCATGAGAGGACTGAACAAATCAAAGTGGATTATTATTTTATTTGAGATCTCTTAATGCAAAGGGAAATTATCACACCCTACACTAGGTTCAGCGATCAACCGGATGACGTCCTTACCAAACAATTGGCTTGATCTGCCTTCAATAATTATTGCTCCAAGTTGTGTATTTTTTATCTTTATACTTCAACTAGAGAGAGAGTGTTAGAGTTCTTATTCTTTATTATTAGTCAAAAAGAAGGTGTCCATGGTGCCTTGGTGATCAATTGCAATGATTAAGGTGGTGCTTGTAGTTTTGTTTAATTTTATTTCATGTCGATGGTGGTGGCATTTGTTGGTGAGGATCTTGAACAATTCGATGGGTACCTCAAACTTTGCTTCTCAAAAATAGAGGTCAAGATAGTAACCAGGTTAGAGAATGTTCAGCAAGTGATAGTAGATGAAGATTAGAAGATATATGGAGAAATAGGTTCAAAGATATGTGTGAGAGAGATTGCAAAAAAGACAGAGATGATGTGAGAGAACAAAAGGACATGGGGGGATATGAACAAGGTTCATCAGCTAGTTCAGACAAGACTCGGCCGAGTCACATCGAACTCGACTCCTTCCGTTCCGACATCGTTCCACATTCCGTATAAACTAGTCTCACGCAACTCGGCCCGATTCCCCCAAATCATATGCATGAAATCGATCGCTAACAATCCCTTGGGCCACGATATAACCTCAATCTCCCGTCATATTCAACTTATTCTATCAAGTATTTCGTGTGTATCGCCCCGTACCGTTCCTAGTGAAATCGTAGTGTGTGTGTGTATGAGAGAGAGAGAGAGAGAGAGGGAACAAAATAGAAGTAGTGGAGATGGGCAATAATGATTACGGGATGATTAGCCAGAGTGGTGAAGGTGGGATTGTTAGCAATTGCAAAGACGGTGGCTGCTGGGCAAATATACTTAACAGCCAAAGGGAACCTACACCCTTGATATGAACTACAACCGAATGGCATCCAACATCAACTTATGGTGGAAGTTGATAAATTTTCTTACCGGTTGTTTTCTTCCCCTTTTTCTTTGTTTGTCTTTCGTTTTTTTTTTTTTTTTTTTTGTTTTGTTTGGGGGGGGGGCGGGGTTTAAAAATTTTTATGTCAATACTGGTCAGAAAAACCTAATTGAATGAGAGCATGATGCACCCAAGAGTACAAGACAAATGTTTTGCTGGTGGACAAGAGGTTAGTCTAATGGTTCGTTTGGTAGCTGGGATGAAAATAGGAAAGATGGAAAAATATAACAAATAGATTTCCATTCTTAGAGGAAGAAAAATCACTCTCCCTCATTTGTGTTTAGTACAAAAGATGGAAAGTTTGATGGATTAATTTTTATTCTTTGGTATTGAAAGAAAAAAGAAGGAAAGAAAGACATGCAAAATTAATTTACCACTATACCCGCACTAATAAAAACATATTTTAAATATAATGATTGTGTTTTTTAGAAATTTATTGAAATTAATTAGTGAGAGATATACTAAAAAACTATCTCATATATAAAATCAATAATAATTAAATGACATATGATAAGATGATATGAACTCGA
>CAUOFW020002465.1:0-48510 GCA_963454935.2 Ilex paraguariensis | reverse complement strand
CCATGTGTGTCCACTGGAGCGCCCCACGTCCAAAGAGCTCGAGTCCGACCTCAAGAGGGTAGCTTTTACCAGAAAGGTAGCCGAAGGAGGTGTGGGGCCATCAAGCAAAAGGGCCAGGATGGGTGAACTTGGCATTACGTTCTCTGACGCGGATTTGACGGGCGTGGTGATTCCTCATAACGACGCCCTTGTCTTAACCCTAAAGATAGGGAAATTCGATGTCAAGAGAATCTTGATAGATTCAGGGAGTTCCTCGGAGGTGATGTACTTCGAGACTTTGAAGCGGATGGGCTTTGGCCCCAAAGACTTGACCAAATCAGGACACCCCTCATCGGGTTCAACGGCTCTTTCGCCTTGCCCGTGGGGAAAATTACATTACCGGTCGCCACTGGTCCCTTCGTCATCGACACAGAGTTTGTGGTGATCGACACGGACTCCCCTTACAACGTGATTATGGGGCGAACATGGCTACACGCGTTGGGAGCGGTACACTCCACTCTCCACCAAAGTTGAAGTTCGCCACGCCAGAGGGCGTCATGGAGATCCGGGGAGATCAAGCGTCTGCGAAGAACTGTTTTTATTCGGCCGTCCGAGCCGGAGCGTCCGGCCAGGAGAAGGGGCGAGCACCGGAAGAGATCATAGAAAAATAGCAATTACAGTCCGGGCGTCCGGGGATGGATGACCCCCGGGTAGACCCAGCGGAACGGTCGGTTGAAGACCTCCGGAAGGTGCCCTTGGTAGAAGGAGAAGAAGAGAAGTATTTCCTAGTTGGGACCTCGATGCCCGCAGCCGAACAAGAGGAGATGATCAGGTTCTTAAGAGGGAATACAGACGTGTTCGCCTGGAACGAAATGGAAATGACAGGGGTAGACCCCGAAATAATTACTCACAGGCTGCATGTTGACCCATCTCACAAGCCAGTAAAGCAAAGGCCACGACGTATGGCCCCGCATCACACCAACGCGGTCAATGAGGAAATAGACAAACTCCTGAGAGCTGGCGCCATTCGAGAGATACAGTTCCCAGAATGGCTGTCCAATACAGTATGTGCAAAAAAGAAAGGGGGGAAATGGCGTGTCTGCGTGGATTTCACAGATCTAAACAAGGCATGTCCCAAGGACGACTACCCCCTGCCGAAGGTGGACCAGCTGGTAGATGCCACAGCCGGATATGAACGAATGGACTTCCTGGATGCTCGAGCGGGATATCATCAGATCCCTCTTTATGCCCCGGACCAAGAAAAAACGGCGTTTATCACTCCGAAGGGAGTTTATTGTTATAAAGTGATGCCATTTGGATTGAAGAACGCCGGGGCAACATACCAAAGATTGATGAATCGGATGTTCAAGAGGCAGATCGGCAACACCATGGAGGTCTACATAGACGACATGCTGGTAAAAAGCAAACGGAGTGGTGATCATCTTACAGACTTGGCGGATACCTTCTCCACTCTCAGGGAGTATGGGTTGAAGCTGAATGCAGCGAAGTGCGTCTTCGGAGTGGAGTCGGGAAAATTCCTCGGGTATCTGGTTAGTCAGCGAGGAATCGAAGCCAACCCAGATCAGATTAAAGCAATCCTGGATATCCGAAGCCCTCGCACTGTCCGAGAGGTCCAGAAACTCACAGGGATGCTGGCTGCACTTAACCGATTTGTCTCACGCTCCTCGGATAAATGCAAACCCTTCTTTGGAGCAATCAAATGTGCTGGGAAGAGTATGTGGAGCCAGGGGTGCGAGGACGCCCTGGCTGGGATCAAAGAATACCTGAGGACTCTTCCGACCCTATCCGTCCCCATCCAGGGGGAGATGCTGTTCCTATACCTGGCGGTTTCAGAATTTGCAGTAAGCGGAGTACTTGTCCGTGAGCATGAACACCAGCAGAAGCCGATTTACTACATCAGCAAGGCGCTCCTGGACGCAGAGACAAGATATCTGCCCCTAGAAAAATTGGCCCTGTCCTTGGTCACCACTGCAAGGAAACTGCGCCATTACTTCCAGGCGCACCCAATCACTGTCCTAACCGATCAGCCCCTGAAGGCAATTTTGAGGAAAGCTGAACTCTCCGGAAGGATCTCCAAATGGGCTGTAGAGTTGGGGGAGCACGACATTCATTTCAAACCCCGAACTGCAATAAAGGGACAAATACTGGCGGACTTCATAGCCGAGTTTTCGGGGGAGAATCCTGTTCTAGAAGGATCGCCTCCTCCCAACTTAGCATCTCCAACAAATGTTGAAGGATCGCCATGGCTTTTATGTGTGGATGGTTCATCGAACAGTAAGGGGTCCGGAATCGGTGTCTTGCTGACCTCTCCAGAAGGGATTATTGCAGAGCAGGCCATCCGGTTGGGGTTCAAAGCATCGAACAATGAAGCGGAATATGAGGCACTCATCTCAGGACTTCGGTTAGCTGAGGCGACTGGAGTCACTAATTTGATCGTGCATTGCGATTCCATGCTGGTGGTCAATCAAGTCAATGGGGAATTCGAAACGAGGGACCCTAGGATGAAGGCGTACCATCACCAGGCAACGACCGTTATCCAAAGGTTCGACCGATTTGAAATCAAGCAGGTGTCCCGCGACAAGAACACACATGCCGACGCCCTGGCTTGTCTAGCCTCGGCAGTGGATTCCTCCCAGTCGCGCAGGATCACCATTGAGTATCTTCCCACATCCTGCATTGATCATACTCTTGAGGCGATGGTCATCCAGGACGCGCCCCAGCAGCTCAGTTGGATTGATCCCTTTGTCAAATTCCTAACGACGGGAGATCTCCCGGAGTGTCCAAGGGAAGCTAGAAAGATAAGGCTGAAAGCTCCAAGATTTTGGGTCTCTTCGGATCAGAAACTTTACCGGAGGTCTTTCTCAGGACCTTACTTGCTATGCGTCCGAGAAGATCAAGTGCAAGACCTCCTGTATGAAGTGCATGAAGGAATATGTGGGGGGCACTCTGGAGGACGATCAATGGCGCACCGCATTATGTCTCAAGGGTATTGGTGGCCGCGAATGCAAAGGGACGCAAGGGCATATGTCCAAAAATGCGCCCAGTGCCAGAGGTTCTCCCCTGCGATCAGGCAACCTGCGGGGGACTTACACCCCCTCACCAGCCCTTGGCCATTCGCTCAATGGGGGCTTGATTTGGTTGGACCTCTGCCTAAAGCTCCGGGAAACAGGAAGTTCCTCATTGTGGCCACAGATTACTTCACCAAATGGGTAGAAGCGGAGCCGTTGAGTCACATCCGAGACATAGACGCCAAAAAGTTCGTCTGGGAGAACATAGTCGTCAGATTTGGCATTCCTCGCGCACTGATATCGGATAACGGGACCCAGTTCACTGGCGGGCGCTTTAAGTCTTTCTGTGAGCATCTCGGGATCCGTAACTTCTACTCCACCCCTGCATACCCACAAGCCAATGGGCAGGCGGAGGCCACCAACAAGACAATTATCAACGGGATCAAGAAGAGGCTGGAGAGAGCCAAGGGAAAGTGGGCGACAGAGCTGTTAAACATTTTATGGGTGTACAGGACAACCCCTCGGTCATCAACGGGCGAAACCCCCTACTCCCTGGCATACGGGATGGAGGCAATCATACCCCTCGAAGTAGGGCTTCCGACCATAAGGACCCAAGCTTTCGATGAAGGGGGGAATGATCATCAACTGGGATTGGATCTGGACCTACTGGAAGAAAGAAGGGAGGAAACCGCCTTGAAGATAACCAAGTATCAAGAGAAGATCTCCCAGCTATACAACAAGAGGGTCAAGACTCGAGAATTCCGGATAGGCGACCTGGTCCTCAGAAGGGTAACGGCCAATACCCGGGATCCAACAGAGGGAAAGATGGGACCTAACTGGGAAGGGCCTTACAAAGTAATATCAATCGGGGGCGCCGGGTCGTATGGATTAGAAGATATGAGTGGAAGACCTGTAATACGACCATGGAATGTTATGAATTTGAAGAAGTTTTACTTTTGAAGTACTCTCTCAAAGGACTCGCCAAACAAAAGACAAAGGGTATGGCCCTGGGGACAGAGTTCAAGGACTCTCGTCCCCGAAGTACATACAGGAGCAAGCCTCCTGCAAGGGTATGGCCCTGGGGACAGAGTTCAAGGACTCTCGTCCCCGAAGTACATACAGGAGCAAGCCTCCTGCAAGGGTATGGCCCTGGGGACAGAGTTCAAGGACTCTCGTCCCCGAAGTACATACAGGAGCAAGCCTCCTGCAAGGGTATGGCCCTGGGGACAGAGTTCAAGGACTCTCGTCCCCGAAGTACATACAGGAGCAAGCCTCCTGCAAGGGTATGGCCCTGGGGACAGAGTTCAAGTACTCTCGTCCCCGAAGTACATACAGGAGCAAGCCTCCTGCAACGGCATGGCCCTGGGGACAGAGTGCAAGGACTACTGTCCCCGAGGCAAAAAATTGGAAACCAGCATTCATAAAGAAATGGTCCTGAGGACAAAACACAAGCACCCCAAGTCCCCAGAGTAGATACAAGATCTCGCCTCCGGAACGGGCCAGCACGCCCCGAAGACAGTTCAAAACACTTATGGTTTATTCTACACAGAAGTAAAGAAAAGCAGAACACTACTGTATACAGAAGAAGACAAAAGATAAAAAGACTAGTTATTCATTTCCAAAAGAAATAGGGGCTTTGCGTCCCCAAAAGCTACAAAAGAAAAGCAAAAGGAGTACAAAAAAGGGGAAATGAAAAGCAGCTTCATCGGGCCCAGGCACCTCCAGAACTTCGGCCGAGGGCGAATCAGCAATAAAAGGTTGGGAAGCTTCTGGAGCGGGCAGGAGAAGAACTTCGTCAGCAGGAACAGCTGGAACAGTTTGAGCAGCTTGAGGTTCAGGGGCAAGGTCGGACGGAGCGTCCTCGGACAAGTCCACTATCACCGTCTCGGGAGCATCAGCCGAGGTTTGCATCGGTGTAGGGGCTTCATCCTCGGCAGCAACCTGTGCTTCTGCCTGCTCCATCTCTGCCGAGGGCACATACTTGTGCACTTGGAAGAGAGGGGAGTCTGACGGGACTCCAGCAGCCTGGAGCGCCTCGTCCCACCCTTTCTTGAAGAACTCTTTGCTATTTTCTTCAAGAGCGGGGAGCACGTCATCGGCAAACTCCTCCAGAAGTTGTTGCTCCGACTTCCGGTTCAGCTCCTCGGCTCTGATCCTATCTAGCTCCTGGGTAAGGGCCAGGCAGCTTTCCTCGGAGCCCACTGCCCTCTCCTCCGCCGCAGAGAGCCGCTGCGTTTGCTCAGTAATCCTCCTCTCAGCATCGGCAAGTGCGGCACTTAGCTTCTCAGCGCCCGACTTGGCCGATTCAGCGTCCTTGAGGAGCTGCTCTATTTGGGCAGCCTGCCCCACCAGGGTAGAATCCCTGGCAGCAACATCTTCCGTTGCCCGAGCAAGGGCAGCTTCCGCTTCCGCCTTCTGATCCTTGGCCCTCTGAAGGTCCATCCTGGACGCATGGTACGGACCAGCAATGATAGAAATCTGCTGGGTAGCCTGTGAAGGAAGGAAAAGAGTGTTAAAAACACAAAAATAGAAAACAAGAGTGAAGGGATCAAAACAGGAATAAACTCACCACCAGGGAATTCTGGATCATGGAGCGGAACAACACGTTGGTTGATCGCCCCCTATGAGCCTCCATGTCGGCCTCGAAATGCAGTGTCTCACTCACTGCATTAGCGACATGAGGATCCGACAGAATAGAATCATCGACCCTGATCACTCTGTTCATGTGATCAGTGGCTCGAGGATTCCACTCTGCGGCCTCCCCCGAGACGGAACAGGAGGAGGGGTTTGCTGTTGCTGCTGCTGCTGCTGCTGCTGTTGCTGTTGTCGGGGCTGCTGTTGTTGTTGCTGTTGAGGGGGAGCAGGCGGTAACCCACGATCCCTCCCGCTTTGAGGTTGAGCGGGAGATGCCCTGGGTCCCCGGCTGAGGCCGTCATGCCGATGCTTTACCCTCCTCTCTTCTTCCACCTGAGGATCCCGGTCTCGCACCTGACCCTGACCGGGAGCCCTCGAAGAATTGGCGGAACTGGTTCCTGCCGGAGTACCGCCGGTCGTCCCTCGGCCTCTCCCGGCTGCGAGGGATTGCCTCTGCCTAAGAAACCCCAAATTGATGCGTGGGGTGTTGGACATCGCTTCCTCGAGAGCGTCTTCGGCGTCCAAAGTTTGGAGAACTTGAAAATCCGGCCACAGGTCGCCTCCTGAAGTCCCCACCTCGGCGTCCGAAGGAGCAACGTCCTCTCTGACCCCGACCTCAGCAACTCCTTCTACCTCTCCCTCAGAAGCCCGATCCGGGTCTTCCTCCAAGTTCTGCTCGACCTCTAACCTCGCCGCCTGATCAAAGAGCTCTGACCACTGTGAAGGCTCGAAAGGTTGAGGGAGCTGTGAGAACTTCTTATACCCAGGGGTATAGTGCAGCAAATTATGGGCAGCTCGGCCAAATCCGTCGGCGCCCGTGAAACTCCAAACCGTTATTAAGTCGGCAAAATTGACCAGCGACCGAGGGGGTGGAGCTGTTTCCCGAGAAGGAATACCTGCACAACAAAAAAGATTGTCATAAACATGAGAAGTCCCAAGAAACAAATAAAAAGACCCAAAGGAACCGACGTACTTGTCGTTCTCCATTCCCGAGGGCAAAAAAGGTCGTTGTACTCGGGACCAACACCCCTCTCCCAACATCCCTTGAAGATCAAGATGTCGTCCTTGTACCCCTTGTCCGAATCAGGAAGATGGGTTACAAGGTACATGGAGGGGTCCCTGGCTTTTAGGTAGAAATGTTGGTGGGGCATGACTCTTAGGAGGGAGTAACAGAAAAGAAGATCATTGAGCCCAATATTCACCCCGAGGCGCCTATTGAGCTCTAGGACCCCCATAATTATCCGAAAGACGTTGAGGCAGCATTGCCCGGGGAAGAGACGGAAGCGAGACAGAAACTGAAGAAGCAGGGGGGGTAAGGGAAACCTAATGCCACCCTCTATGATGGCCTTGGTATAAAAAGGCATGGCATCCGCGGCCCCGAAGGTATGGGAGTTCAACAAAGGGTTAAAACCCACTACGTCCACGCTCGGAGGGATGCCATACTTCGCCCTGAACCTATCAATCTGTGCCTCGCCTGTCACCTTGTACTTCCCTGACCCCGAGGGACCAGCCGATGGATTCTCGGGAACAGGGCGACGACGAGGCATCTCTAAAAGAAAGGGAAGAAAAAGGTGTTCTCTATTGAAAACCCGAGGAAGTTCCCCGAGGGTTTAAATCAAGACGTACCGACCGGATGACACCACTGTTCAAATCGGAAAACAAGAAGGCTAGGAGGACGATAAAGAAGAAGGTTGTGAAACTCACCAGAAGACGTCGGAAACGGAGTTTTTTCAGGAAAAACTTTGAAAAATGACTCGCACCGGAAGGACCAGGAGTCAACAATGGGTTCTGGCTGAGGTTTTAAGAGAAGGTGCTGTCAACGATGGCTGAGGAAACAAAAACTCCGGCGAGCAGATCAGAAAGGGCGTATTCTGGGTCAGAGATCGGAATGGCAAAACGAAGGAAACCGGAGAAGAACCCCCTTTATATAGGGGGGAAAACTGTCATCATTGGGCGGGAGAACCAAAAAACAGCGCATTTAATGCGCACGACATCCCAAGACGGGGAAAGCTGCTCGAGGCCATAATGAAGGACGGATGGCAGTTGGAAAACCCTTCGTCTCCTTACAACGCGTGTCCTCGGTGTCAGAAGATCGAAGGCTGGGGGGCAGTTGATGGGACTCTTCTGAAAAGCCCTAAGATGATGACACGTGTCCTCGGGATATTTGGAACAGTGTTGCCCGGATGTAAGCACCATCGGCGAAGAGCGTCCTTTACCCCGAGGTACCTCTCATATAGGATCACACATTCGGTATATTATACAACAAACACGCGTCCTCGGTCACACGTGTACCTCGGGGACACACCACCCCCTTGGTCCCGAGGTGAGCCTTTCCTCGGCGCCGAGGGTCACTCCATCCTGGACGCTTCCTCTACTCCCGGATAAGGCTACTGACATACTGGACATCAGCCTATGCCAGTATGGATTAGTCATCATGACCTCTTCTTACACAAGTAATGTCAGAACGTGCTGGAATACCGACGTAACAGCCAATAAGGGATGGACGCGTGGCAAATAATGTCATATCCGAAGCAGACAAACCGCATGCCGCTGCTGACACGCGACTTGGGAAAGCAAACAATTAATTACACCCTTCTGTTGACGAGACCGCATTTAATGCGGTAAGGTTCGGATATGAAAGGCAATAAATGCTCCTATTACAGAGCATTTATTGCATCCTTCCCGAAAGGAGCATATTGTACCGTCGGCGTCCCGACAACTCACCATTGATTGCTCGGGACCCCGAGCAATCAATTAGAGAAGACATTCCTCATCAAATGATTACACACACTACCTATGCCTGATGATTACCTACTGACCACACTGACAGCAATCATGATCTTCTAAGGTATAAATACCCCTCCCAAAAGACAAAGCGGGTATGCAATCTCAAACTCTCAACTACGAACTATCCTTCTCAGTGTTTTCTCCTTCCTCTCTCTCATTCAAAGACTGACTAGACCGTCGGAGGGGATACGCCGGAAAATACTCCGGCGCCCTTCTAACTTGTTCTCTTTTGTCCCAGGAAATACCTTTCGCACGTACAGGATCGTTCCTCCTTTCCCAGGATCTTCCTTTACCGTTCCAGATTACCACCGTTCCTGGTAGGCTGTTTCGAGCAGTGTGTTTGGCCACTCAACCGGCTCACCCAAAGTTCACCAGGGGAGAGATCTGTTCCCAATATTTTATATATATCGTGCAGGATCAAGCCCGCACAGATAGTAACAGATATAAAATTAAATTTGCTCCATCAAATTATTGTAAACGTAAACTGAGTCAATATGAAAAACATGGAAAAAGGATTAAAATTGCTTTTATTTGATGACAAGAAGACTCGCTTATTTGCTGAATACAACTGCTAGAGGCAAACCAACCTTAGACATTGAGTGTTAGCATTTATGCATTTTGAATATTGTGGCCACTCGTTCCATTGAAGTAAGTGATTTTGCCTTCTTTTTTGGTATAAGATTGGATGGTCAACAACCAAGAGTTAGGGTAACAAATTGAGTAATGCTACATGGATTTAAAAAATAGACTTGATAATCTCAACCATTGAATAGGTAGTGGGTCCCAATAAATATTGGGATCCACAGTGAAATCAATGGTTGAAATTATCAAGTCTATTTTTTAAGTTCATGTAGTATTACTCTAACAAATTTGCAAGTTCAAGTCCAAAACTAGTCGAGCTTATAGGGTTCATTTTCTAAATGAAATTAAAAAAATATTTGAACTCGACTCATTTTTAAAACGAATAAGTTCGAGTTGAACTTAAAACGAACAGAATCTGATCTGAGCCAATCTGGGAAAAAAAAAAAAAAGAAAAGCAAGGCAAACCTCAAGAGACCTCTTCAATTCTTTGCTGGGTGATAGGTCAAGTCTTTAGGCCATTTAATTAAGCAGTTAAACCAACTGTCCCTCTCTTTATACATATTTCAGTTTCTTCCCTTGACAGTTACCTACCACACCGAAGGAACCGTTTCAACTTCCTCGAGAAACTGCACCCACTCCAACAACCAGTGGAAAGTAACATCTTCCATTGCTTGCACTCCTAATCCTCTACACAAACCCTAGAAATACCCTTCATTCTAACCCTTAAACAAACCCAAAAAAGGCCATTAAATTCGCTTGAAACGTTGAGGAGAGAGAATCATGGCAATTGTTCATTCATCGATGGCAATGGCAGAGAAGGTGTCATGGTACTGTGCTTTGTTTTTGGCAGTAATGCTGGTGTTGAGCTGTTGTGAATCAGATGAGAGAGAATTCATGGCGCCGGTGAACTTTAAGGACATGATGAACAAGCCATGCGATGAGATTTATGTGGTTCGGGAGGGAGAGACTCTGAATACTATCAGTGAGAAGTGTGGAGATCCTTATATTGTTGAAGAAAATCCCCATATCCATGACCCGGATGATGTTTTTCCTGGCCTGGTTATCAAGATCACCCCTTTCCAGGATAGGTAAACAGTCCAATCTTAATGAGCTTGTTTTTGTTATAAAGGAGAGGTTTAAAACTTCAAGAGTGGTGGAACCTATCTCTTTGGACAGGCCCATGCTTTGTTAGTCAATTTAAATTCTGTCTCTATGGGGAAAAAAATGTCTTAAAAGTGATTACTGGAATGTGATAGCCTTTATGTTATTAGTGATGGGGTACAAATTGGGGGTAACATTGATTAGCTCATGCTATCTCTCCCGGTCTCCCGGAAACTTTAATAGGCGAAAATCATGTGTATTGGATGCGATTTTTTTTTTTGGGAAGCTTTCCCTGTGTTTTGAGCATGCTGTCGTGTGGTCTTGTTTTGGCTTTTTGGGTTTTGATGTATTTCTCACTTTTGGTTATACGAAAATTACATACCTAGCCAATTTTTATTTTTATTTTTGATGATGCATAAATTGGGTTTATGCACTACCTGTCAAACGAGCAGTAATAAATGCAGTAATTAAGAAAGACACAAGCAAGACAATATTTATACTAATTCGGTCAACGTGACCTATGTCCACTTTGAATGGTTAGAGTCACCGAATATGTTATTACTTCAAGTGTTTAGGGAGAACAGAGAGTTACAAGCTTTGAGAGGGAGAAGAGAGTTGTGCTCAACTGAATGTGATATGCCTCCCAAGTGTTGGTAGAGTTTATAATTTGTAGTCGCTACTAAACAGATTGAGGCAACTTAATAGTAACTAAATTATTAATCTGGTAGAGCTGACGACCTCTTCTCAATGGATGAGGTAATTCCGGTGCTCTCCATAAGGTACGGTCAAAGGATGAGGTGGTGGTTGACTTCTTCTAAGACGGCGTGAATGAGACTCTTGGGATGACCCTTACTCCAGAGTGACTAGGAGGAGACTCTTAGAATGACCTTTACTCCAAGGTAGCTAGAAGGAGACTCTTGGGATGACCTTTGCTCCAAGGTTGCTAGGAGGAGGCTCTTGGATGACTCTTTTGGGCTAGATACTGGATTTTTATAAGTTTGGACTCTTAATTAAAACTAGGCTCGTAGCATGAGTTGGGCTCTTGGGCCTGACCCATCAATTATTATTATTATTTTTTTAAGTATGGTGTGCATAAGATGCACTTCAACTTTGTGAGGTAACCTTAAAAGTAGTTCAAATGGTAACAGGAATATACGGTAAACTTAGACGTTTTGAGTTTAAATTTCGATTACCTCTGAGGGTTAGAATTTCTCATAAATACTCTAGTCCCAATATAAGTGACATATTTTTGTCCGAATTAGGGAGGAGATTAGTTGAGATACGTGTAAATTGGCCTGAATACCACACCCCAGACTGTTGGAAAAAAAAAAAAGCTTTGTGAAAGTGATATGTGCAACATGGATTAAAGAGGATTAATGTCTGGCCAATTTTATGTTAAAATCTCTAGATTTTACAAAATGTCATGAAATCTTGGCTATTCAAGAAAGAAAATGCTACCTAACTCAAACGAAACGTAAAAATTAAAACTCAAATGTATATCATTTATTGGATGAGTGTGGCATGAGCGGATTCCATTGAAAAAATTAATGAGATCCATTCATCCAATAGATAATATGTATTTGAGTTATAACTTTTGAAATTTTATTTGGATTTTATAGTATTGTTCTTTCAAGAATGCTCCCAACGTCGACCAACATGTACTAGGAAATGGAGGTGACTGATAAATATAGATTGGTCTGAAATCTGATTCAAATTCAATATAACATTCATGGGTGCATAAAGATACTATTGAATTGATTCTTACAAGCCAACTTAAAGATTGAAAAAAAAACACTTAGAAGGTTGAAAAAACCAATGTCATAAAGGAAAGGGTGACACAACATAATGGGTTGGACTTAGGGGTGTTAAATCGTATCAGATTAAATGGTTACATATTGGGTGAAAAATTTTAATACGAATATGAATCGTTTAATAAACGGATAATACTACATGACTCGTTTAACCTATTTAATTTTAAAAAAATTATATTAACAAATTTTAATACTCCACTTTTTTTATTGCCATATGTACTTGTCTTAAAAAAAGAGAAATTTACAGTTAAATTTCACTTGAAAGTCACACCTGAAGGTTAAAGAAAAGGGGAAGAGGCCACTTTTTTTTACAAGGAATGTTTGAAAAAAGGAGAGGCATTACAAATTTCATTGTCTGCTCCTTCCATATAGATGAGTTTGACACTACCAAATCCCTTTAAAGACAATTTGATGTATGCTATATTTGACGTCATTAATATACCAATGCGGGCAATAAGGGGTTCAAATAAAATATTAATAATTAAAAGGGTTATCATAATAATAAAATTTTCTATTTAAATATTTGTATACCAATGGAAAATAAAATTTTAATCAATTTTTTAACAACATTTCGAATGAAAAAAAAAGTAGGTTAGTACATGAAACTCCCGTGCATTGCGGGTTCTAGAGAGAATTAGGTGTACATAGCCGTACTCTCTCATACAAAAAGACTATTTCTAAGACTCGGACCCTTGATGTCCAGATTACAATATACTAATTAAGGATCAAAATTTCGTTTTAAAACAATCGAAGCGTCTGAAACGTTTACATTTCAAGGAGACTGAAACGAATCAGTGATGAAATTGAAATTTTAATACTTCTAGGTATTTTATAATTGTTTCGAGGTGTTTTGTAATTTTGTAATATTTTAATGTATTTACACAATTATTTTGAAATGTTTTGAGGTATATCAAGATATTTTGGTATATTTCGACAAATATTTTGAAAAAATAATTTTTAAATTTTTTATTTTTTTCATTCCGTTTTCAAAACATTTCGAAACATTTTCATTTTTTAGGTGACCGAAACAATGCATCGAAAAATATTTTTTCCCCTTGATACTAACCTTATCTTAACAACCCTTCTAATATAATTTAAAAATAACACATATTATGGAGCACCCAAAATAATCAAACCCAAGGTTGAATTCCTAAAAGCTAATCGACAAAGTTGTTAACTACCACGAATTGAACAATTCCCAGGAAGAATAGAGCTATCCTTTCACACTTGAAGAATGGAACAAAACCATCGTGCACCTCAAGGTTTTATAATTTTTTTTCCTCCTCTTTGTTTAAAACATAAAAATGTTAATTAAAGAAATAAATTAAGGACTTGTTTGGTTGTTCATTTTAGAACATAAGGAAAACATTAAATTAACTATTAAATTGAGGCGTTTGGTGGACGCCGCCTTCTCTGTTTTGCCATGGCTTTCTCAAAACATGAAAAAATAAGACATGTCAGCAACAGAGAGCCAGCTGTTACTGTTAGTTTGTTACAAAATTAGTTATTAGTTATGAAGTATTTTAATTAGAGTTAGTTAGATTTAAGTGATGCTAGAATAACGGTGAGTTTGTATATAAATACTTCTTGTAATATTCTCCTAATGAGTTTAGTGAAATAAGACATTTCTTTCTCTCCAATCCTCTACTCTCTTCTTTCATTTCCTTCTCTATTTACAACTGTTCACCACTGGTTTTATCATGGTATCAGAGCAGATCAAGCTTCCTCTGTAAAGCTTTACTCTGCAAAGTTTACTCCTCATCAATGGTAGCAACAGTCGAAACATAGACAACTTCGAATTCTGCATCTTCTTCCTCAAGACAGATCGAAGATGCTTCTCATCCATTCTTTCTTCACCATGGAGACAGTCTTGGTGCATTGCTGGTTTCTCAACCATTAACAGGAGATAATTACAATTCTTGGAATCGATCCATATTTATGGCATTAAGTGCTAAAAACAAAGTAGGATTTATCGATGGAATTTCTTGTAAACCATCAGAGATAGATCCTCTCTTCAATCCTTGGGTTCGTTGCAACAATATTGGTGATTTCTTGGATCTTAAACACTTTGTCGAAGGACATTGCGAAGAGTGTTTTATATGTGAATTCAGCTAAGGAGATTTGGGATGATCTCAAAGAAAGATTCTCTCAAACAAATGGACCGTAGATCTTCCAATTGCAGAAATCGATCTCATCTCTGATGCAAGATCAGCTTACTGTGAGTTCATATTATACTCAGCTTAAAGGCTATTGGGATGAGTTGATGAACTATCGACCTTTACCTACATGTTCTTGTGGAGCTTTGAAGACTCTAATTGAGTATCAACAACAAGACTACATCATTAAATTCCTAATGGGATTAAATGATTCATTCTCTCACATCAGAAGTTAGATACTACTCCAAAATCCACTGCCTTCTATCAATAAAGTTTTTTCTCTGATTCTTCAAGAAGAAAGGCAAAGAGATGTGTTCTCATCAATTTCTTCAAGTGTTGAATTTGCAGCTTTCTTAAGTAGATCATTTTCTGCACAACAAGGTGGAAATAAGCAACAACAAGGTGGCAATAAGCAGATTTCCAACAAATCCAGGCCAACCTATTCACATTGTGGTATTCTGGGGCACACTATTGATAAGTGCTACAAATTACATGGATATCCTCCGGGCTTTCGTTTCAACAAAGGCAAGAATAATCCAAGAAGGGCAAATCAAGTCAGTGGACATGTGGATAATGAGAATCCAATAGTTGAAGACAAATTCGAGGCAAAACCAAATTCTCAACTATCGATCACACATGATCAGATTCAGCAACTGTTAGTGCTTTTGAAACCTCAATCTAACACTGTTGGTCAGTCTTTTGCAAATCACATAAGGGGCTCTCATACTCAATCATTACTAAACATTACAGGTAATGCATCTTCATACTCCTTAACCATTCCTCAACATCCCTCTCTTTCCTTGGTCAATTCTTTTGATTCTGCAAATTCCATTCCTTGGATTATAGATACAGGAGCAACTGATCACATTGTGTGTTCAATTTCTCATCTTGATTCCATCACTTCCACAGTTAAGTCATCAGTGAAACTACCTAATGGAAGTATTGTGTCAGTCAGTCATGTTGGTACTGTCAAATTCTCTAAATCAATTGTGTTAACTAATTTACTTTGTGTTCCCTTTTTTAGTTTTAACGTCATTTCTGCAAGTAAAAACACAACATTCTTCTTGTTGTTTCTTGTTTCTCCTTGGTTTTTGTTTCATCTAGGACCTATCAACCTAGAAGACGATTGGGATGGGTGAAGAGAGAAATGGTCTTTACATCTTTCTGCAGAAACCAAATAAGCAGTTTTCTTCCTCTGTCTCATTAGTTCACCACTAAACAGAAGTGTCTTCCAACTTATGGCATTTTAGACTTGGTCATTTGTCTTCACGAAGATTAGAACTATTACATAAGGATTTTTTTGACATTACTACTTCTCAAGATAGTCATTGTAGTATATGTCACTATGAAAAGCAGAATAGAAATTCATTCCCTGCTAGTAATACTGTTTCAGTTGTTCTTCTTGAGCTCATATATTGTGATATTTGGGGTCCATTTCCTATTCCATCTCTGGATGGTTCTTAATATTTTCTAACCATTGTGGATGATTTTTCCAAGTGTACTTGGATTTATTTGATGAAATCCAAATCTGAGACTCGATCTTTGTTGGTTTCATTTCTTACTTTGGTTGATACTCAATTTCAGACTAAAGTAAAGATTGTAAAAACAGACAATGGACTGGAATTTGCAATGAAATCTTTCTATTCCTCTCAAGGCATTATACATCAGCTTAGTTGTGTTGGAACACCCCAACAAAATGGAGTAGTAGAAAGGAAGCATCAACATCTCTTAAAAGTAGCTAGAGCTCTTAGATTTCAAGCTCAACTACCTCCTTCTTTCTGGGGAGATTGTGTATTGACTGCTGTTTATTTGATCAATCGCATTCCAACCCCAAATCTTTCAGGAAAATCTCCATATGAAATTTTGTTTTCTTGAAAACCCAATTATTCTCATCTCAAGGTTTTTGGTTGCCTTTGTTATGCTGTTATTCTTGCACATAACAGGCCCAAATTTGACTCCAGGGCTAGTCAATGCATATTCATTGGATATCCCCCTGGTGTGAAGGGTTATAAGATGTATGACCTTACTACCAAGACTGTTTTCCTATCTCGAGATGTCATCTTCTATGAGTCCATTTTTCATTTTTCTTCTAACAACCTTCAATTCTCTCAGGATTCCACAGTGATACCTACTCTAGTTGTTGATACTTCTTCTGATAGTGCTTCCACTAAAACTCATAGTGTTCCCACTGAAACTTCTTCCTCCTTTGAAAATTCTTCTCTTTCTCCTTCTCCTATTCCTCATACTACTAGACAGCTTACTAGAAATAGGAGACCTCCTAGTTACTTGCAGGATTATCACTGCCAGCTTATCTCTTCATAGCCATCCGGTTTGTCTTCTGTGTCATGTAAAGCACATGACATTTCTGATTTTCTATCTTATGATAAGTTGTCCAACTCACATCATATTTTTAGTCTCACCATTTCATCTAACTATGAAGCCATTCATCACACTGAATGGAGTGATGCTATGAAAGTTGAAATACAAGCCCTTGAGGCTAACAATACTTGGATCCTCACTTCATTGCCACTGGACAAAATTCCCATTGGCTGCAAATGGGTTAACAAAATCAAATACAAAGCTAATGGTACGATTGAAAGATACAAGGCTAGACTTGTGGCAAAGGGATACACTCAAAGAGAAGGCCTAGATTATCTTGAAACCTTCTCACCTGTTTCTAAAGCTACTACTATCAGGTGTCTTCTGGCTATTGCAGCTGCTAGAAACTGACACCTATTCCAGATGGATGTACATAATGCTTTTCTTCATAGTGATCTGTCTGAGGAAGTATACATGAGTCTTCCTCCTGGTTATGCCAAAACAAAGGATCATCAAGTATGTCGTTTGAATAAGTCCCTTTATGGGCTCAAACAAGCTTCAAGACAATGGTTCTCCAAACTTTCAACAACCATACTTGGACATGGGTTTACTCAGTCCAAATTAGACTATTCTCTTTTTACTAAGAGTACTGATTCTTATTTCATAGCTATGCTGATTTATGTGGATGATATTATCATAGCTACCGATAACATTTTAGCTGTTGATGATCTTAAAGTCTTTCTCCATAGTCAATTTCAGATTAAGGATCTTGGCATTTTGAAATACTTCTTAGGACTTGAAGTGGCAAGGTCCTCAAAAGGATTTCTATATGTCAAAGAAAGTTTGTATTGGAAATTTTGCAGGATTCTGGTTTTCTTGGTGCTCGTCCAGCAAAGTCTCCCATGGAGCAACATTTGAAACTTAATAAAGATTCTGGCCTTGAGGTGGCAGAACCTTCTTCTTATCGCAGATTAGTAGGCAGATTACTCTACTTAACTTTCACTAGACCAGACTTGTCCTATGTAGTTCAGATCTTGAGTCAATTCATGGATAAGCCTAGACAATCACACTTAGATGTTGTTCATCGTGTGCTGCGTTATCTCAAATCTACACCAGCACAAAGACTCTTCTTCTCCAACATTTCAGTCCTGCATCTCAAAAGTTTTTGCGATGCAGACTGGGCAGGTTGTTCAGACACCCGAAGATCCATCACTGATTTTTGTGTTTTTTTTGGCCCTTCTCTAATCTCTTGGAAGTCCAATAAACAAACAACTTTCTCGTTCTTCTACTGAAGCAGAGTACAAATCCATGGCCTCTACTTGCTGTGAATTAACTTGGTTACTTGCTCTGCTAGCTGATTTCCAAATTTATCATCCTCAACCTGCTTTGATTTTTTGTGACAACAAGGCTGCACTCCACATTGTAGCTAATCCTGTGTTCCATGAGCGTACCAAACACATTGAACTTGACTGTCACTTCATCCGAGATAGGGTTCAACAAGGGATGGTCAAGATTCTTCATGTCTCCTCTGCTCATCAGCTCAGTGATGCATTCACTAAGCCACTTGGTATACAAAAATTTCATCTTCTTCTCAGCAATATGGGTGTGTTAAACATCCATTCTCCATCTTGAGGGGGCTTGAAGAAATAAGACATGTCAGCAACAGAGAGCCAGCTGTTACTGTTAGTTTTTTATAGTTTGTTACAAAATTAGTTATTAGTTATGAAGTATTTTAATTAGAGTTAGTTAGATTTAAGTGATGCTAGAATGACGGTGAGTTTGTATATAAATATTTCTTATAATATTCTCTTAATGAGTTGAGCGAAATAAAACATTTCTTTCTCTCCAATCCTCTACTCTCTTCTTTCATTTCCTTCTCTGTTCACCTTTGGTTTTATCAAAACAAATCATGTTCAATGCAAATATAAGAATGTAGAATCTTTTTTTTTAATTATTTTTTTGTGATTAAATAAACAAATTTTGAAAAGGACGTTTTGAATTATTATTATTATTTTTTTCTTTTGTTTCTAACAAACATGTGACCCGTTTATAAGAAGACAAGAAACACAATTTATTTGTTCAAAAAACACCAACTATATCTAATTATCAAAAGCGTCCACATGGAAAACATGTTGGAAAAACTTGTTTGGAATATTGTGGAAAAAAAATAATTTACCTGAAATTCGCCTTGAGTCATTGCATTCCATGTTAGGGGTGCGATGAGTTCATTTCGCCCACTGTTTCTTACTGAACATGGGTGTTTGTAAACCAATGTATGTGAAAGTGTTTCAACATCGATCTCATCGATTCAAGTACTGTGCTACTATATGACCCACATCAATATTAGAACCATGCTTCATAGACTAAGAAAAAGTTGTGTGTTAGGTTACTTATCCCAATTTTGAAGATGTAAAGTATTGGACTCGTTCTCTCTAAGAAAAACTTTATGAACTATTTTAATAATTGTTTAAGAAGGTTTGATAATTGGGTAGGGATTATTATTAATAATAATATCACGTGTGCTTGGTGTGTTAGTAATATTTATAATTCCTAAAAAGCTAATCAACAACGTTGTCAACTACCACGAATTGAACAATTCCGGGGAAGAATAGAGCTATCCTTTCACACCCAAAGACTGGAATAAAGTCATCATGCACCCCGAGGTTTTATAGTATTCTTTCTTTTCCCCTTTTTGTTTAAATACACAAAAATGTTAAATTAACTATTAAATTGAGACGTTTGGTGGGAGGCTGCCTTCTCTGTTTTGCCACGGTTTCCTCTCAAAACAAATCATGTTCAATGCTCATCTAAGAATGTATAGTCTTGTCTAATTTTGTACTTCGGAAAATTGTGAAAAACAAAATAATTTACAGACTTTGAGGTGTGTAAATTCAGATATTTTAAGTTTAAAACTTGATCAAGTCCCATAGAGTTAAGTCACGATAAATTTATCTCTTATGAATTTCATAGTACAAACATGAATGATCTTCATTAGTTGAGGTTTGTATAATCAGACTCGGACATCTTTAATCCTAATACCAAAAAAAAAGAGAAACGACACATGCACACACGCACAGACAGATAAATACATACAAGAAAAACACAAGTTGTTCATTATTCTTTGGTGTTCCATCTGGGCGCGGTTGGAATGGAATGGATCACTTGAAGAGGTCAATGATTGGAGATCTTCTAGTCATTCACGTGAATAAGCTTCGAAAGTATGATGCTTATAATACTTAAATTTACGAAGGGAATAGAGGACAAGGTTATGGATAGAGAGGTAATAATAATTAAATTTTCATGTGTTTATTGGAATTCAATTCGAATCCGTTTAGATATTTTAAGTCAAATATGAATATGAATATATACATATCCGAATCGATAAAAATTCGATCCAGTTAATATATATATGTTTGCTTTTATTACATATAATATATTTATATAATAAAATACAACATAAAAAATAATTTTTATTTTTCGCGGTTGAGATCATTTTAAATTTTACTTTAAAATTAATCTAACGCCTAATATTAAATTCTCAAATTTAATAAGAAAATATATGCCCCTTAATAGTATATTTGATGTGACTTTTTAAAAGTGTTTTCAAGACTTATAACTTCTCATAAACATTTTAAATAAAAAAAAAGTAGTGTTTATAGCAAATTATTTTAATTAATTTCAAATAAGTCAAAGTAGTTTTTTTTTTAAAAAAAAACTTCTATTGCCCCCCCCCCCATCGTCACTGTCACCACCCAATAACCACCATCACTGGCTCGTCACCACCATTACCACCACCCCCCACACAGCTCCACCATTACCCCCACTACCATCACAACCACCGCCATCACCCCACTGTCACCTTTGTCATATTCATCATCACCATCGCCACCTCTGTCATATCATTGCCGCCACCGTCATTGTCATCCACCATCGATTGTTACTACCGCCGCCCACCGCCACTACCCACCACCATTATCATCTCATTCTTATATTTATTATCATTACCATCATCACCGTCGCCCACCGCCACTCACTAACATTACCCACCACCGTTGCCATCTACTTTCACCCACCCCCGCCACACCTATCACCACCACCTATCATCGCCCAATACTGTTGTCACCCACTGTAATCCACCATCACTGTCACCCAGCACCACCCTCGCCATTCACCACCACCGCCCACCACTATCGTCGCCGCCCTCCACTACAACCCACCACCGCCACCACAATTGTTGTCGCCCCACCACCACCACTGCCAACCACCATTACCGTCGCTCACTAGCACACACACCCATCACCATCACTTCTGTCACTCATAGTTTCCATTATAACCATCGTCACCCAAAACCCACCATCATCATCACTGTTGCCACCCACGGCTACCACCACCACCACCACCACAGTCGTTGCCCTTTACCATAACTATCACCGTCTACCACCACCACTACCATTGCTCACCCCTACTACAATTGGTATTTAAATTTTTTTATCTCTCCTCTATGTTTTGTGATTTGATTTTAGGTGTAAATACAAATATGTTTATGATTAACAATTTTTTTTATTACTTCGTGCCTTAAGGTACAAGCAATAGCTAGTATTTATATATAATATACACATATATGTATATTAGTTGATGCACACGTGCGTTGCACGTGATTTAATTTGAATTATAGTTATAATGTCATTTTCATAGTACACAATTATGAAAGAATTTTAATAACAAGTATATATTTGTGAACAAATTATACATGGCTTACCGTAGAATGTGAGAAAGAATGAGAATTTTTGATATGGAGGACATTTGATAGATAAATATTAAACGCAAATGCACCAACATGTCCAAAAAATTGTCTTGTTTCCATGGAAGCAGAAATACAGTTTAATACACAATGGTTAATAAAGAATAAGAAACCACCGTAGCTGTCTAACAACCAATGGTAAAATGTACTCCCCCAATGATAAGGTTGCCTTTAACCTGATGATTAATTCTTTGGGTCTGCCACATTGATGGTATTAGTATTGTTATTCAAATACGAACATCCTTATTTTGAGCAAAGTTTATGAAAAGAAATAACCTATTTGGTAAGTTACATAATCTTCGTTATGAATCCTTTATGTACCATGGTGTTTCTTGCCATCCCCTCATTTTTGTCTAGTCTCCTTGTTGGAGTATAGATAGTCTAGTTTATTAGAATTTCTTTTTCCTTTTTTACCCTTACTATGATTTTTATATTTTGCCTAAACTATAAGGATGTTTAAGTCACTCTGTATTATTTTTGGATATATATACGGGGCTCTACTCTTAATTTGAGTATCCCTTTTCACTTACGTTTATTCCAAGTTGGTATTAGAGCCATACACTAACCCTACCTCAAACCCTAACCTTCTCCCTAACCTAGCCTCCACCGAGATTGCCTCACCAGCAAACTGCCTTCAAGCAAACCCAGCAACCCACCGACTGAACATACAACCCCATGCGTGACTGTCCATCCACCGACTGAAACCAAAACCACCGACTGAACATACAACCCCATGCGTGACTGTCCATCCACCGACTGAAACCAAAACCAGAAACATCCACCGACTCCATACCAGCCAACCAAAACCAGCGAAATAGAAAAACGATGAACCAAAACCAGCGAAACTCCACCGACAACCTGCTGCCCAGCGAAAACACAAGCCCCAAAGCCTTCCACCGACTGCCCATCATACCTATCCTTATCCTCATAACAGCCTTCCAGCCCCTAGCCGCAACACCAAAACACTCCAACAAACACATATACCACACCAATACACACAACGCCCAGCCTACTGTCGGGTCGTGTTTCTTGTTTTAGCTTTATCCTTTGCACTCTTTGTCACAGTGCTACCAGATTACAGTATCTAGGATTCCCTTTTTTTTTTATGAGGGGTTAAATCCTCTTCTTTGTCCGTTGATCTGCTCTTGATGCAGTAAGATCATTTATATTTATTGGATTTCTGGGCATCGTGACTTGATTATTTGGGAGTTTTCTGGACCTTCTTTATTTGTCGCTATTGTTCGACTGGAGGTATATTGTTCTCCCTTATTTTATTCCTCTATTTATCTTAGAGTTATTTTTCTGTCACGGGTGCCCCAGTATTGTTGTTGATATGGCTACTACTGAGGGACTTGAGAACCCTATTGTTGACACCTCTACCGTTGAGACATCTATGGGTACTTTCACTTTTATGTTTGACCAGTATACAGTGCCTACTAGCACAGTTGCATTACCAGCATTACCGGGCATGATCTCTCAAAAAGTTACGGCACAATTGTTGAATGGTCGTAACTTCGCTGAGTGGTCACGCTCATTCCAGCTTTTCTTAGGCCGTGTAGGGAAGCTTGGTTGGCTGACGGGATCTCACCCAAAGCCAGCTGATGCCGACCCTGGATATTCTGCGTGGTTCTCTGAAAACTGTGCCATTCTTGGATGGTTATTTAGCTCAATGGAGCCCTCTGTCTGCAGGATCCACCAGTTTCATAGCTCTGTTCCGAAGCTATGGAGCACATTATCAGAGATGTATTCTCAGTCAGGATGGGGAGTTCGTGTTTATGAGCTTTCTCAGGAGCTCTCATATGCTCGGCAGGAAATATGACCGTTCAGGATTATTATGGCTATTTGACCCAGCGCTGGCTTGAGTATGAGACTCTACGTCCTCTTGCTGCTATTCCGAAGATAGAGCCCGAGGGAGCAGCATTCTTGCATACTCGAGAGCAGGAGGATAGGATTCACAAGTTCCTTATGGGGCTTCGTGATGAGTTTGAGGGACCTCGTTCTCAGATCTTGTCGATGTTGACACTTCCTTCTCTTTATGAGGTGTATGGGATGATTGAGCAGCATGAGCGTCGAGTCCGTATTGCATCACTTCCAGTTGCAGCTTTGACTCCTTCGATTGACCAGATGGCCCTTGCAGCTGCTGTAGGGTCCCGTTCAGGATCCTTAGTCAGGGATGGGCAACGCTCAGACCAGCGCCGTCAGGGCGCCCCAGATCAGCGCAGACGGGGGGATTCCCGTCAATGTGATTATTGTGGCCGACCAGGACATCTCAGGGCTACTTGCTGGAAGCTCCATCCAGAGCTTAAGCCACCTTCTCGCAGCCGTACTGTTGCTATTGCTGAGGTACCACCGCCCACTACCGCCACTCCTGCTACTGCTCCTCCTTGGCAAAGTGATATGGATGCTATCACTTCCCGATTAGATATACTTATGTCTGCTCTGACTTCTCAGAGTCTGACTACTGCTGCTGTCACCACTACAGGTATATCTCGTGCCTTTCACGCTTGTGCCAGTTCATCTCCCCTTTGGATGTTGGACTCGGGTGCGAATGGTCACATGACAGGTGAGGCCCATCACTTCACCACTTTTGACGAGCCGTTACATACACAGGTTCAGTTAGCAGATGGAACACATGCCCCTATTGTTAGTAGGGGTACAGTCCGTCTCCCAGATGGCCTTACATTACATTCGGTTTTTCATGCGCCAAAGTTGGCCATGAATCTATTATCTGTACATCAGTTAGCCAGAGATTTTCACTGTGCGGTTGTATTCTTATCTGATTCGTGTTATTTGCAGGACCTGAGTACCAGGAGGATTATTATCAAGGGACATGAGAAAGATGGACTGTATTATCTTGGCAATCCATCTCCAGTTTCACCAATTCCTTCACCTGCACCTGCTTTGTCTTTTTCTGTTCCTAGCTTGCATGCTAGTATTTTACCTAGTAGTTGTCGTTATGATTTTTCGTCACAAACTGTTCAATTGTGGCATGACCGTTTTGGACATACAAATTTTAAATATTTATGTATGTTGTTTCCTGCTTTGAGTAATGCTTGTGTTGGTGGTAAACTTGATTGCGTTATCTGTTCCCTATCAAAACATGTTAGGGCCAATTATATTCCTCGCATGCACCAGTCACCCAAGCCATTTGACCTAATACACTCTGATATTTGGGGACCCTCTCCCGTTACTGCTCTGTCAGGTGCCAGATATTATGTGACATTTATAGATGATCATACCCGTTGTACTTGGGTCTACCTTTTGCATAAGAAGTCTGATGTGCTCCCTATAATCACTCAGTTTTTACAGATGATTAAGACACAATTCGATGTCATTGTTCGTGCTCTTCGTTCGGATAATGCCAAAGAATATGTGTCTGATGCTTTAGTGTCTCACCTTTCTTCTCAGGGTATCCTTCAGCAACTCACTTGTCCATATACTCCTGAGCAAAATGGTGTTGCTGAGAGGAAAAATAGGAGTTTGATAGGGATGGTACGTTGTCTGCTTAGAGGCATGAGGGTACCAAAATCTTATTGGCATTTTGCTGTTTTGACTTCTACCTTTCTGTGCAATCGTACGCCGAGTCGTGTTCTTCAGCATAAGGCTCCCTTACAGGTCTTATTTCCTGAGCGGACACTTTTTCCGGTCCCCCCTCGTGTTTTTGGATGCACATGTTTTGTTCAGGATCGGTCTCCTACTCGTCATAAACTTGATGATAAAGCGATTCGTTGTATCTTTGTGGGCTATTGTCATCAATCTAAGGGGTATCGATGTTATGATCCTATTAGGCGTCGTATGTATCACAGTCTAGATGTTACCTTTCTTGAGCATATTCCTTATTTTCCTTTCAGTCCTTTGTCTGCCCCTCCAGTTGATGATACTCCCTTTGATTTTCCATTACCACAAGAGTCAGAGTCATTGATCACTATCCCTACAGGGTCATCCGTTTTTCCTCCAAAGGAGTCACTCATCCCTGTCAGTACAGAGTTACCAGTCTCTCTTCCTTTGCAGGTGTATGTTCGTTGTCCTCGCTCTCATCACCCTGCTGATATCCCCTCTACCTCAGGCGATGCAGGTAATACTTCTCAGTTTGTTGAGCATATTGATGCACCTGTTGTTAGTACTGATGAGATTACAGGTGCTGAGCCAGTTACTTTACCTGATAAGATATTATCAGTAGAGGATGGTGATTTAGGGCGTCGTTATCCAAGGCGTGATCGCCGTCCAGTTGATCGATATGGTTGGACCGCCAAGATTTTATATCCGATCTCTGCTTATGTTTCTTATGGTGATCTGTCTCCCACATTTCGAGCTTATACTATGGCCTTATCAGATACGCCGGTTCCTCGCTCTATTTCGGAAGCTATGCGGGAGCCCCAGTGGGTTCTTGCCATGCAGACAGAGATGGACGCTCTTCAGCGTAATCATACATGGGATCTTGTCTCCTTACCTTCAGGGGTGAAGCCTGTTGGCTGTCGCTGGGTTTACACCCTGAAGTTTCTTGCGGATGGTACTATTGATCGTTACAAGGCTAGACTTGTGGCGAATGGCTTTACTCAGGTACCAGATCGTGATTTTGGTGCTACATTTGCCCCCGTGGCAAAATTGACTACTGTTCAGTTGGTTATTTCTCTGGCTGCGGAGTACTCTTGGCCTCTTCATCAATTAGATGTGAAGAATGCGTTTCTTCACGGTGATCTGGACGAGATTATTTATATGGATGCACCACCGGGCTTTCGTGGTGAGGGGGAGTATGCTGGAAAGGTATGTCGACTGCGTAAGTCTCTTTATGGACTGAAACAGTCGCCACGAGCCTGGTTCTCTCGCTTCAGTGATGTAGTCATACGATTGGGGTTCACCAGGTGTCATTCTGATCATACCTGCTTTATTCGACGAAATACTTCTGGACAGTGTGTCATCTTTCTGGTATATGTTGATGATATTATTATTACTGGTGATGATGTTTCTGGGACTGCGCAGGTCAAGATAGACCTTGGGAAGGCCTTCGATGTGAAGGATCTTGGATTTCTGCGATACTTTCTTGGGATTGAGGTTGCCCGTAGAAGCAGAGGTATTGTTCTTTCTCAGAGAAAGTATGTTTTGGATCTTCTTTCAGACACTGGGATGTTGGGGTGCAAACCGGCATCATCACCCATGATTCCAAACCTGAAGCTTACTGCTGAAGGTGAGGAGTTGAAAGATCCGACAGTTTATCAAAGATTGATAGGTAGACTTATCTACTTAGCCAATACTAGGCCGGACATTTCATTCGCAGTCAGCCGAGTTAGTCAGTTCATGCATAGGCCATGTCAGCCTCATCTTGATGCAGTTTATCATATTCTTCGGTACCTCAAGTCTTGTCCTGGACTTGGGTTGTTTTATGCATCAGGATCTCAGACCGGTTCTCTAGCCTGTTATTCAGATTCAGATTATGGGGGAGCATGTGATGGTCGATCTACTACGGGTTTCTGTGCTTTTCAAGGGACTCATCTTATCTCTTGGAAGAGCAAGAAGCAGGCAGTTGTCTCCCGCTCGTCCGCAGAGGTAGAGTATCGGGCATTGGCACTTGACACATGTGAGATTATCTGGCTACGATCGATTCTTGACGAGTTGGGTTTTTCAGTGACCTCTCCATCCACATTATATTGTGATAATCAATCTGCTATTCAGCTCGCTTCTGACTCTGTACTACATGAGAGAACGAAGCATATAGAGATCGATGTTCACTTTTTTTCTGGAGAAGGTCAGCAGTGGTCTTGTTACTCCATCGTTTGTGGGGACCAGTGATCAAGTTGCGGATGTTTTTACCAAACCTGTCACTCTGTCTATTCTTCGGGACTCCGTTGTCAAGCTTGGCTTAGTTGACATTTTTGCGCCTAGCTTGAGGGGGAGTGTTGGAGTATAGATAGTCTAGTTTATTAGGATTTCTTTTCCCTTTTTTACCCTTACTATGATTTTTATATTTTGCCTAAACTACAAGGATGTTTAAGTCACTCTGTATTATTTTTGGATATATATACGGGGCTCTACTCTTAATTTGAGTATCCCTTTTCACTTACGTTTATTCCAAGTCTCCTATTAGGGTAGTACATCTATACGTAAGGTATTCGATAGTATATAGTTGATTTTTTGAATGTTCTTCAAGTCATGATGACTAATCCACTAATCCTTACTACTTATATTTACTTTAATATATTAAACTTCTGTATATAGAAAATGAGACTCCATTTTATACCGTAAATTTAAAAGTCATTTTCTTTCACTCATATAACTGTCACACCAAAATCAAACCTGAGCACCCTTTTCTATTTTTGGGCAGGTTCACCTTGTCATTTGTTCACAACTAGGGCTACTCAATAGATCATATAGATATCCATGGAAAAGGAATAGTTGCTTAAAAGTAAATATATTCGATCAAATTTGATCAAAGTAATTAGCAAGTAAACCAACTGATTGAGAGAAAATATTTGATAAAATGTGCTTCAAACAGTAACTACCAGTTTTAAACATTGATAAAAAGCTCTTGGAGCTTCTTCAAAACTAAATTATCACACACCTAATATCCAGCATCAAGCAGGTTTTCAGGTGGACCATGATTTTCAACAGATTTCTGAGCTTTCAGAAAAATAAGAGTTACAACTTGTTGAAAAAGTCAGACAAGCAGAGCACTTGAGAGATCCTCAATCACTTTCCACTAACCTTCTCCCATGATATCTTAAGCACTTCTCCTCGTCTAATGCATTCCACTCGCTATCCATGCTCTCATGTCCTGCTAGAGATGTCTTTTTCTTCAAAGTTGATGTTGTGGAAGCTGCATTGTTTGCATGTTTGACACAAATTCTTGCAATCCTAGAGGTTTATTTGCCCCTATAAACCTAGTTGTGTTTTTTTTTCTTTTGTTAGTGAAAGTCGAAAGCACCCCAGATAGTATTCGAACCAATTACAAAACATGTCCATCTTTCAATTTTTAATAGTAATGTGTAAAATCCCCAATGAGCTAATTTCAATTGTAATTCCAATTAAGTTAGCATTCTCTTACATCTGAGTTTTTTTTATTAAGGCATTTATATTGTCCTCTTTCTTCCTTTGTTACACGCTTTGAAATAAGACTAAATTTCATATTCATTAATCATTATAACCTTTATATGTAATGAACTCCTTGTTAGAATTACACTTCTCAGGTGATTATGTAGACCTCTAATTGCATACTAAAAATCATATTGAATGCAGCATTTTCCAGAAACCGTCATTATCTATCTATGCAAAAAAAGTATTCATTGGTTTTTCTCATAAGATTGTTATAATGATACATGCAATAGTCTAAATCACAAAAGACACAAATTATACTAAATAAAATCATCAATGTAAACAAAAAAAAAAAAAGACAACCAATAAAATCATGTGTAGACACATTATTAATTAATCATCTACCTACAATGACTTGAATCAAAATGATAAATTTAAATTTACACATTGTAGTGACATAAAACAATTGCAACAACAATAGTATGCAAAAGATAAAAAAATTGATCTCAACATCAATAATATCGTACAATTTTGCCTTATTTTTTATTATCTCATCATTTGTAATCTAGCCCATTCCCTATTAGTAGAGCAAGACACTTATTAGTGGCTGACTATTTTCTTCTACCAGTGGTAGAAAAAGAGAAATTTTGGTATTTAAATATTGGTTTCTTTTGCTGTTGCAATTTTTCTTTCTTAGTAAGTAAACATAAATATGTGGTTATGAGTCAGCTTTATTGGATGGATTTTATTATTTGTTTTTGGATACTAAACTTTGGATCTCTCAGATTAGTTTCTTTTCATTTGGGCAATTCATAGAATAGAATATGCATTTGCTGCACATAAGCATCCAACGACTCGGATATTTGAAGTGGAACCTAAGTAGTGCCTTGGTTTCACACCTTAAAATTGATTTTGATTGGAAAAAACAGATATGAATCCAAAAGAAGTCAATGCATTCATGGAAAAATTAACACTAAGAACTGATCACTTTTGCAATGATTCATGTCTCCGATTGATGGGGAAGCCAAAACCTAGCTTGGTTAAACACCTTAAAGACTATTATTTTTGTCTTGAGTATGTGTGTCAATTGTGTCGGATTAAACAGGTACCTTTCAGGTTAAACGAATGACAGGTAAAAAATATATAAAATTATACACAACACATTTAATAAACGAATAAAATTTTTTAACACAAACATGAACCGTGTAATGAACAATTAACACGACAAAATTCATTTAACCTTTTTAAAAACAACAAAAAAAAATATATTTTAACAAATTTTTGTACTCCATTTCTTTACTTCCAACTGTACTTTCCTCAATTAGAGAAGTTCCAATCAACAGGCCACATAAAATCCACGCCACAAAAATTAGCTAAAATGAGAAGGCCAACTATCTTTTTTATAGGCAACTAAAGTCTCCCCTCTCTAGTCCTCAGTCAATGTGGGATTCAAAGAAAAGACAATTCAATTACTTAAAGGCTCAAAACTTCTCTTTCTTACTGATTTCTTTACTTTTTTTTTTGAAATGTTTTCTTTACTTTCTTTTTCTTTACTCATTAATTACTATATATATATATATATATATATATATATATATATATATACATACAAAACATGAACTAACTGCGGAAATAGAAGCAGAGAATCAGAAGATATAAATGAAAAAATACAGAAAATATTATTACAAGAAAATAAATACTTACAACACTAGAACTACTGGTCTAGTGGAAATAAGCGGTAAATAAAAAGGCTTCTGAGCTCTTCTTTTGCATTATTGAAGAAGGCTTTACAAGAGAAGGGTGTGTTTACAAGATTTAGAGGGCTTGTAATATAGTCTGAAATTTTAGACTTGCTAAAATTCGACCTGCCTATTCTTCTGAATGGAGTTGCCTTATATAAGGATAAGGGACTCCAGAGGGAATCTTCTTCAATTATTCCCTTTCTGTTTTACTTGTAGTTAAAGCATTTCACTTTGCTGCTTTCGGCTGGAAAGTGGAGTAACATGCATTTACCCATGGTAAAAGGATAGACAGAAGGGACTAGTGGGTCTTGCTTTTGTCCTGGGAATCTATCTTTCGGTGGAAAAGCAGATTCGGTTGGCATAATGTGATGTTATGATTTACATAGAATGGACAACTTTTCTTTCTTTATTGGAAGAAAGTAGTGATTGAAGCCATTTTATGTAAACAATAATTCACGGGAGTGCCAGATTTGGGGTGAGGTCATCAATATCTTCAAATGCTGCAAATGGATCTTGGGCATATCCTGGAGGGAGCTCTGCTGATACAGATCCTTGCGATGATGCTGACGAGTCACTATCCGAATTAAGATGGTCTAGGAGCTTCGGGAGGAGCTTAGCCTTGGACTTCCTTTTGGATTTCTTACTGGAACCCTTAGATGAGGATTCCTCTGGCTGGGCTGCCTTTTCAGGAAGGCTGGGCCTAACTTGCTGAGCAGGCTGGCCCTTAACAGGAGTGACTGGTAGTAAGGTACTTGGGACTGCTACTGGAGTTGGTACCTTGACTGGAAAATCCTCTTGAACCAGGGCAATAATGTTGCCTTGTTGGAACCTGGGCCACCATTTGGCATAAAATTGCCGGACTAGATTGAATCCAACAATTTCCCATTGCCATTTGAGAATCCATGAGACTTTGTACCTGCAAATAAAAATTAGTAAAAGGGGAACATGACTCTCTTGTTTACTAGGACGGTAAACAGATGAGAAGATATTAATCTGATCTAGAAGGTCAGCTGGAAAGATTTCATTAATGGGGCCGTGTTGATGCCACCACTGTAGGAACCACGCAGGAATGCGGCTCTTGAAATCTTTATGAAAAGATAAGAACCAGGAATGAGTCAAATCCTCATTCTGGTAGAGCAATACTTTAGACCATGACTCAATGTAGTCATAGTAATTAAATTGTCTGGTGTGAAATGGAAGGTCTCGGAGTAAAGATGGATGAGAACCCCATTCCTCAACAGAAATAATGTTGCATATAGTTAAGGCATGATAAAGGGTTTTAGATGGGTCATTCTTATCTGGTATGGGCCTGGTAAGAATGGATTTTGTGAAAAAGAGAATATCTTGGTAGAAACTATGTGGTTTCTCAAGATCAACAGGAATGAAATTCCAACCTTTAGGGAGGTAGGCTTTCACCAGATCTCTTGGATCCTTGTACTGGGAATGAGAAAATTCAATGGCTAATACATTTTGGGTAAAAGCCTTGATATAATCAACTCTTGGGCTTTTATGAGCTACAAAAGATTGGGATGATGTGTAAGGGTTGGTTAATGTACTGGTAGGTGGTCTTTGGGCCATTTGGGTAAAAGTCAATGGGTTTACAGTAGTTGAAATGGCTACTGGCCGTACGACTAAGGATGATTGGGCTATTGGCCCTGGTGATGGGGCTACTGGCCTCATTGGGTTAGGGTTTCCTAATGACAGATACCTGTTTGACAATACTATTGGCAAGTCAGGTTCAGGTTTTGGTAAGACTGGTTTTGGTAAGACTTGTTTATCCTTTTTTCCCCCCTGATTTTTGGAGGAGGTTCCAGATGAACTGGGTTTCCTAGTTGCCATGAGGTTCCTGCAAAAATTCACGGGTTAGGAAATCAGGGATATAATTATTTTCTCCTTTAATATATTTGTGCGTGCAAGATCCTGCACAATATAAAAAACGGGAACAGCTCTCTCCCTTGGTGAACTTTGCGTGAACCGGCTGAGTGACTAACCACGCTGCTTTGGAACAGCCTGCGAGGTCCGATGGTAAACTGGAGCGGCAACGGGAGACCCTGGGTGAGAGGGAGAACGATCCAGTAAGGCTAAAAAAGGATCCTGGAACAAAGAGGAACAGGTTAGAAGGGCGCCGGAGTATTTTCCGGCGTATCCCCTCCGACGATCTAGTCAGTCTTTGAATGAGAGAGAGGAAGGAGAAAATACTGAGAAAGCTGTATTGTAGTAGAGAGTTTGTGATTTCATACCCGCTTAGCCTTTTGCAAGGAGTATTTATACCTTAAAGGCTCATGATTGCTGTCAGTGTGGTCAGCAGGTGATCATTAGGCACAGGTAGCGTGTGCATTGATTCTGATGAGGAATGTCTTCTCTAATTGACTGCTCGGGGTCCCGAGCATTCAATGTTCAGTTGTCGGGATGCCGACGGTACAATATGCTCCTCTCGGGGAGGATGCATTAAATGCTCCGCAATAGGAGCATTTATTGCCTTTCATTTCCGAGCCTTACCGCATTAAATGCGGTCTCATCAACAGAAGGGTGCCATTAATGGTTTGCTTTCCCAAGCAGTGTGTTAGCAGCGGCGTGCAGTTTGTCTGTCTCTGATGTGACACCATCTGCCACGCGTCCATCCCCTATTGGTGGTGACCTCTGCAATCCAGTATGTTCTGACATTACTTGTGTAAGACGAGGTCATGATGAGCAGCCTAGACTAGCCTGGGCTAGTGATCTATACGTGAACAGCTTATCCTGGAATAGAGGAGGCATCCAGGACGGAGCGACTCTCGGCACCGAGGAAAGGCTTATCCCGGGGACCGAGGGGGGTATGCGACCGAGGCACATAGGTGACCGAGGACACGTTTGGTTGTGTAACAGATTGAATGCATGATCCTATACGAGGGTACATCGGGGCGAGGACATTCTGTGGCCGATGGTGCTTGATCCAAGCAACAGTGTTATAGCAGAACCGAGGACACGTGTCTTCATCATAGGCATTTCGGAAGAGTCCCATCAACTGCCCCCAGCCTTCGATCTTCTGACACCGAGGACACGCGTTGTAAGGAGACGAAGGGTTTCCCAACTACCACCGTCCTTCATCATGGCCTCGAGCCGCTTTCCCTGGTTTGGGATGTCGTGCGCATTAAATGCGCCGTTTCGGTCTTCGCGCCCAATGATGAAAATCTCCCCTATATAAAGGGGGTTCCTCTCCGGTTTCCTTCGTTTTGCCATTTCAAACTTTCCCCAGAGTACCTCTTCTTGAATCTTCGCCGGAGTTCTTATTTCTTCTGCCATCGTCGACTGCCCTTTCTCTCAAAATCACAGAGCCAGCAGACCCATTGTCGATTCTTGAACTTCCTGGAGGGAGTTGTTTTAAAGTTTTTCCAGAAAAACTTCATTTTTGACGTTCGGGTGAGTTTCAGAACCTTCTTTCTTTTTGTCCTCCTAGCCTTCTTGTTTTCCGTTTGAATGGTGGTGTCGTCCGGTTGACACGTCGTGATTTAAACCCTCGGGAAACTTCCTCGGGTTTTCAAGAACGAATACCCTTCTCTTTCTTTTCTTTTAGAGATGCCTCGCCGTCGCCCTGCTCCCGAGAATCCTTGGGCTGGTTCTTCGGGGTCAGGGAAATACAAGGTAAAAGGCGACGAGCAGATCGATAGGTTTAGGGCCAGGTATGACATTCCTCCGTTCGTAGTCGTAGAGGATCCCGACCCGGCGGTGCATTCTTCCACCTTCGGGGCCGAGGATGCCATGCCTTTCTATACCAAGGCCATCATAGAGGGTGGAATTAGGTTTCCTTTACCCCCTGCTTCTTCAGTTCCTCTCTCATTTTCGCCTCTTCCCCGGGCAATGCTGCCTCAATGTCTTCCGAATAGTCATGGGGGTTTTAGAGCTCAATAGGCGCCTCGGGGTAAATATCGGGCTCAACGACCTCCTATTTTGTTATTCCCTCCTTAGGGTCATGCCTCACCAACACTTCTACCTCAAAGCCAGAGACCCCTCCATGTACCTTGTAACCCACCTTCCTGACTCGGACAAAGGGTATAAGGACGATATCCTTATCTTCAAGGGATCCTGGCAGAGAGGTGTCGGTCCCGAGTATAATCACTTGTTTTGCCCTCTGGAATGGAGAACGACAAGTACGTCGGTTCCTCTGGGTTTATTACTTTCTTTCCCTAGATTTCCTATCCTCATGACAAAAATTTTTTTTGTGCAGGTATTTCTGCTCGGGAAACAGCTCCTCCCCCTCGGTCACTGGTGAACTTTGCGGACCTAACCACGGTTTGGAGATTCACGGGTGACGACGGATTTGGCCGAGCTGCCCACATCCTGCTGAACTATACCCCAGGGTATAAGAAATTTTCTCAGCTTCCTCAGCCTTTTGATCCTTCGCGGTGGTCTGAACTCTTCGATCAGGCGGCGAGGTTAGAGGTTGAGGAGAACTTGGAGGAAGACCCGGATCGGGCCTCGGAGGGAGAGGTAGAGGGAGTTGCTGAAGAGGTCGGGGTCAGAGAGGACGTTGCTCCTTCGGACGCCTAGGTGGGGACTCCAGGAAGAGGCTTGTGGCCTGACTTTCAAATTCTTCAATCTCTGGACGCCGAGGACGCGCTTGAAGTTGCGATGTCAAACACTCCTCGTATTGACCTCGGGTTCTTAAGGCAGAGGCAGACCCTCGCAGCTGGGAGAGGTCGAGGAACGACCGGAGGCATCCCCTCTGCAGGGACCAGTTCCACCCCATCATCAAGGGTCCTTGGTCGGGGTCAGGTACGAGACCAGGACCCTCAGGTGGAGGAGGAAAGAAGGGTCAAGCATCGGCACGACGGTCCTGGCCGAGGATCCAGGGTACCTCCTGCTCAGCAGCAAAGCGGGAGGGGCCGTGGATTACCGCCGCCTCCTCCGCAACAGCAACAGCAGCAGCAGCAGCAGCTGCCCCGACAGCAGCAACAACAGCAGCAGCAGACTCCTCCTCCCGTTCCGCCTCCAGTGGAGGCCGCGGAGTGGAATCCCCGAGCCACTGATCACATGAACCGAGTGATCAGCGTCGACGATTCTATTCTGTCGGATCCTCATGTCGCAAATGCAGTGAGCGAGACACTGCACTTTGAGGCCGACATGGAGGCTCATAGGGGGCGATCAACCAACGTGTTGTTCTGCTCCATCATCCAGAACTCCCTGGTGGTGAGTTTATTTTTGCTTTCGTTTCTTCACTCTTGTTTTCCATTTTTGCGACAAACACCTTTTCGTTCCTTTGCAGGCTACCCAGCAGATCTCCATCATAGCTGCTCGGTACCACGGGTCCAGGGTGGACCTCCAGAGGGCCCGAGGCCAGAAGGAGGAGGCGGAAGCGGCCCTGGCCCGGGCAATGGAGGATGTGACTGCTAGGGATTCTACCTTAGCGGGGCAGGCTGCTCAAATAGAGCAGCTCCTCAAGGACGCCGAATCCGCCAAGGTGGGCGCTGAAAAACTAAGTGTCGCACTTGCCGATGCAGAGAGGAGGATTACCAAGCAAACGCAGCGGCTTTCTGCTGCGGAATGTTTAACACAAAATGTTTAACAGCTCTTCGGCCCATTTTCCCTTGGCTTTCTCCAACCTCTTCTTGATTCCATTGATAATTGTCTTGTTGGAGGCCTCCGTCTGCCCATTGGCTTGAGGGTATGCAGGGGTGGAGTAGAAGTTACGGATCCCGAGATGCTCACAAAAAGACTTGAAGCGCCCGCCAATGAATTGAGTCCCGTTATCCGATACCAGTGCTCGAGGGATCCCAAACCTGACGACTATGTTCTCCCAGACGAACTTTTTGGCGTCTATGTCTCGGATGTGACTCAACGGCTCCGCCTCCACCCACTTGGTGAAGTAATCTGTGGCCACGATGAAGAACTTTTTATTTCTCGGAGCTTTAGGCAGGGGTCCAACCAAATCGAGCCCCCATTGGGCGAATGGCCAAGGGCTGGTGAGGGGGTGTAAGTCCCCCGCAGGTTGCCTGATCGCAGGGGAGAACCTCTGGCACTGGTCGCATTTTTGGACATATGCCCGCGTATCTCTTTGCATTCGCGGCCACCAATACCCCTGAGACATAATACGGTGCACCATTGATCGCCCCCCAGAGTGCCCCCCACATATTCCTTCATGTACCTCATACAGAAGGTCTTGTACCTGATCTTCTTGGACACATAGTAAGTACGGCCCCGAGAAAGACCTCCGGTAAAGCTTCTGATCCGAAGAGACCCAAAATCTTGGAGCTTTGAGTCTTATCTTTCTAGCTTCCTTTGGACACTCCGGGAGATCTCCCGTTGTTAGGAACTTGACAAAGGGATCGATCCAACTGAGCGGCTTGGGTGCGTCCTGGATGACCATCGCCTCGAGAGTATGGTCTATGTAGGATGTGGGAAGATACTCAATGGTGATCCTGCGCGACTGAGAAGAGTCCACCGCCGAGGTTAGACAAGCCAGGGCGTCGGCATGTGTGTTCTTATCGCGGGACACCTGCTTGATTTCAAACCGGGCGAACCTTTGGATTAGGGTCGTTGCCTGGTGATGGTACGCCTTCATCCTAGGGTCCCTCATTTCGAATTCTCCATTGACTTGATTGACCACCAGCATAGAATCGCAATGCACGATCAAATTGGTAACTCCTGTTGCCTCAGCTAGCTGAAGTCCTGAGATGAGTGCCTCATATTCAGCTTCGTTATTCGATGCCTTGAATCCCAGCCGGATGGCCTGCTCCGCAATAACCCCACCTGGAGAGGTCAGCAAGACACCGATTCCAGATCCCTTGCTATTTCACGAACCGTCCACACACAAAAGCCATGGCGATCCTTCAACATTTGTTGGAGACGCTAAGTTGGGAGGAGGCGGTCCTTCTAGAACAGGATGCTCCCCTGAAAACTCAGCTATGAAGTCTGCCAGTATTTGTCCTTTTATTGTAGTTCGGGGTTTGAAATGAATGTCGTGCTCCCCCAACTCTACTGCCCATTTGGAGATCCTTCCGGAGAGTTCAGCTTTCCTCAAAATTGCCTTCAAGGGTTGATCAGTTAGGACAGTGATCGGGTCAGCCTGGAAATAATGCCGTAGTTTCCTGGCAGTGGTGACCAAGGACAGAGCCAGTTTCTCCAGGGGTAGATATCTCGTCTCGGCATCTAGGAGCGCCTTGCTTATATAGTAAATTGGCTTCTGGCGGCGCTCATGCTCACGGATAAGTACCCCGCTCACCGCAAACTCTAAAATTGCCAAGTACAGGAACAGCATCTCCCCCTGGATGGGGACGGACAGGGTTGGAAGAGTCCTTAGGTACTCTTTGATCCCAGCCAGGGCGTCCTCGCACCCCTGGCTCCACATATTCTTCCCAGCACTCTTGATTGCTCCAAAGAAGGGTTTGCATTTATCCGAGGAGCGTGAGACGAAACGGTTAAGTGCAGCCAGCATCCCTGTGAGTTTCTGGACTTCTCGGACAGTGCGAGGGCTTCGGATGTCCAGGATTGCTTTAATCTGATCTGGGTTGGCTTCGATTCCTCGTTGACTAACCAGATACCCGAGGAATTTTCCTGACTCCACTCCGAAAATGCACTTCGCCGCATTAAGCTTTAGCTCATACTCCCTGAGGGTGGAGAAGGTGTCTGCCAAGTCTGCCAGATGATCACGACTCCGTCTGCTCTTCACCAGCATATCGTCTATGTAGACCTCCATGGTGTTGCCGATCTGCTTTTTGAACATCCGATTCATCAGCCTTTGGTATGTTGCCCCGGCGTTCTTCAGTCCAAACGGCATCACTTTGTAACAATAAACTCCCTTTGGAGTGATAAATGCCGTCTTTTCCTGATCCGGGGCATAAAGAGGGATCTGATGATATCCTGCTCGGGCATCCAGGAAGTCCATTCGTTCATACCCGGCTGTGGCATCTACTAGCTGGTCCACCTTTGGCAGGGGGTAGTCATCCTTTGGACATGCTTTGTTTAGATCCGTAAAATCTACGCAGACACGCCATTTCCCCCCTTTCTTCTTTGCGCATACTGTATTGGACAGCCATTCTGGGAACTGTATCTCTCGAATGGCATCGGCTCTCAGGAGTTTGTCTATTTTCTCATTGACCGCGTTGGTGTGATGCGGGGCCATACGTCGTGGCCTCTGCTTTACTGGCTTGTGCGACGGGTCAACATGCAGCCTGTGAGTGATTATCTCAGGGTCTACTCCTGTCATTTCCATTTCGTTCCAGGCGAACACGTCTGTATTCCCCTTTAAGAACCTGATCATTTCCTCCTGTTCGGCTACGGGCATCGAGGTCCCAACTAGGAAATACTTCTCTTCTTCTCCTTCAACCAAGGGCACCTTCCGGAGGTCTTCAACCGATCGTTCAGCTGGGTCTACCCGGGGGTCATCCATCCCCGGACGCCCGGACTGTAATTGCTATTTTTCCATGATCTCTTCCGGGGCTCGCCCCTTCTCCTGGCTGGACTCCCCGGCTCGGACGGCCGAATAAAAACAGTTCTTCGCAGACGCTTGGTCCCCCCGGATCTCCATGATGCCCTCTGGCGTGGCGAACTTTAACTTCTGGTGGAGAGTGGAGTGCACCGCTCCCAACGCGTGCAGCCATGTTCGCCCCATAATCACGTTGTAAGGAGAGTCCGTGTCGATCACAACAAACTCTGTGTCGATGACGAAGGGACCAGTGGCGACCGGTAATGTGATTTTCCCCACGGGCAAGGCGAAAGAGCCGTTGAACCCGATGAGGGGTGTCCTGATTTTGGTTAGGTCTTTGGGGCCAAAGCCCATCCGCTTCAAAGTCTCGAAGTACATCACCTCCGAGGAGCTCCCTGAATCTATCAAAATTCTCTTGACATCGAATTTCCCTATCTTTAGGGTCAAGACAAGGGCGTCGTTATGAGGAATCACCACGCCTGTCAAATCCGCGTCGGAGAACGTAATGCCAAGCTCACCCATCCTGGCCCTTTTACTTGATGGCCCCACATCTCCCTCGGCTACCTTTCTTGTAAAAGCTACCCTCTTGAGGTCGGATTCGAGCTCCTTGGACGTGGGGCGCTCCAGCGGACATACATGGATGACGTCTATGACGTTGTCCGGTTCCTCGGTCGGGGCAAGGGCTCGTTTCTCTTCTGGCCTAGGCTCTATGTATTCTTTCAAATGTCCGTCTCGGACCAAGCTTTCCAAGAATGACTTGAACACCCTGCAGCTCTCGGTGCGATGCCCGACATCCCGGTGATATGAACACCTAACTTTTTGATCACGGGTGGAGGGGTCGCTCTGCATCCTGGGCGGCCATTTGAAGAACGGCTCGTGTTTGATTTTATGGAGCAACCTGAAGATGGGTTCCTTGAAGACGGTGTGAACTCCTCTGGACGAACCCCCTGGATGGGGTAGCAATCCCTTTCGGGGAATATCTTCGCGCTCTTTCTCCTTTCTCTTGGATTGGAGGGCTCGGCCTTTGTTGCTTCCCATCTCGTCCTCGACCCTCGAGTACTTGTTGATTCGGGCCATCAGTTCCCCCATATCCGAGGGAGTCTTCTTGGTCAGGGATCGGTACAGGTCCGTGTCCCTCGCCAAGCCGAGCCGGAAAGATGCTGCTGCCATGACCTCCGAGCATCCCTCGACCTCATTGACCTCTTCCCAGTATCGGATGGCGTACTGGCGAAGAGTCTCGGATTCCCTCCGTCTGAGGGTCAACAATGATCCAATGTCCTTGGGGCGCTTACTCCCCGTGATGAATCGGGTTAGGAACTGCCTTGTCAATTCTTTCCAGGACCCAATACTGTTTGGGGGAAGCGTCTCGAACCACCTCATCGCAGAGTCCCCCAAGCTCATAGGGAACACCCGGCATAGAAACCGTTGGTCCGAATGATAGAGGGACATCATCTGCTTATATTGTCTGATATGGGCTTCGGGATCGGACCGCCCATCATAGGTTTTGAACCGTGGCACGACGAACTTTCTTGAGACATCCATCTCACTGATGTCCCTCGTGAAGGGTGTTTGCATGACTTCGTCCTCGGCCTCGTCCTGGACAGTCTTACCCTTTCTTCTGGAGTCTAATCGGGCTCTGAGATCTACTTCTTCCCTTACGGGATGCCTCCTGAAGTCCCTGGGTTCATCGGTAAGCCCCTCGTTTCCTGGGCGTCGTGTAGATTGGGTTGAGTCCTCCTCGGATTCGTCTCCCTTCCTCCGTCTGGACAAACCTCGCCGGAGGTCGTCCAGGGCCAGTGGCCTCGCTTTCCTGGAATGGTTGTCAAGATGATATTCGCCGGCCCTGGGTCGCTTCGGGGCCCTGGAGCTTTCTGCTTTGTGGTCTAGGTGGTTTCTTAGATCCTTTGTCTCCGCCTCATGGACGGGGAGTCCTCGGGAAAGGAATGAATCCCTCGACCCTCCGCCTGAGGCGGCAAACTCGTCGAGCCGGCTAAGGACGTTTACATTGTCCTTCTCCAGCTGACGTAATCTATCGCCAAATTTTTCTTCAATCACCTCTGTCAGCTGACGGGCCAAGGGGGCTGATCCTCCTGACCTGATCCCCATACTGGTTCGAGGGGTTACCCCTCTTGACCGAGTAGAGGCACTTTTAATCGTACTGGTGCGATCCCTCCCTCCGTGATGGCAGGGAGCTTGTAACTCATGACTCCTTTGGTGGGTTCCTTTCCCTTTCTGTCTGGTGTTCACCATGGTCACTGTTCTTTATAGAGAAAAAATTAGGAAAACTACTCGTTTCCCACAGACGGCGCCAGATTGTGCGTGCAAGATCCTGCACAATATAAAAAACGAGAACAGCTCTCTCCCTTGGTGAACTTTGCGTGAACCGGCTGAGTGACTAACCACGCTGCTTTGGAACAGCCTGCGAGGTCAGATGGTAAACTGGAGCGGCAACGGGAGACCCTGGGTGAGAGGGAGAACGATCCAGTAAGGCTAAAAAAGGATCCTGGAACAAAGAGGAGCAGGTTAGAAGGGCGCCGGAGTATTTTCCGGCGTATCCCCTCCGACGATCTAGTCAGTCTTTGAATGAGAGAGAGGAAGGAGAAAACACTGAGAAAGCTGTATTGTAGTAGAGAGTTTGTGATTTCATACCCGCTTAGCCTTTTGCAAGGAGTATTTATACCTTAAAGGCTCATGATTGCTGTCAGTGTGGTCAGCAGGTGATCATTAGGCACAGGTAGCGTGTGCATTGATTCTGATGAGGAATGTCTTCTCTAATTGACTGCTCGGGGTCCCGAGCATTCAATGCTCAGTTGTCGGGATGCCGACGGTACAATATGTTCCTCTCGAGGAGGATGCAATAAATGATCCGCAATAGGAGCATTTATTGTCTTTCATTTCCGAGCCTTACCGCATTAAATGCGGTCTCATCAACAGAAGGGTGCCATTAATGGTTTGCTTTCCCAAGCAGTGTGTCAGCAGCGGCGTGCAGTTTGTCCGTCTCTGATGTGACACCATCTGCCACGCGTCCATCCCCTATTGGTGGTGACCTCTGCAATCCAGTATGTTCTGACATTACTTGTGTAAGACGAGGTCATGATGAGCAGCCTAGACTAGCCTGGGCTAGTGATCTATACGTCAACAGCTTATCCTGGAATAGAGGAGGCATCCAGGACGGAGCGACTCTCGGCACCGAGGAAAGGCTTATCCCGGGGACCGAGGGGGGTATGCGACCGAGGCACATAGGTGACCGAGGACACGTATTTGGTTGTGTAACAGATTGAATGCATGATCCTATACGATGGTACATCGGGGGCGAGGACATTCTGTGGCCGATGATGCTTGATCCAAGCAACAGTGTTATAGCAGAACCGAGGACACGTGTCTTCATCATAGGCATTTCGGAAGAGTCCCATCATAAAGGAAGTCTTGGCCTTTGTTGTTGTTGTTTTTTTTTTTCCTTCTTTCCTTTTAATTTTTTTTTTGTTTTGTTCATCCCTTTTTATAATTTTTTTCCAAGACTTGGTTGGTGTGCCCACTCCTCTCCCTTAGCCGCCAATTTCTTCTCCCTCCTAATGCCATCCACAAGTCTATTTTAAGTGGAGTGTCCATCATCTTTGCATACACTGTCCATCATCCACAAGTCTATACACTATATTGCATGATAGTCCTTGCATGTGTGTATATATATAATATATTGCACCTTAGTCCTTGCATGTATATATTTATAACATATATTGCACCTTAGTCCTTGCATGTGTCTTTATATATCATATATTGCACCATAGTCGTTGCATCTATCTTTATATAAGCACATTCAAGGTATACATTAAATCATATTGCTAGTCTTTAATCCACCTATTGTATACATTGACATATATTTGTAGTAATGTGTTGGTATCACATGCTAGCCACCCCACTTAATCACATGTGCGCTAACATACTTCAAATAATTTTATTATGTCACATGCAACATATCCATTTAATTTTTCACATCTAATTAATATTCCCTTTTTATTTAGCAGTTCGCCATCATGCATGCTCATATCACATGCAAACATACTCGTAATAATATTTTGTATGATTGTCATACATGTGTGGGTCTTACACCTGCTCTCTTTTGTTCCATGCTCCCTCTCCTCCGCACCACCTCTGTAGTATCCCTCCTCATTTTGTCTCTCCAACTCAAGTCCAACCCAGTTCAGAATCTTCTTCCGATGGAATAAGAGCACAAGGGAGAGAATATTGGAATATGCTCGAAAATTTAATCTTACCTTAGTTGTACTTATTAAAATAGTAAAAGCCTCCTCCCTCACGTCACCGTCTCATCGTCTTACTAAACCTATATAATGAAAGTCATCTCCACATAAAGCGCATCACCTTGAAATTTTTACACACCTCTCTACGCACATTACTCCTCTCTTCTAAAGCATTGTAATTCCCTTGGAGAATACTCTCTCGGTGACTTTTATTTATCAATAAAGAACACTGCCCACCGCTGTCGTTCCCGAAAGTGGAGTGGGTCACCCGAACTGAACCACTATATATCTTTGTGTTGACTTTTATTTACCGTTCTGCCATTGATCATCTTATTTATGGATCATTAATTGCACTCTTACACATTTTTGACTATTGATTTTATATAATATCGATTTGTGCATCATCAATGAGAATTAATTTTTCGTGACTTAATTTTAAGGAGTTGTCAAAATTCAAATTCAGCACGTTTGAATTTACAGTTCGTTCATTTTATTATTTAAATTCCACTTAGAGTTGAGTGCAGTGAAATTTCAAAAAATGCAAAAACTGTTTATTTAAAGATAGAATTATCTACAAGGATATGGATAAAATTTTTCATTAATTACTCTTATATTTATAAATTAAAATAAAATTAATTATTCAATTTCATCCTATACCATAACCTAACCAAACATGGCCAAATGGGAAAAAAAGAAAACAAGGATTGGGGCAGTGTGAATGGGCGGAAGAACAAAATGGCGAGAAGTCATGACTCGCATACACTTGTCCACAACGAACAGGAAGTCATACAGGCAGGTCGTTGGGCTCTTTTGCCCTTCAGTCTTCGCTGAGAGCTTGGAGAGAAAAGTTGAGCTTTACTTCTTTGACCCGAGAGCACCAGTAGTTTCTGTCCTCTCCATTAAATAATTCTCATCAACAAAATCGGCTCTCAATTCTCGATTGAACCCTAACTATTCAAATTGGTAAACACCCAGTAAGTCTCTCTCTCTCTCTCACTCACTGTCTTTTGTTTTTAACTTTCACGGAAAATTAAATAATTTAGTGTTATGTGAAAGTTTATTGCTGGTCTTGGTTATTTCAACCAAAGATTTGATTTTTCTTTTGAGGTATTTGGTTGGTTTTTGGAACTCTTGATCACGAAGTTCTTTGTTTATTGTTTTGTGGAAATAGAGATGATTTATGTTGGATTCGAGAACCCTTTTGTGTATTCTTTGATTTTGGGAATTAGGGTTGTGATTTCTCTGGTGGGTTTCTTTCAAGTCTTTGCAAGTTCTTTATTTCTTGCACGGGTCTTATGAATTTCTGGTTGTGGGGGATGAAAGATTGTGTAAACCCAATTGGGTCTATGAGTTTTCGCCAATTTGGGACTCAGATTTTGTGATGTTGTGTTTTTACTTTGTCTTCCATTTTCAGTTGCCTCTATTCAAAACTGTATTTTTGTTCTCCGCCCCTGTTCTGTGTGTGTTGCTATATAGCCTATATTGAGTATACTAGATTAGGTAATTGACTGATGTCTCTTTTTTGATTAATCGTACTTTTCTTTTGGCAGTTACACGCGAACTCAAATTTTTGGTTTTTAATTTTTCGAACTTCATAGTACTCAAAAGTTTTGGACATCCTTGCATGTTGAAGGGAAATCTTTGTAATACTTCATGATTTGCAGCTTGCTTAGTTGGGTTTGCTGTTTGTCGTTGGTATTCCACTTTTGTAACATACCTTATTTTTTCATATGGGCATTTTTAGAACTGTGTGGAGTGCTGAACAGAAGTAAGTCTACTTGGCTCTTTTGTGTTCTCAGGATTACAACTTTTAATTACGATTTCTCTTGATGTTAGTCTACCTAATAGGTTAAGGTTTACCATTTTTTCAGTTCAATACTTCCTCTTTGTACTTTGTATTGCTCCCTTATTACCATCAAAAGTGCTGAATTTTGTTTGCTCTGTGTCAGTTTTGCATTTGTTGCAGTGATTGAATGTTACAAGGAAGGGTAAAGTTGTTGTGGCACCGTATTTAAAGTTCTATTATATGGAGAACATCAATCGAAGTGGCGTCTTATATGTGTAGCTCGATGTGGAATATGACTGGACTTTTCATGAGAATGGCACTGAAGAGCGCGCTATCTGTTCTGTTTGGTATTTACTTGTGGTTGTTGTTGGGTGTCACTTTCAGCTATGGGGCTATGAGTGATATTTATTGTTTGAGATCTATAAAAGATTCTTTGGAGGACCCATTCAATTACTTAAGCTCTTCGTGGGATTTCAATAACAACACCGAAGGTTTCCTCTGTAAATTTACTGGGATCGATTGCTGGCACCCTGATGAGAATAAGGTTTTAAACATCCGGCTTTCAGACATGGGACTCAAGGGCGAGTTTCCGCGTGGTATTGCAAATTGCACGTCCTTGACTGGCTTAGATTTTTCTAGCAACAAGCTCTATGGATCTATTCCATCGGACATATCTAAAATGCTCGAGTTTGTGACGTCCCTCGATCTCTCCTCAAACAATTTTTCAGGAGCAATCCCGTTGAACCTTGCAAATTGTTCCTATCTGAATGTCCTTAAATTGGATAACAACCAGTTGACAGGTCAGATTCCTGCAGAAATTGGCCGCCTTGGTCGAATCAAGACGTTTAGTGTAACAAACAACCACTTGACTGGTCCGGTTCCAATATTTAGCAATGCCACTATTCCAGCAGAGAGCTATGCCAAAAATGCAGGACTCTGTGGGGGTCCTTTACCTCCTTGCAAGGGCTCTTCAAAGAAAACTCATCCTGGAATCATTGTTGGGGCAGCTGGAGGTGGGGTGACTCTTGGAGCATTAGCTGTGGGTATTGGTCTGTTCTTCCTCTTGCGTAGAGTGTCCAAAAAGAAGAAGGATGACGATCCAGAAGGAAATAAATGGGCAAAGAGTATCAAGGGAGCCAAAGGCATCAAGGCAAGATGATTTAAATCATTGTTTTTGCTCTTAATAAACTCCCTATATTTTTTACTTGAAATTTCTATAATTGCCCTTTTGTTGCTCCTTCATACTGACAAATATTGTTATTTTCAGTTTTCAATGTTTGAGAAGTCAGTTTCAAAAATGAGACTTAGTGACCTCATGAAGGTTACTAACAACTTCAGCAAAGGCAATATCATTGGGTCAGGAAGCACAGGGACCATGTACAAGGCAGTGCTTGCAGATGGCACTTCACTTATGGTGAAGAGGTTGCAGGACACAAAACACTCGGAGAAAGAATTTTTGTCTGAGATGGCTACTCTGGGGAATGTGAAGCACCAAAACTTGGTTCCTCTTCTGGGTTTTTGCATGGCTAAGAAGGAGAGGCTTTTGGTCTATAAATATATGCCAAATGGTACTCTTCATGATAAGCTACATCTTGCAAGTGATGGTGGAAATAATATGGAGTGGTCCTTGCGTCTCAAGATCATGATCAGGGCAGCCAAAGGGTTTGCATGGCTTCACCATAATTGCAATCCACGCATCATCCATCGAAACATAAGTTCCAAATGTATCTTATTGGATGTGGATTTTGAGCCCAAAATATCTGATTTTGGACTTGCTAGGCTCATGAACCCTGTTGATACACATTTGAGTACTTTTGTAAATGGGGAGTTTGGAGATTTGGGTTACGTTGCTCCTGAGTATACACGAACTCTTTTGGCCACTCCAAAGGGGGATGTCTACAGTTTTGGAGTAGTGCTTCTTGAGTTGGTAACCGGTGAGAAACCTACCTATGTTTCTAAAGCCCCTGAAAGCTTTAAGGGAAATCTGGTGGAATGGATTTCACAGCTCTCTAGCAATTCTAAGCTTCGAGATGCAGTTGACAAATCTTTAGCTGGGAAAGGTTATGATGGTGAGGTTTTCCAGGTTCTTAAAGTTGCATGTAGTTGTGTACTGCCCACACCCAAGGAGAGGCCTACAATGTTTGAAGTTTACCAGCTTCTGAGAGCTATTGGAGAGCGATACAATTTCACAGCAGATGATGACATTTTGATGCCATCAGACACTGGTGTTGCTGATCACCTTGAGGAACTTATTGTTGCTCGAGGAGTAAAGGAGTATCATTGAAAAGGTACAATTAATCAAGATGTAGTATTGAGTGGCACCGGAATCAATGTATAATCATCTAAATAAATGTCTATATCCTATATAAGTTTAGTACTTCAGTTATCGATTTTGCTCGTTCTATATTTAATGTCACTGCAATATCTCACTCAACAATTTCAGGTGAATTTGTTGTTTATAACCTTCTGACATGTACAAATTTCTCTGTTACAGCATTTATTACGATTGCCAGTGTTTTAAGAATTGGTGCTACCCATGCTTTTGATGTGCATGCCATTATTATGCAGGCGTGTGTACATTTGCATCTAAAATGTTGCTGGCAAGGTAAAACAACCATTAGAGAAATTGTTCACCAATACATTCTTTGTTTCTTATCTATTACTTTCATTTTGTCTTTATTTGGTCTTTATCTTCTTCTTTTTTTTGTTTGCTGATTGTATTTTTGCTAAGGCTGAGGTTTATATTTTCTGATTCTTGACTGAGTAGATAAAAGATTAAGTCAGTTTTATGTTCAGAAAATCTTTCACCTTGGTATACAAAATCTAACTGTTTTCCAGTGAAGGATATTACTAGAAAGTAAAATTTTCGAAATGAATCTGAGAATTGCCTTGTGTTCAGACAGGTAAGTATGTGCCTTGATATTTCACCTCTGGAAAGAGGTTTTATTCTCTCCCTATAAAGAATCTGAGGATTGTTGATAAATAACAGAATGCTAAAGTATGCAAAAATTCAATGCCTAATTAATGCTACCATTGGCTGGGCATGGGCATATGTCAGTGAGATTTAAACCATAGGAGGGCGAATTCCTTTTTTTTTTCTTTTTAAATCTATGGCATCTTTTGGGCTCTTTTAAGTGTATGTATAGTATTTGGTAGAGATCTTGGCATAATGAATTTCAAAGAGAAGCATAAAATGGTGCTTCCCTTTCATTCCATGCCAAAAATGGAAATGATGTGCATTTGTTGGTGACCAAACGGGGTCAATCTCATTTTTCCCCTCCATATATTACATCCTTGCTTGCTTATATACACATTTTATTAGATACTGAATCAAGTTGTCACGAATAAACAATATTTCTGTAACCCTGACACCAGTTGACCTAAAATTTTACATTAGTTTAAACGAACACTGTTGCGAACTAAATGCAATCTTAAATGACTTTTCTTAAATAGGTTCTTATTTTTATTTTTTGCTACTTCTTTTCATTTCCAGGTTTGTTTTTTCTTAAGTTCAAAACTTCCTCATGACATAATTAGCTGCTGCTTGTGCTTTAAAGTTAGAAAGTTGGAAAAAGTGCTGCAGGGGGGGGGCGGGGGGGGGGGGGGGGGGTGGTTGTGTGTTGTGGTGGCGGTGGTGATGGTTAGTCTATCACTGAAAAATGCTCCATTTGCTCTCCTCCCACGTTGGCCATTTGCTCAGCACAAGAGTTTTCGTCTTGTATATTGTGAATTAGTACATCCATCCAGGCTCCCAAAACTCTCTGCAGTGAGGGTTTTCTAGGAATGGTCTTCATACTCCTAGGCAAGTCAACAGCATGGCTTCACTCAGACTCTATTGTTTCTCTTGGGTTTCCTTTGTTTCTTAACACCCAATCCTTTGTAGGTACCCATAGTACAGCTCCAACACTTGAGGTTATGCCAGTTTCCTATCATCTCTGATCAGGCCGCCAAAGCTTGGTTCTCCTGGGTTTCCCGTAGCAGCGTCTTATGAATTTAGCTTGTAGAAACTCGATGAGGGAAAGACCGACAAAATAGTTCAGGCATTCTCTTAGTTCCACTCTGGTTGTTGCTTTCAGATTCTTAAGATGTTTTTCTTGCAA
>CAUOFW020002464.1:0-48530 GCA_963454935.2 Ilex paraguariensis | reverse complement strand
GAATTCAAGGCCACCTAACAAGACTTTCATGCCACCAAACAAGACTTTTCAAGGCCACCTAACAAGATTCAAAGCCACCTAACAAGACTTTCACCCTCCCTTGTTGCCTATAAATACCACCCCTTAGGACTTGTAAAGCATTCATTTTTTGGTAGTGGAAAAACCTCCAAAAGTATTATTGCATTCCTTATTGCTTATTACTTTCTTTAATTTCTATTGCTTGAGTTTCCTTCTTCCCTTAGAGGAGTGAAACTCTTCCACTTTTCTTGAGCTTTACCAAAGTCGTGAAGGGTGGAACGTGATTCACTCATTCTTTGTCGAAGATCGGCTCCTTGAATAAAGTGTTTACCTTGTAACTCCTCTACTTTGAGGGATGAGCATCACTCACTTTTCTAGCTTTAACAAAGTCATGAAGAGTGAGTAGTTTCTCATCCAATCTTTAGTAAGAGGTGATTATCCGGAAGTTATATTTATGCATTTCGTTTATGCTTAGCTCTAGTCTTTATTTCTTCATAATGTCTTCTCATCATATTGTTGTCTTTATTTTAAGCATGAATAGCTAAATCTCTTAGTTGGCAAAACCAAGAGGAACCTCCACTTGGGTCTACCATTTCAACTCATTCTCCTCCCTCTTTCAGAGTTCAATGATTCGGTTTGACTGGGTTGAGGGTGGATAACTTGGTGAGTCTTTGATATTTCGTAGTCCTAGTCACGATTTATGCTTAGATACTCACTAATCTTACCCCTAGCTTCCCACAAATCAATCGTTCATTCATGCTCTATTGGAGGAGGGTTTCGAGTTGAGACGGTATTCCTATTGGAGTGACATCTTGGATTTGCGAACATTTGTTTCTCATTTTATTAGCATCAAAACAACTTCACCAAAAAACTTCCAACAATCAAAGATTTTACACTTTCTTTCTCCCAAAATCACCTTCCCCTCGGTTTACTTCCTTCCCCGTGGAAACGACCTTGGAATACCACCACGTAAAACACGATCCCTGAAAGTTTCTTTGCACTTGGGGAGCACTTTTGTTCACACATACTCACATTTGAAATCTCATTCATCCACCATTCCATTGCCCTTTCTTTTGACATCATCCCTAGGAGAGTGACACTCCCCTTTATTCATATACTATACATGCTAAAAGCTGATGTTTAGAGGTTAGGAAACAACAGGAAATTTTGTCAAGCATTTTTGGCGCCGTTGCTGGGGAAGGCAAGTGTCAAACCAAGAACGTGATTTTTGGACGACGGAGGTAAGTCCCATGATCTTCATCATAGGCAGAGGTACGTTTGTTCCGTGTACATAATCTTGTTTGTGTATAATTTTGTTTGTATATATTTTATTTTATGTGGAGGTGGAACGACCAAAACTAACTTGTTAGACAAAACTTGGCCCCTACCATGAATATTAACCAAGAACAACCTGAGGATGCGGGTGACAATTTTGACAATATAGGTGCAAATCTAAATGTCCAACGGGGTGCAAATCCAAATGTCCAAAGGGGTAGGGGACCACAAGAACCCTAAATTCCCAATCCGAGATTGAATTTTTCCCCTCCCGTGAATAAGGGGAATAATTTTCAAATGGATCCCCCGGTGAGGTCAATGAGGGATTTTCTACAACCAACACGAAGCACCACACCATCATACATCCTCCTTCTGGTTCAAGCTCATCTTTTCATAGTTAAGCCAGTGATGTTGCAACTAATTCCCACGTTCAACGGACTTGAAACTCAGAGCCCCTATTCACACATAGGGGATTTCGAGGAAATAGTTGCAACCTTCCTTCCCAATCATGGGATGAAAGAGATAGCTAGAATGAAATTGTTTCCCTTTTCCCTAAAAGACAAGGCAAAAATGTGGCTTATTTCCTTAAGGCCTCGAACCATCACATCGTGGAGCCAAATGATTTCTGAGTTTTTGAACAAATTCTTTTCGGTGCATAAAACCACCGCCCTAAAAAAGCAAATTCAAAACTTTTCAGAAAAGTCCAATGAGCAATTCTATCAATGTTGGGAGAGGTACAAGGAATTGCTACAATCCCTTCCACATCATAGCTTTGAACCATGGCAATTGGTGAGTTTATTTTATGAAGGAATCACACCGGGCCATCGACAGTTCATTGACATGATGTGTAATGGGGAGTTTTTGAACAAAAACCCTGATGAGGCCTTAGATTATTTTGATACATTGGCACAAAATGCACAATCATGGGACATTACAGATCCCACCGATGTACCAAGGTCTTCTCCTCAAAAGAGTGGTCAAACTCAAGGGGAGGGATTTATGATTTGAGAGACCGAGAAGACTTGTTTTCAAAAATTGTTAAATTGTCAAGGAAAGTTGAGAGTCTTGAAGTCAATAAGAGACACGAGGTTTCTAGTGTGTCACGAACTGAGGAAGGTTGTTCAATTTGCGAATGTATGGAGCATTTCCTATCAGATTACCCAAACATTTCGACCTTTAAAGAAGCGTACCATGAACAAGTCCATGCTTTCAACCAAACGAGGCAATCATTTTCTCCTAATTCAAATACTTACAATCCGGGTTGGAGTAATCACCCAAATTTTAGCTGGAGAAATGAAAATCTCATTCCTCATGGTTCAAGTGCATATGCATCTCTCATGCCTCCCAAACAAAACCAATACCATGGTCAAGGGCAAGCATCTAACTCTCAACACCCCCGTACCAATCCACAAGGGTATTCGTCAAACCCACCACCATAGAATTTTTCACCAAATCCACCTCCACAAAGTTTTTCTCAAGGACCGTCCAATCCATCCATATACCAACCTCCTCACAAAAGGAATTTGAAGGATATGGTTCATTCCTTCATTCAAAGCCAAACCGCCATCAATAACCAAAATGTCATAACCATCAATGATGTAAGAGCCAAACTCACAAAGTTGACAAACTCCATAGGGGCATCTCAACAAGAAAAGGGGAAGTTCCCCACTCAACCACAAGAGAACCTTAGGGGTCAACACCTTATTGAGTCATCAGAACCTTCGAGAGAGAGTTGCGAGCAACTCAAAGCTGTCACCACCCTTCGCAGTGGCAAAGAAATTGACAAAACCATTTTGCCAACGGTCTCACCCAAGGCCACATTGCCAAAAGAAAAAGATCTTTTGGGTGACGCCAACAAGAGTGAGGTGAGTGAAGAGAAAGAAAGAGAGGTTGTTGAGAAAGGAAAATTAATTGATGATTGTGTGTTTATTCCTCCCATGCCTGCCCCTTTCCCAAGTTGTTTGAAGCCACCTGTGAAGGTGGCTAATTATGCTGATATTTTGGAAATGTTTAAGTAGGTGAAGATTAACATTCCACTCCTCGACGCCATCAAGCAAATTCCATCATGTGTTAAGATTTTGAAGGACTTATGCACGGTGAAGAGGAAACTGAATGTCCACAAGAAAGCATTCCTCACCGAGCAAATGAGCTCAATATTGAGGACCAATACTCCTCCCAAATTCAAAGACCTCGGTTGTCCAACTATAGCCATCACCATTGGAAATTATCGAGTGGAGCAAGCACTCCTCGATTTGGGGGCAAGTGTGAATCTTCTCCCCTACTCGGTGTACCAACAGTTGCAGCTTGAGGAGTTGAAGCCCACCTCAATCACACTTCAATTGGTGGATCATAGTATTCGTGCACCAAGGGGAGTAATTGAGGATGTCTTAGTTCAAATTGATAAATTTTACTTCCTTATCGATTTCATTGTGCTTGATACACACCCTGCTGCAAACCTTAGCTCCCAAATTCCCGTAATACTTGGAAGACCCTTCCTTGCTACATCTAATGCTGTGATAAATTACAAGAATGGTCTAATGAAGTTGGCATTTGGGAATATGACAATGGAGCACAATGTATTCAACTTAGCAAAGCAACTGGGTGATGATGAGGAAGTAAGTGAGGTCAATAGAATCGACACTTTGGTTGAGAAGCACTTGGAGCTGGAAGGGACATTGAAATTCAAGGAAGAAGAAATTGTGGATCTTGAGAATTATGATGAGCAAGAGGAGGTAGAAGATTTGAAAAGGATGGAAAGGTGCATCTCTATATTCGAAGAGTTACCCCATCGAGAAAAGAAAATTTTTCCGTCGGATGAACAAAAGCCCAACTTGGAGTTGAAGCCCTTGCCCACCCATTTGAAGTACGCCTATCTTGGGGAAGGTGAAACATTTCCGGTGGTCATTAGCTCTACATTGAACATGGAACAAGAAAAAGAACTTTTGGAGGTGTTGAGAAAACATAAAGGAGCAATTGGGTGAATCATTGCGGATGTCAAGGGGATAAACCCTCTCATTTGCACCCACCGCATATATCTTGAGGAGGATTCCAAACCTTCTAGACAACCACAAAGATGGTTAAATCCCATTATAAAGAAGGTGGTGAGGGATGAGATTTTGAAACTACTTGATGTGGGGATTATTTTTCCAATTGCCGATAGTAAGTGGGTTAGCCCCACGCAAGTAGTACCTAAGAAATCCGGAGTTATGGTGGTTGAGAATGAGCTTATACCTACAAGAGTAATCACCGGATGGAGGGTGTGCATTGATTACCGAAAGCTGAATGCATGCACAAGAAAAGACCACTTCTCATTGTCATTCCTCGATCAAGTTCTAGAACGAGTAGCGGGGCATCTATTCTACTATTTTTTAGATGGATACTATGGCTACAATCAAATTGAGATTTCTTTGCAGGATCAAGAGAAGACCACTTTCACGTGCCCCTATGGTACCTTTGCCTATCGCCGCATGCCATTTGGACTGTGCAATGCTCTGGGGACTTTTCAACGTTGTATGATGGAGATTTTCAGTGACATGGTGGAAAAGATAGTGGAGGTCTTTATGGAAGAATTTTCGGTGTTTGGGGATTCATTCGAGGGATGTTTGGCAAATTTGGAGAAAGTTCTAACAAGATGTGAGGAGAAGAATCTAGTCTTGAATTGGGAAAAGTGTCACTTTATGGTGAAGGAAGGAATTGTGCTTGGCCATATAGTTTCGACAAGAGGTATTGAAGTCGATAAATCCAAGGTGGAGGCCATCTCCAACCTCCCCACGCCAAGAGCCATCAAAGGAATCCGGTCATTTTTGGGCCATGCAGGTTTTTATCGTCGATTCAAAAGAATTTCAGTACATTGGCCCGACCCTTGACCAACCTGCTGTCTAACGAAGTCCCATTTGAGTGGTCGAATGATTGTGAGGCATCCTTTAAAAAATTTAAAAACATGCTAGTCACACCTCCGATCATGCGACCACCCAATTGGGATCTACCTTTTGAGCTTATGTGCGACGCGAGTGATTACGCGGTCGGTGCAGTGCTCGGTTAGAGGAAGGAAAATAGACCATATGTGATACACTATGCTAGTAAAATACTTAATGAGGCTCAGATGAATTACACTACCACCGAGAAAGAATTGCTAGCAGTAGTGTTTGCCTTAGATAAATTTCGTGCTTACATCATTGGTTCGCCTATTGTTTTCTTTACTGGTCATTCTGCTTTAAAATATTTATTGTCTAAGCAAGATGCAAAACTGAGACTCATTAGGTGGATACTCCTCCTACAAGAATTCGACTTGACGATCAAGGACAAGAAAGGAGTTGAGAATGTGGTGGCGGATCATTTATCCCGGCTTGTGGTGCAAGAGGCCGATGAGCACATTCCTATCCCTAACTTTTTCCCTGACGAGCATTGGCTGTCAATTCATTCTGTATGTCCTTGGTATGCTAATGTATGTAACTATCTTGCAACAGGACAAATACCACCGTAATGGAGCCTAGAAGATCGAAGACAATTTATGGTGGATGTGAAGTACTTCTACTTTGACAACCCGTATTTGTTCAAGTACTGCCCCGACCAAATCATGAGGAGATGCGTACCTAAAATGAACAGCGGGACGTCTTTGCATTTTGCCATTCACAAGCTTGCGGTGGACATTTCTCAGCGAAAAAGACTTCAGCCAAAATTCTTCAATCAGGTTTTTACTGGCCCTCTCTTATCAAAGATTGTGTTTCATTTTGTAAGGAATGCGACAAATGCCAACGGTTGGGTAGTGTGACCCAAAGAAACATGATGCCCTTTTCACCAATACTTGTCATAGAAATATTCGACTGTTGGGGCATCGACTTCATAGGTCCTTTCCCTATGTCATTTGGTTATTTGTACATCCTCCTGGAAGTGGACTATGTGTCCAAATGGGTGGAGGCTATCCCGACCAAGACTAATGACCACCGGGTCGTAGTCAAGTTTCTCAAGGAGAACATCTTTTCGAGGTTTGGGATGCCTCGTTCAATAATAAGTGATGGTGGATCACATTTCTGTAATAGGCCATTTGCATCTCTAATGTTCAAATATGGCGTCACTCACAAAGTATCCACTGCCTATCACCCACAAACAAATGGCCAAGTCGAGCTAGCCAATAGGGAGATCAAGAACATTCTAGAAAAAATGGTTAACCCAAATAGGAAGGATTGGTCTGATAGATTGACCGATGCCCTCTGGGCATACCGCACTGCCTTTAAAACTATTTTGGGCATGTCTCCCTACCGGCTTGTCTATGGAAAGGCTTGCCACCTGCCAGTCGAAATGGAACACAAGGCCTATTGGGCCATTAAGACTTTAAATTTTAATTTGAGAATGGTCGGTGATCGTAGGAAGTTAGAGCTGAATGAGTTGGAAGAGATTCGACGAGATGCGTATGAGAGCTCCAAAATCTCAAAAGAAAGGGCCAAAATCTTTCATGATAACTCCATCGTGAGGAAATCATTTGAGCCCGGGCAAAAAATACTCTTATACAATTCTCGCCTCTCCATTTTTTAAGGCAAACTCCGATCCCGTTGGGATGGCCCCTATTTTGTCAAGGTGGCCTACCCCAACGGAGCTGTGGATGTCCAAAACCCCGAAAATGGCCAGACATTCAAGGTTAATGGCCAAAGACTTAAGCCATTTTTGGGGGCTTTGAAGAACAAGTGGTGGAGGAGAATTTGATGGATCCGGTATACCCGAAAGTTGTGGAGGAATAATTAGTTTTTTTTTCTGCTTTTCAATGTACAGGCTTTTATTTACTTACTTTATTTTTATTCCATGTTAATTATGTTCTTTTGTCGTATAGTTTTGTTCTTCTTAGTCGCAGATATTGGTGTTTTTGTCAAAGCTCAAGTGCGAGGTGTTCTCTAACCCTACTAATCTTTTTACTGTCCGTCATTGAATATCATACTTTTTTTGTTTCATTGAGGACAATGCATGAATCAAGTTGGGGGGTGAGGTTACATTTTTTGCATCTTACACCAATGTTTGTGGGAATATTTCGCGCGGATATTCGCGTCTACTGACATATGCGGCTGCCAACACTAAAAAAAAAAAAAAAGGAATATTCCACGCGGATATGCGGCTGCCGACACTCAAAAAAATATATATATAAAAAAAATGGGATGCCTTTATAAGGTTTTCAAAAAAAAAAATTTCTCCCATCCACCGGTGATTGGTCTCCCCCCTTCTTCTTCCCTTCTTTTTCTTCTTTCTTCCTCTTTTCTTCTTCTTCTTCTTCTTCTTCGTCGTTCTCTCTGTTCCCTGTAAAAACAACCCACCCCCTGCAAATCCATGACCATATACGCCGACGACCCAGTCCTTTGTTTAATAATTTGCCTTATATGTTTGTATTTGTTCATGGGTGCTTTTTTTCTGCTCACACTTAGGGTGAGGGGTTTCCAGCCTAACCCAAATCTCCCTCGAGTTGGTTAATTGTTGTGTTTTGTTTGTTGGTTTCGGCAGCTAAACAGATCTCTACACCCACCGTCTTTCCTTCTTTCTTCGTCTTCTTCTCTTATTTCTGTTGTGCTATTCTCTATAACACGACCCAACTCCCAACAATCCCATGACCATATTTCCCGAAGACCCAGTCGTTTGTCTCATGCTCGGCATTTGTTTACTCTATTTGTACATGACTCTTCTTCTTTGTCTGCATTTAAAATCAAGGGTTTTCGTCCTAGCGAAAACCCAGATCTGCGTAGAGAAGATTAATTTGTGTATTTTCTTTGTAGGTTTCGACAGTTGAACAGATCTCTACCCTACAACTTGATCTCCAAACTCTACACACTGGTAAATTTGAAACATTGGGGACAATGTTCGGTTTAGGTTGGGGGTGTGATCTACGATTCCAGTTTGTTATAGTGTTTGTTATAGTTTCGTATTTAAAAAAAAAAAGATTGTTCTGGATTGCGTATTTTTACAGCATTTTTGCTTATATTTCATGATCACATCAAATGCAGCTTCAATCGTCTTTGTGACTGGCAGACGTTAAAGAACCAGATAGTGAGTCTTAAAGCATAGAAAGCATGGATGTTAAAATTTTTTGGTTTAGTTTGGGAGTCTTGCGCACATTTCCATCTGATGTGCATGCTGTGATCATGAGAAAAGCAAGAGTAGTCAGAAAAATTGAAATCCGAGAAGCACAAGCAAAACCATTGTGTGGCAGAAGTACTTTTGCTAAACGTCGTCGTGCCAAACGGTTGGGTGCTTGTAAACAATGTGGCAGGTGTTTTCACATGAAAAAATACAATCAGTGTTCTGAACCAATTTCGGGTCGTGCAACTGATCGATTAAACTGGATAGTGTATGGGCAGAGTAAGGATTTTCCTGACACGCCATCTTATACCAGTCCGGGACTTACATGTTATGTGCGACAAGAAGTGGGAAGGGTCACTAATAATGACATAGACACAAGCGATGACTCGGATTAAATTTTGACTAATAATGACAAAGCTGTGGAAAAAATGTGTTTTGGGGATGAAGGTTAATGGTCCGAATTTTTTTTTTTTGTGTAAATATTTGTTTATGTACAAAGTCTTTTTGTTGAAATAAAGATGTGGGCCGAGTAAGGATTGTCCTAAAATGCCAACCTGTAGCGTAGGTAGGGACTTATCCTGAGACGCCATAGTTTTCCAAGTTCAATGTGTGCATTTAGTTTTTTTTTCAATTTTCATAGATAAATGTGTATGTAAATAACTTTGATTTTTATTCGAGTGAAAAAAAAAAACTCGCATTTCCTTGAAAAATGGTATTTTCTCTATGCTTAAATGTCAAATGTACATTGGTATTTGTTAATCTTAAGGTACAGAATGACCAGACTCGAAAATAGAATTATAATATAACTGACATTCTTTAAACCTGACATAACCAGTGGAGATAACGAAGAATATCATGGTAAGTTTTGAGCCTTACGATGCTTTCTGAGAGACAATCAACATTTACTCAAGTAAGCTCTTTCACTTTCAATTGTTGAATAATCTCATTAAACTTGCTTTGATTAAATGCAACTAAAGTAATCTATTGACATATCCCATAGGGAACCTTTGCATGCGACACATACATAGGCACATACTTGAGAAAGGATTTTAGGCCATCTTTGAGTTGATTTTGAGCCTTAGCCATTGCTTCTACAAAATTATATCCCTAGTTAGCCATGTTTAAGCCTTCAATGAATGAGGATTTTTTTCAAAAAAAACCCATATGATAACCGAGCCACAAAAAAATACACTTAACATACCTTGCTATCCATTTTTTGCACCCTCTTATAAATTGGTATGACATAGAAAGGCAAGAAAAACAGAAAAGAAGATGGTGGCTACTGTTCAATGAAGAATTGGTGAAAAAAAAAAAACAGGGAATTGCCAAGAAAGTGAAAAATGAGAAAAAATGAAAGAAAGAAATACCATTTCTAGGCAAAAGATCAAAAAACAAGAAAGAGGTGTGCTACACTACATTAAAAAGGGGATAGCTTTTGAATACCATTGACGTCATTTCGTTAGCCACTGACCTCTGGCCACATTACAACCTATACAAAGTCCTAATTGATCTCAAGTCTGATGCATGTGTGTGTTGTCGACCGAAAACTGGGGTATGTTAAATAGTATTTCTTTAATTGCATTGATATTCTTCCATGAGATTATGCCAAGAACATGATTAGTCTACTTTCTTAAGACTTTCACTCCCTTTCTAACTGTGCATGTGATTCTTCGATTGACCATCCTCTGATCACATGCCCTTTGAGAGACAAGTCACTATAATCGGAGTGAATTTTTTGCTGAGAGCATTCTAAGAGAGGTTTGAGATATCAAAGCTATCCATGGAAGGTGATAAAGTAGAATATTTGTTATATAACAATTCTTGCTACTAGAATGATCATTTCTACTACACAGGGAATTCCAAATACCAATGTAACAAGTGTTTATTTTTGTATAGAATACGTACCATTGACAGAGAAGTGTTCAGAAAATAATTCAAAATTAAGGGATGTGTGTCGCAACGATTTGTTGCTAACTCATTCTGATCTTACATATACACATCTTTTAATTGGAGTTTGTAGGTAGCTTCACTGGAAACCTTCACAAGACAAAACTCGTCCACTAGGGATCACCTAAGGGTTTAACGGCTTGTTGCATACGCTAAATGCAATCGTGTTATCTACGAAAGTGATTTTATTTTGTTATGTTGTTATTTATTACTAGGGACTAGTAATGTTTAGGTTGGGGGGTGTGATTAATCCTAAGTAAGGCATAATTTAATAGGTAAATTGTGTTAGTTGAATAAAGTAAACTAGTCAAAATAAATCAAATTAGAGTTAGTGTGTGAATAAAGGATAATGCATTAATTATTGTTCTTTTCAGGATTTTGTACGTCAAAGCTACAAACTATGGGGAGCCAATTGCATTAAAGCTACAAACTACTGGGTGCCAATTATCAAAGCTCAAAACAAAGGGGGATCAAAGAATTCAAGGCCACCTAACAAGACTTTCATGCCACCTAACAAGATTCAAGGCCACCTAACAAGACTTTCATGCCACCAAACAAGACTTTTCAAAGCCACCTAACAAGATTAAAAGCCACCTAACAAGACTTTCACCCTCCCTTGTTGCCTATAAATACCACCCCTTAGGACTTGTAAAGCATTCATCTTTTGGTAGTGGAAAACTCTCCAAAAGTATTATTGCTTTCCTTATTGCTTATTGCTTTCTTTAAGTATTGTTTTCTTTTATTGTATTATTGCTTTCTTTTAATTTATTGTTTTCTTTTACTTTAAGTATTGATTTCTTTTATTGTGTTATTGCTTTCTTTTATTTCCATTGCTTAAGCTTCCAAAGCCATGAAGGGTGGAACGTGATTCACTCATTCTTTGTCGAAGATCGGCTCCTTGTGTAAAGTGTTTTACCTTGTAACTCCTCTACTTGGAGGGATGAGCATCACTCACTTTTCTAGCTTTAACAAAGTCATGAAGAGTGAGTAGTTTCTCATCCAATCTTTAGTAAGAGGTGATTATCCGGAAGTTATATTTATTCATTTTGTTTATAGCTTAGCTCTAGTCTTTATTTCTTCATAATGTCTTCTCATCATATTGTTGTCTTTATTTTAAGCATGAATAGCTAAATCTCTTAGTTGAAAAAACCAAGAGGAACCTCCACTTGGGTCTACCATTTCAACTCATTCTCCTCCCCTCTTTCAGAGTTCAATGGTTTGGTTTGATTGGATTGAGGGTGGATAACTTGGTGAGTCTTTGATATTCCGTAGGCCTAGTCACGATTTATGCTTAGATACTCACCAATCTTACCCCTAGCTTCCCACGAATCAATCGTTCATTCATGCTCTATTGGAGGAGGGTTTCGAGTTGAGACGGTATTCCTATTGGAGTGACCCTTGGATTTGCCAACATTTGTTTCTCATTTTACTATCATCAAAACAACTTCACCAAACAACTTCCAACAATCAAAGATTTTACACTTTCTTTCTCCCAAAATCACCTTCCTCTCAGTTTACTTCCTTCCCCGTGGAAATGACCTTGGAATACCACCTAGTAAAACACGATCCGCGAAAGTCTCCTTGCTCTTGGGGAGCACTTTTGTTCACACATACTCACATTTGAAATCTCATTCATCCACCATTCTGTTGCCCTTTCTTTTGACATCATCCCTAGGAGAGTGACATTCCCCTTCATTCATATACTATACATGCTAAAAGATGATGTTTATAGGTTAGGAAACAACAAGAAAGTTTGTCAAGCAAATTTTGAGCCTTGCAATGCTTTTGAGAGGATATCAACATTTACTCAAGAAAGGTTTTTCAATATCTATTTTTTGAATAATCTCATTACATTTGCTTTGGTTGATGCAATTAAAGAGATCTATTGACATATCCCACAAAGAACCTTTGCATACGACACATACATGTGCACATACTTGAGAAAGGATCTTAGGCCATCTTTGATTTGACTTTGAGCCTTGGCCATTTCTTTTGCATAAATATATCCCTAGAAAGCCATGCTTGAGCCTTCGATAAATGATTTCTTTTTTGAAATACCCATATGATAACCAAGCCAAAAGAAAATACATTTAACATGCCTTGCTATCTAATTTTCTTGCACCCTCTTATAAATCAGTATGACACAGAAAGGCAAGGAAAATAGAAACCAAGATGGGGGCTACTGATCAATGAAAGAAAAATCGGTGGAAACAACCGAAAAAGAAAAGAACACAAATAGACAGGGAATTGCCAAGAAAGCAAAAAAAGATAAAAATGAAAGAAAGAAATACAACTTCTTGGCAAAATATTGAAAAGCAAGAGAGAGATGTGTTGCGCTATATAAGGAAAAGATAGCTTTTTCAATACCGTTGACGCCATTTCGTTAGCCACTTATCTAACCACATTACAACCTACAAAAAGCCTTAATTGATCTCAAGTTTGATGCATGTGTAAGTCGTCAACTACAAGTGGGGTATGTTAAATAGTATTTCCTTAACTGCATCAATATTCTTTCATGAGATTATGTCAAGACCATGATTGGTTTACTTTCTTAAAGATTTCACTTCCTTTCTAACTGTGCATGTGATTCTTTGACTGGCCACCTTCTAATCACATACCCTTTGAGAGACAAGTCATTATAACCTGAGCAAATATTTGTTGAGGGTACTTCTAAGAGAGGTTTGTGAAATCGAAGCTATCCATGGAAGGTGGAAAGATGAAATGTTTGTTATATAATAATTCTTGTTGCTATAATAGTCATTCCTACTATACAGGGAATTTCAGATATCAATGTAATAGATGCTAATTTTTACATAGAATAAATACCTGTGAAAGAGGAACATGCGAGATGTAAATCGAAATTGAGGGTTGGGTGTCTCAACGACCATGATGCTAAGTTATTTTACCCAGCAATCCCACACACACATCTATTCGATTGAAGTTTGTGGGTAGCTTCACTGAAAACCCTCACGAGATAATACTCGTCTGCTAGGGTAAACCTAGTGGTTCAACGGATTGTTGCATATGATAAATGCAACAGGATGACCTACGAAAAAGGCATTAGAAATAGATTTGCATTTAATTGTTGTTTTATTACTAGGGACTAGCAATATCTAGGTTGGGGATGTGATTGGTACTTAATCTAGCATATTACTATGTATTTTTGGGACTAATTGTACTTTAATGGAGTTTAAGTGATGACATTTCAGGTCTGAAAGTGAACAAAGGCTCACGAACAACAAATATCACACTTGAGTGTAACACCAGTGCATAAGAGAACAAAATTGGAGAAGGTTAAAATGAACCAAGAACGTTTGAACGCCAACTCAAGTTCGAACATCCACTTAAACTATAGGAAGACCAAACTGCTGAAACATGGCATGTTGCAGTTAAGAAGGAAGACCCTGAAGTACTTGAGCACCACGTTCGAACGCCAACTCACATTCAAATGTCCACTTGATTTGATTGAAAACCAGAGTGATGAGTGCAAAGAGCCAAGATATGCATGGAGTGTGAAAATGGGTTTCCACAGAAGACTTGAGATCAATTAAGTCTTAGATGTATCTAGCAAAGCTAAGGTACTTTGTATAACTAGGAGTTCTTTCTATGTCATGAATGACTCTTGCATGGAAAGACCTGTTGGTTCAAGGCAAGGACCCTGGCTAAATCTTCATGACAACATGTCAATCTTCACCATTGTGCTTTATCTAAAGAATGGAATATTTATGTCATGGTTGGATGCCTTGTAGAAACACTTGTTTGTTTGTAAATGGGTTAAATTTCGGCACAGACAATTCTTGTCAAATTTTAGAAAGGCATCAGAATCATGTGTTTAATTCTCACAGTCCATCTTTACCTTCCCATTAACTTCTTGTTGATACAAAAGTTAATTGAGTAATAAAACGCAAATATAATAAACCAGATGATTAACCACATGTTATGATCCTCAAGCTAAAGGGTGACTATTTTACATTTGACTTTATCTTATATTTTGTCTAGAAAACTCTTGGAAAGAATCTTCCATTCTATTCAAAAAAATCTCATAACTTCAAACTCTCAAGGTTTCTAGTTACTTGGTCTCTGTCACTGCTTACTTCAGAACACCAGCTATAGTTCCTTGTGGATTCGACTTCGGACTTAACCGAATTATTATTACAGCTTTACCGCCTGCACTTGGGTGTACACATTTCGAATCAAGTCAACAAGGAGTAAAGAGACCAACTCATCAACTTGTATAATGGTCAAGTAGATTTTTATGCCAACAAATGAATTTTGAAATTTAAAGGGTTGTATGGTTGAGTCGAAAAATTGGGGGAAGATTACAATTTTACAACAAAATTAAAAAATTTTAGATAATCAAGAGCATCTGGATGCAGCCTTCAGCATTTGGATGCACCTTTTAAAATTTGATTTACATAAAGTTGAGATCGCTCGAAAGCAAGCCTTGTTTTTTGGATGCGCCTCCTCAACCGGTCAAAAGAGTCAGAATGAAGAGACATAACCCTTGTGAATTATCAATTTCGTTAAAGCTACGTCTGGATGCAGCATTCACTATCTAGACGCACCTGTTGTTCAAGAAAAAGACTAGGTCGTCTTCTCCACAAACATTTGCACTTACAAACCCTCAAAATTCAAACAACTTCTTATCTTCTTCCATATTTAAACACCACTTCTTAACACTCTCCAATCCCTCGACCACTTCACCTAAAACCCATATTCACAAATTAAATCTTAGATCTACCTATCTAAATATCTTTTTAGGATTTTCTTCAAATTTGTGGAACCCTCTTTTTACCACCAAAAGCCCAACTTTTTCAATGGCTCAAAAGAAACAATGTATCTAGAACCTTGATTCTAGTGCCCAAGCTATGCAGCCAGTCCCTAGAGTTTAAGAGCTTAGATGTATGTTGATGAAAATTGGTTTAGGCACTATTTTAATCATCTCAGGTTTCCCACTATTAAGAAAGATCAAAGGTACTCTAAAGTACTTTTCTAATAGTCCTATAGTTATGGAGATGGTTGTTTTATTGTATGATTTTGAATGATTTGGAGAGTGTCATCTCATTAGGGCTAGGGGTTGCATTTAGTATTTAGAGAGATTAGGGAAGGGCGCAACACTCATCAGGGGGTTTTATTGATATTCTGAGCAAAAGGTTTCGTAGTACCTTTGTGAGGGAAGTGGGTTTTGTGGTTTATGCTACTCTAATTTTTAGGGTAGCCAATGAAAATATATGGTTAGGCCACTATTTAATTTGGCTACAGTGTCAGATCTGCAAATAGTGGTAGGGGAGTTGACTAGTGATCCAAATTATGTGTGGTTACAAATAGCCAAGATGCAAAAATAAGGCCAGTTAACTGTTAAGTGCAAGATCCTGAATTGGATCTCTGTGGTAAGCCTACTGCCATTGAATAGGAAGAAGCACGTGTTCCCTGAGCAAGCCAAATGGTTATGCCATAAGTACCAATTGGACTATATGTTTGTTCTCTACCATTATGTGTGATATGTGGAGAGCCCTGAAGGACAATACCTTTATGGGTATTTGGTTACACAAATTTACATGGATAAGGGAGTAGAGGTGGAGAGTAGTATGTTGAAGGAGAAGTGTCCAAAGATTTTGGACAATACTGCTGAAGAGTTGTAGTGCTATGGGGAGAGTTGTTGAGGCTGAGGTTGGAGATGAGGAAGAAGTCGAGGAAGATGCTAGAGGAGGAGGAGCTTTGATGAGGGACCTAGTGAATGAACGCACTAGCAGGGACCTTCTGCTTCAAATCATGGAGGAGCATAAGTGAATTGAGTGAAATCATAGAGCAAGGTGAGATTCTTGCCAGCCTTCGCTTTGGACCACACGAACATCCTAGACCTACTTTCGAGATTTCCTGGAGGTGACCTATGCTATCTTTTAATTTTGAAAAAATTAAAATCATTGTTGTTATTTTAAGTATTTAGTTAGGATTGAATTAGTCAAAGCTCTTAGTCGTAGTTAGGAGAGTCGGTGCTTGACTTAGTAGTTATTTTTCTTTAATTTTAATTGCATTTAGAGTCTGTAAACGAAACTCATTTTGATCATGCACACACATACATACACACAGACATATATTATGATTTTGTTACAATAATTGTTGCATATTAATTTATTAATTACCTTGAATTATGTGCATATAACTTGTATGATAATTGAGTTAGGAAATATGTGATGTAAACTTAAATTTGTAAATATTTTAGTCTGCTATAGAATTTTAGTCAATACTTCTATATCATAAAATACATTCCCAATTGAAACTTAAAAATGAGTACACATATGACTATACTTGAATTAGAAATTAGAAGAGGATATTCTTACTTTGTAGCTGGATACATATAGTGGAGAAGAATTATAACATGTCCCTTGTGAGTTTTGAGCGAATTCTTTTTTGAGTGACATTGACATTTGCTCAATAATAATATACTCAGGGAAAAATTTCATCCACACCTCCCATAGTTAGGTTTAAATTTAATGACACCCTCTTTCGATTTTGAAACTTCACTGTCACCCCCTATCAGTGATTGTTGGGTTATGGCGTTAACGACGATGGTTGATTTACAGAAATACCCACGATTATTTTATAGGGTAAATTTTATCCACACCCTTGTAAATAGACTTAACTTTTAGGAACACCTCCTATAAATAGACATAACTTTAACAACACCTCCTCAATTCTTAAATTTCAATGTACTCTCTTTTAGTTCTATTGTAAATAATATTAATTTGATGAAATTAAATATCAATTTTGGGTTGATTTGATGAGATAGAATGTTAATTTAGTTTAAATTAAATAAAAGACATTAATTTTATCAAATCAATACCAAATTGACATTCAATTTTATTAAATTAAAATTTAATATATTAAATTTAATTAATTTAACATTTAACATTTAACCTTATCAAATTAATGTTATTTATGTAATTTAACACCAAATAAACATTCAAATTTATTCAATTAACAATAAATTTTATCGAATCAATACTAAATCAATATTTAATTTTATCAAATTAACACCAAATTAATATTTAAATTTATCAAAATTAAAACTAAATTTATACAATTAATATTAAATATTATCAAATAATTTTAAAATTTTATATATGAAGGGTAATGTGTGAAGAGTAATCGAGTGACGTTGTGGAGGACAAATTGATAGCAGAGGAGTTAGAAATGGACGAGATTTTGACATTGATTTTATCAATTGTAACTTTTATTATAGAAAAATCATGTTTAACTATAAAAATTATAAAAAATTAATTATGTAACTAAATGAGTGATAATATGATGACTAATCTTATAACAAAGTTATCATGCAATACTTTAAAATAAAAATTCATTGGGATAATATAATGATATAAACTATGTTTGATGGCTGGCTAGTGCATATATAATGGGGAAAAGATTTAGGGCATTTTAGTCTATTTACATAACAAATGGTAATTTTGGTATTTTCATAAAATATTATCTACTGATAGAGGCAAAAATTACCATTAAGGGAGTGTCATTGATTTGAAAGTATAAATCAGAATGGGGTGTAGTAAAGTTTTAGAATCGAGAGGGGCCGTCATTGAATTTAAACCTAACTATAGGATGTGTGGATGAAATTTTTCCTATATTCATTTTGCTATGTTCCTTGAATAGTCTCATTATACTTGCTTGAGTCAATGTTACCAAGAACTCTTGAGATATGATTTTAGGTCATTTTGGATATAATTTGAGTCTAAGTCTTATTATTTGTATGAATATATCATCTCTAGAAGCCGTGATTGAGCCTTTTTAAATAAAAATTTAATTCTTATACCACATATAATAACCAAGTCACGAATATGATATAATATGTCTTACCCTAGTTATCCCAAGATTGAGTTGTTATTGTTTATGAAAATGGTTTGAGGTTGCATGAGAAATACTGAAGGGAAAGGTGAAATTTTGCATATTTGTAAATATTTACATTTGTTACTTGCTTGAAAAAAAAAGATATATTTTATACTATAAAATAAAATAAAATAAAATAAAGAGAAGAAAATAGCAAGAATGCATTTCAAAAAAAAAAGATTATGAGCAAGTGTTGTGAATAGTGCTTCTAAAGGCTTATGAGAGAAAGTTTGTCAAGGAGTAAGGTTGTGTAATGTATTATTTTCTCGGGATAATGTTTTGAACTCCTAAATATCCTTCAATTTAAATGCTTAATCCCAATGCCCCATTACACCCTTAGAAAAGACATATCTGATTATTGATGAGTGTATACGTTGTTAAGGATTGCATCAAAGTTAGTCATAAATAGTGGAAGGGGTGAGTTGTTCTTGACTAATTATATGATCATGCATCGCAATTTGCACATCACACAAGTTTTCAATGGGACTTCAATATGTGAATAATATTGGATAGCCTTTAATTTTATAAATTGAGTTGGTGTGAACTTATTCTTGTTTTTATCTCAACTTATTTCATGGTCAGGATGCTATAAAAGTTGAACATTCGAAAGCATCATTTAAGGAAGGTACATCATTCACACTCCAAATGCATCTTCAAGTTTAGGACAAAAGTAATGACACAGATACCTAAGATGATCCCTTGTTAACTAACTTAGGAGGATTAGAGTTATAATAGAATTGGACATAATATTTATTCCTAGGTGCTTTTTAGCAACAAGATTTTACAAACTATTTTTGTTTTAAAAACATGGGTTGAGTCATTAGCAAACCCCTCTTAAGCAACACCTTATAGTGCTCAATAGGACAAACGGATGAGAAGCAGGGATCGCCCTTAGGCCGCTTGAGCGGTCCCAAGGTTATTGAAACAGTCTACTCTTCCTAGGTTAACTTGAAATTTATCTTTCGTTCCCAGGACCACCGCCCTATAACCGCCCTCCCACTGATCAAACGATTAATCACGAATTTGAGTTTTCTTGTTGATCAAGATTATCATTATTTCAGGCCTATATATATAGGGAAAACCTTTCTTCCAGCTAGGGTAAGCCTCTTGTGAGTATTTTGAGAGAGAAATCTTATCTTCTACTTTGAGAGCTTCAACCACAACCCTAGATCCCTAACCCCAAAGGCTAACCATCTAGTGATTCGTATTCAACCTCACAACTAGGAGAAGAAGAGCTTGCTTGGGTAAGACCAAACCCATTAGAGTGTGCAAACCGAGAGCCTTAGGTATAAAGACTTGAAGATTGCTCGAGGACTAAAGGATCCATTGTAGTAGAGAATCTAAGTGAAGCTACTCATAACGTTGAAGACGGAGTTTCGACGGAGAGATCAATTAAAGAAATGAGCATCTAGCCATGTGGATTGATTGAGATAGAAGACTTGAGTACTTGTGCATTGACTTTGGGTTTAGTGGTTTAGACTTTGATAAACCGAGAATCTTCCCTACGATTTTCTCGAGACGGTTCTCTATGTCAACAAATAACTTATATTATTACATATACACTTGTGACACACAGACACTATGTGTTTGATGAATTGATTATTTAAATCTACATATAACATATAGTTGCTTAGTTGGGATCGCTGTGTGAGATTAAGCGTTAATCAACAAATTGATAAAATCAATACATTAATCTACATGGGTGTTTTGGGTTGCGGTGTTTGAAAAGGGTTTCTCACTTAATTTACATATTATTATTTGACGAGGTAGTTGAGGTAGATTTATGTTAAAATTAGTTGCCATCTGAGCTTAAATTATAATAACCTATTCACCCCCTCTCTAGGTCTAACATGCGATTTCCTATGTATCATTGAGTGGAAAGATTTTACATGTGAAGTGTTGTATATTTCCAACAAAATATATTGTTGCTTTATATTTGGTTAAAATTATATGTTAAAATTTAGGGATCAATAAATTAATGAAAGTTTGTAGGCATTTTCATTGAAAATATTCATGAGACTAAACTTGTCCATTGGGAGAAAATTAGGGGTTTAAAGGCTTGTTGCATATACTAAATACAACTGTGAGACCTACAATCCTAAATTAGTTTCTTATTTTATTAGGTTTTAGTTTTAGTTTTTAATTTATGATCCAAGTATTCCTAGGAACTAGTAATATTCAAGTTAGGTTGTAATTAATGACTAATTACATAATATTTGCGCTTATATGTGATGAATTATTGAGTTTTCTATTTTGACTTATGTTTTTATTGTTTGATCTATTTATCTGATAAGACAGTTGAATTGAAGTATTATTTACCACACTTGGTAAATTGGATGATTGAGGGAAGGAGCAAAACGAACCAAGGAGGACTACATGGCAACTTGTAGCAATGGGCCCAGTTTTGGATTAAGTTGGATATCCATGGAAGACCTATATCCGTCCTAGATTGTTGGAGCATAAAAACCGAGGAGAGCCAGATAAGTAGTGTCATTCAGACGCAAGTCTAACCATTCGGACGCAATGATTAATGATTACTGGATTGATTCTTTTTTACGAAGATGGAATTGAATTACGAAAATCAAGAAGACCGTCCAGATGCAGCTATGATTGTCCGGACACAAGTATTATAGTTTTTTTCTAGAAAATTAGTGATGTTCGGACACCTAGAAGACCCATCCGACCGCAGCTGTTATCGTCCGTACGAGCCTATTTATTTCCAAATTCCAGTGAATTCTCACTATCCGAACACGAGAAGAATTGTTCGGACACATCGTGGAATATTGTCTCTGTACTGTGACCTACTTGGACCCCTAATTCGAGAAGACCTCTTACTTACCTATTCCTAGGACATTAGTATAAGTAGTACCTCTCATCTATTGAGAGGGGATTCTCATTCTAGCCTTTCTTCATTATTTTCCAAATTGTGGAGATTTATCTTGTAAAAATAAAAATATAGGACCTATTTGATTTGTATCTCAAAATAGTATTCGAAAATAATTTGTGAAAAGAGTTTTAGAGGAGTGTGTTTTTGTGTTTTCTGAGACGAAAACTTTGTTCGGTTATATAATTTCAAAAACAATTTTACAGAACAAAAAACAATAAAATTTATTTTGATAATAACGCAGAAAACAATGAAAATAGAAATGATGTTTGTATTGACTGTTTGATATACAATGTTTTCAAATTATTAATTTGATAAAACCTAACATAAATCATACTATAGTAAAAAAATTCGTTTGTACACATACACAAATATACTTATCGAAATGAATGCTTATCGTACTCATAAAATCATAATACACGTTCTACTATAATACACACCATTATTCGTTCTAATATATATATTATTATTATTTTCTTTATTTCTACTTCACCTTCAACTATTATTTTCTTTCTAATCAAACTAACAAAGGTGACTGATGCAGTCCAAGAAACTGTGAAAAAATGTGAAGAGAAAACAACAATAATAATCATGAAAATGCCATGGAGGGACCAAATCCTAGTGATCTCTCATACCTTGTGCTTTCCTTACTTGAACACACCTCACATACCTACGCTGCTATGTTGGGAACCAATGAAAAAGAATGAGCCTACTTCAACCTTGAAGTCTCTGAAATAATACTCGTGAGTTGATGATTCATTTCTCAATTTAAGAGGCCACATAATGGAAAGCAAGATATGATCTGTGCAGAACCAGAGATTACAAGTCATGCAAATCAGAAACACTCCATGAGCTCCTTCATGACAAAACAATAGCAACATGCCACAACTCACATGAATGGCCAAAAGACATTGAAACAGCAAAAGCAACGTCAATGTAGCTCCAGGGAAAAAGTGCCCATGAAACAGTTGATCAAACAAGACAGAGTAACAAAACACAAGCAAATACGTAAGTTATTAGAGGAAAACTGCAACTGGAAAGGAAAACAAGACTTTTACTTCAAGAATGCTTGGTGACAGTCAACCTCCAAAAGCTATAATATAATGCCAATCCTTTCTACTCCAGAATTCCAGCTTGTTTGTAGCTTTCAACGGAATCCACCAAAGTTTCTTCAACTGCCTTGTAACTCCAACCCAGCTTCTGAAATTTCTCTAAACTCAGTTCGTCACCTTCATTTCCCTCGGTAAAACTGCCAATAAATGAAACAAATAAACAAACCAACATAAACAAGCAAACATCTCACCGAAGATCAAACCAGAATCATAGATCAAACCAGAATCATACTTAAACCATCCAAAGGGGCTAGGTGACCTTAATCAAACAATTGCCAAAACACCAAGTCAACAGACATGAGCAGGCAGATCAGAAAACTGACTCCTCCCATAATGCAGACAATCATCAGCTTAACCACTGCTAATACAAACCTATCATCAACTCATCCCCAGCTAAGCACCTTTCAACAGCCCATGAAGCAGCTGAGCAAAACACAGACTGCCTACAAATTGCCCAAACCTGAACCTGCATCCTCCAGCTGCTAAATTTCAACTACTGCTAACAGCAGTCAAGCAAAAGACCACCTTCCATCAAACACCATCAACATTCAGTTTCAACATGGACCCAGGAGGAGGATCCCATTTTATCCACATAACACTAGTCATAACAGAACATCACACATAAATATTTTTTTAAAAAAATTTTTATGAACTTTATTTCTTAGAAAAAGAAAAATTTTATTGCATGAAAATCAAAAATTACAAGAAGCAAAAACTGAAATTGTTTAAGCAAAACAGTAACAGTTAAACAAACAACACAGTAACTGTAAAAAAAACAGAAAAAAAAATTTTGTTATCCACAATATGTCCTGTACAGCAACTATTTTCCAGCACCTGCTCTAACTGATCACTGCAGCTTCAGACCAGTTCCTCTTCCAGAAGTACACCAGCAGCATTCAGCAACAGCAGCTCAGCAACTCAGCAGAAAGAAGACAACAGCATCAAACCTCCAGCTGCTAACTGGCATCACTTCCTTTAACACCATAGTACTGCACCTACACCTTTGGTCAGCTCAACTCACAAGAGCACAACATGAGCAAAACACAGTACAACATCACCCAGCTAGAACAGTTCTGCAGAAGCAATGCAGACCAGTAAAAACAGAAAGGCCATCCTCATCATGCAAGGCTGCAGCAAAACAACACAACTAACCCAACAACCATGCAATACTGACTGCCCAATAGAAGTGCAGCAAAGAACATAACAGAGCCAGATCATAAGAGCTCAAAGCCATAAAGCTACAATTTCTTCATGGCTTCCTAGCTCGAAACTTGGTGGGTTTGCAATTTGACTAATATAATAAATTCAGTTCACTATCATTTACACACACACAACCATATCATTTACACACACACACACAATCATTTACACTTGGTATCACAATTCGTTGTTATAATTCGCTGTTACACTAGATAAATGAATTCGAGAATACCAGCGTGCTAATTAACTGCTCATTCTTTTTAAACAAAGATAAACTTGACCAAATATGATTATATTTTTCAGAACAGTAGAGCTTGTGGAAGCAGTTCTGCAGGGAAGGAATGGGTCAGTCTGCTGCTATGGTGAAATGGGAGCTGGGAAGACGTACACAATGCTTGGTACAATGGAGAGTCCAGGGGTGATGGTTTCGGCAAAAAAAGATCTTTTCAACAAAATACTTAAACCCAAAAATACTTAAAAAAAAAAAACCCAGATCTGTTACTGAAAATAACAGAATAGAAGAGTCACCGAAGTTGTTAGGCAGAAAAAAAAAAACCAGAGTCACCGGTGTTGTTACCGAAACTAGCAGAGTAACAGATCTGTTACCGAAAATAGCAGAGTATCAGATCTATTATCGAAAAAAACCAGATCTGTCACCGGTATATCAGACAAACAGAGTCACCGGAGATCTGATATACTGAAACATCATAATCGGTTTGTCGGAGTTGTTAGACAATATATCTGTTATAGATCTAAAGGTAAAAACGAAAAAAACAAACAAATCTAACAAATTAAAAAATCAATGCAAAAAAACATATCTATGGCTGACCTGTAGCCGGAGAAACGCCTGTGATTCGTTGGAGTAACGCCGTTGATTCGCTGGATGTGGCGTTTGTTCTTCGCACAGAGCTCAAGTGAAGTGAAGAAGATGGCTGAGCAGGACAAATGACGTGAGAGGCTACCAAAAAAAAAAGCACATTTTATACTCAGTCCATTAATAAACAGTACTCTTTTTTCAAAATTTAGAAGGAAATTTTCAGAAAACAACCTGGGTTGTTCTTAGTTTTTGTGTTTTAAATCTTATTTTTTTAAAAATTTTGAGAACAAAAATATTAAATAAATAGATTTTGAATTTTTTAAAATTTTAAAAATAAAAAATTATTTTACAGATGCTAACCAAACATAATGATAATTTTCTACACTGTTATTTCTCAATGTTTTATTTCTTTATTGATGTGATGATGTTTCTTTCTCATTGAAATTCCCCGTTTTACGAGGACACCCGTCCCCGCCATTCAACTCATATTTTCTATCGTCATTGTACATCCATCCAAGCATTCTTCTTAAATTAGGGTGTATTCTGAACTACATTACCATCCAATCAATATGACGTTTGACCGTTACATTGATACTGTTCAAAGCTACTCCATAAATGGCAGGTTTTGAAGGGTTCAACCTGAAACCTTTTAAGACATCCCAAAACAGAAAACACTAAACCATTGTAAAAAGTACTTTGCCAAGAACATGGCAACTATTTTCCTTAAGTGCGTACTTTCTTTCTTATAGAATACGTCTTTTTCTCACTTTGGAAAAATCTCCCCACAAGTCTGAGGAAGGGCTGTTTGTTCTCTTCCATTGAGATTGGCCACTTGATTATTTTCCTGGTTTTTTTACTCAAAAATGTCAAGAATGGTGCGGCTTTTCTGCTATGTTTTATTATTCGTGGGGCTTCTGAATGCCTGTGTACAGGTTGAAGGTCTTGGTGTGAACTGGGGTACGGTAGCAACCCACAAACTGACGCCTAAAGTAGTGCTCCAGATGTTGAAAGACAATGGTATTCAGAAGGTGAAGCTTTTTGGTTTCGACAACAAGATCTTAAGTGCTCTGGCTGGTTCCGGGATTGAAGTCATGGTGGCAATTGCCAATGATCAGCTAGTGGTTCTCAACAATTATGGCAAAGCCAAGGATTTTGTAGAGCAAAATGTTACTCGTTACAATCCCAAATCCAGTAAAGGTGTTAACATTACGTAAGATTTCTGGTTCTCTTCCGTTCATCGTGCTCCCTAAGTGATTAATGACATAAATGGGTTTGCAATATTCCAGCCTCAAATCTGAATACTCGCGCTATATATCTGGAGAATCGTATTGCTTTGCTTAGATAAAGCATCGTTGTATATTCGTGATTAGTTGATTTTTGCATACGCATCAATGCATGAATAACCAAGCGGCTTCCATGGAGGATTATCATACTAATGTAAAATGTAGTACTAGATATGAAATCCGGCAAAGAGCTGATGTGACTTGTTTATTGGTTCAGTTAGTTTTGTTTCCATTTTCCAATGTGTTCCACGCTACGGATTCCAGAACTTTGCAAATATATGTTGGAATAAATTAAACAGTTCTATATTTTATCTTTCTCAATTTTATTGAACCTAATTTAATGATTTAATTTATTGATATAATTAACTATAATATTTAAATTAACTGCAGATCATATTAAATTTTAAAAGTTAATGTTGATTCAATAATTTCAATAAAATTACGTCATTAGATCAATAAAATAAGACAAAATTTTAAGTTCAAATAATATTACTTTAAATATATTTGATTATTTTATGGATTATTTTATATCATGCATACGTGAAAGAATTTTCCATGAGATATGACGGTTTGGTATAGGACCTGTAAACTTGAGTTCAAATTTGACTTTTCAAACAATTGCAATTCATTTTAGCAGTCCAAACCGTTGCATCTGAAATGTCCGAACAATTGTGTTCTTTCTATTGCTATTTGATGTTGCAACGGTCAACTGTACAGAAAAGAAAAATTCCTCCGCAATGGCACTTTGTCAACCGCCTTTTGTTCCCAGCGGTTTGGCAAACCCATTACCTACATCACGGCGGTTAATGGGTGTTTTTGTGAGATAAAAAACAGCCAGCAACTTTTAGTTCTCTTGTATCATTTGTTCTTCACATAATTATTTTTTCTTCTCTATTATTTTTAGGATTTTAATTATATCAATTTTTGGTCAACTCAATTATAGTCCAATTCATTCCCCACTCTTTAGTGTATGAGAATCCTAACAAGATTTAAGGATCTTCTTTAAGTTTGCCCCCACTATGCATTTAGGAGTTAGACTTTGATAGGATCTTTCTATGATTATCTGTCACTCGATTACGTCAATTTGTTGAGTTGATGCTTCAAGGGGAGTTCATGGGAAAAAATCCAGAGGAGACATATGACTTCATTGATACCATATTGACTTTAACTCTATCATTCTCCACTCTTCGGTGCATGGGAACACTGATAAGTTGTTGACTTTGAGTCTCAATTGAATTTTAGAGATGTTGCAGTTTACTAATATCTTTACATAGAGAGACTTAGTTGTTTTAGGACAGTGTTTCAACGTGCCTCACAGGTCTTTATAAGCTAGCTATTTCTTAATTGTTTTCATTGTTTTATATTGTGTTTAATTGCATTTTTTTAATTATTAGTTTAGTTTTATACATGTGTCAATAGTTATATAACATGCATCCACCATATATCATTTACTACTGTCAAAACTAGTTTATTGTATGGTTACTGTCTTCATAAATTTATTCATTATTTAGTTTAATTATTAAATTATATGTACTAGAATTATTCTTTTCATGTGGATAAATAGGGAATCACTTTGAAATTTGTTATAACAATATCTCCATCCAATTCCTCCCTTCATTCTAATATTGCTTTCTTAATCCAAGGTTTCTTTTTCCCCCAATTTTACATAATGGCATAGAGATTTTCCTTTTTGCACTCTTAATGTAATTTTGTTGTGTAGTAAATGACGGATTTATCCCATCCTTTACCCTTTCCCTCTAATTTACCTGTCTATTCGATGAGTAACACGTTACAAGAAATTATTTAGACAACTAAGATTCTTTTTAATAAACCAGAGTCCCTGATCAAATTTTACTTCACATTCTCACGTCAAAACAAACTAAGGCCATAATGTTAGATGCAATTTTTGGCACTGAAATCTCCTACATATTTGACATCAGATTAGGTTTATTTTGTCAAGAAAATCTTTGATCTTCATCAAAATATTCATCTTTTCCATTCTTGTTCATTAAATTTTTAATATTAGTCGCTTGGATTTCATCTCCATTTTTGGCGATTGAGGTCCATTCAATGTCCCAAAGTTTGTCTTCAAGCACTCCTATTAATATTTCACTCTCTAATATACAACATTTCGTCTCCATTTTTGGCGATTGAGGTCCATTCATTTTAGACTTTTTTCAAACATATCATGAGCAAGATAGCTTTCCAATAATTGCACTGTTTACACACAAAAATATTAAAATTAGAGGGTGACACATAGAAAAGATCCAACGGTGATGAAAGAGTATGTGAGAGACCATGGTTGACAGAGCAGTTAGGGGAGTATGACTCTAAGAATTTCGGGAAGTGAGGAGACGTGACATCATGAGTTGTCAGTAGGAGACCGTTCAGCGCATGTCTGCATATCTCGAGGGAAAAGCCATGATTACTGTCGTGACTAAAAAATATGGCTTCGATGATTGAAGGTCATCCCTATAAATAACAAAGGTCAGGCCATAAAGAAAGGATACACTATTAAACACAACAAATTCTACACAGAGCTAGCCAGCCTACCTTATACTTATTTCTCTTTGCTCCTAAGCAACTTTGCTTTTATTGTAATCCATCACTCTGGTGATCTTTTGCTGCTTTTATTTAATGTTAAGTACATTACTTGTTTTCATCGCTACTTGCTACTTTGCATTTCAATTGTCTTTTTTACATTTCAATCCATTGCACTGTTAGTTGAAAAATTATTTAAAGTCCTTAAACTCTAAGGTATAGAAAAATATTCAGAGGTAATCTTACACCTTGTTACAATCGCCTAAACAGTCATAATTTTAGAATGTACACCTTAAAGCTAAAATCTAATTGGACTTTGGCATGCTTGCAATCCAAAAATACACCAACACAAGCACAAAATTCATTAGACTATCTTGGACGAACGTCAATTTCAGCACAAAACTAACATATAACACATGAACTAGAATCAGAGACCTAGAAACACCGGTAAACACATGGAATGAATCAGAAGAAGATGCCATGGAATTGTTGATTGGGGATGTGTCTGTTGAAATAATTTTTTTTGACGTGTCACTCATCGGATAGGCCACTGAGGTAAATTGGAGCGAATGGGTAATGGAGAGAATTTGAATTAATAAATAAGGTTATTTGATAGCTGAGAAATTGCAAGGAAGAGAGAATATATCTTTGAATCATCTAAATTGTGGACCCTCGAAAGGAGGAAAAAAAAACCCACAGTAGAGGATAATTAATCTACTCTCATAATCAATGCAACGGTGATATTATATTAGTAATATTGACGTGGTATAATCAACTAATAATAAAACATTAAGTTGATAAGATGAACCACACTTAAGTAGTTATTGAGTTACATGAAAGAAGAGTGAAAAATTATTTGTTTATATGGAGTGTTGATTATTATTTTTGTGATGTTTATTTACTTATTTATTTTGATATTATTAATTGATCGTGCTACGTCAATATTGGCACACACTGTCACTGTAATGAATATTTTTTTCATAATCATGCATCTCTATGAGCAGATTCGTGGCAGTCGGCAACGAGCCTTTCCTTAAGGATTTCAACGGTTCCTTGGTGAATGTAACCTTCCCGGCTCTTCAGAACGTCCAAAACGCACTCAATGAAGCTGGGATTGGAGACACTACAAAGGCAATCATTCCCTTAAACGCAGATGTTTACTTTTCGCCGGACTCCAATCCCGTCCCCTCGGCCGGGCAGTTCCGGCCAGACATCAGTGAACAAGTGATCAAGATTGTCCAGTTCCTAAACAAGAACAAGGCGCCCTTCGTCGTGAATGTGTACCCTTTCCTCAGTCTTTACTACGGCAATGGCCAATTCCCTTTCGACTATGCCTTCTTCGATGGTGTGAACAATCCCCTTGTCGATAATGGGGTAGTATATACCAATGTTTTCGATGCCAACCTAGACACCTTGGTTTCGGCCTTGAAAGCTGAAGGCTTCGGCACCATGACCATTATGGTTGGTGAGATCGGATGGCCTACGGATGGGGACAAGAATGCCAATATGAAGTTAGCTTCAAGGTTTTACAATGGCCTTTTACCAAGACTTGCAGCCAGTAAAGGCACTCCACTGCGTCCTGGATATATAGAAGTTTACTTGTTTGCACTTTTTGATGAGGATGCTAAGAGTATTCTTCCTGGGAATTTTGAGCGTCATTGGGGTATCTTTGGGTACGATGGGCAACCCAAGTTCCCTCTTGATCTTTCTGGTCGGAACAAGAGTATGCTCATGCCAGCACGGAACGTGACTTATCTTCCTAAGAAATGGTGCATGCTTAAACCAGAGGCCCATAATTTCACCATAATTGAAGAAAAAGTTAAGTATGCTTGCACATTTGCAGATTGCACAGCTCTCAGCAATGGGTCATCCTGTAATGGCTTGACATATAATGCGAATGTTTCTTATGCATTCAATGCCTACTTCCAGGCCCAGAATCAGGTGGATGGGAGTTGCGATTTCCAGGATCTGGCCATAGTTACCACTAAGAATATATCTCAAGCAAATTGCAATTTTAGTATTCAGATAGCACTCCCTATTTCCCCACCACCGACCCCTTCTCCAGCCCTTTCTCCAGCATCCAATCCTTCTGCGCCTACCGGCCATAGCCCGAAAACACCTTTTGATTCTGGTTCTGGTTCTGGTTCCGGTTCCGGTTCCGGTGTTGCTGCTGCTGGTCCTGCTTATGCTTCCCCTGAAGGGCACTCACCCTTGGCTTTGGCGTTTTTAACTGTAACTTCTGTTGTTCTTTCACTAGATGGCTCGTGTGTACTAATTCCATTTTGTTTTTAAAAAAAACTGTTGAGTACTTATATTTGAGAGACCAGCAAGTCATTTTTACCCTATAGCTACTTCGATAGTTTTCTCAGCTTACAAGGCTCCTAACTTTATTGCTCAAGTATTCAATGAATGCAGCCACACTAAGAGTTGTCAATCCTAATGCTTTGTTTGGTCTGGTACTATGAAAACGTGGAGAATGAAGGTGTTGGAAGAATACACAAAATATGGTAAGGAATAAAGGAAAAATAGATGTATAAGTTTTCTTCGTAATCTAAAAAATTAGCCCTCCCAAAATTGGGCAGAAAAATGGGAAAATGAAAGTCATGTTATGTAAAAATATATATTATTTTTTAGCCTTAAACTAATTAATTATTTACATTAAAAAACCTTACCTCATATACCTGTCGGTAGAATCTAGAGGCTACAGAGAAGGAGCAAAAAATCAGCTGCTCATCCTATTTGTTGATTTCGTCCAATCGATAATCGTCATAGGTAAGTAATTTTCCTCAATTTAACATGTGATTCTGTCTACACACATATATTTGTGTGCAGGATTGAATCGATTTTACAATTTTTGAGTTCTGAAATATGTGTTTACGTGTTCGAGTTCCAAAATATGTACTCATTTTATGATTGTCTAGTGTGATCTGCTTGAACAATCAAGTCAAGTAAGTTTCATGTCACTTACTAGACAATCCTCTATTCCCTAGGCAGCCTTATTTAGAGCCATTACTGAATTAGACTTATATATATACATGGATGATTCAAAGGAAACCTAGATTTACTGACAGTCACGCAAGGAATAAGTAATCATGTAGTACCTCAATCCGGGTTGCCAATTGCAATGTCATACTTCTTCACATCCATTAAGAATAGTTGAAACCTTTCAATGAATGACACATAAACTTCATCCACTCGAAGGTCACAGATGCACTTGCGGATTAGAGGCATCGAAACATATTCAATGACTTAACATAATTTCACCTAATCTTACTACTTCAAATAAGCAGTGAATGCAGAATCTTGTGACAAAAAAGTGATGATAATTAAATCCTGAATGCTTAACTTAGGTATGGAGAGAACAGATGCAAGGTTTTCACTTATTAGACTGAACTGGCCAAGAAATCAAATGCAACTCCTAAAGCAGTTCCTCACCACTATTACACCAATTTGTTTTAAAATTCACAATTCAACATCAAAAAGTATTCAGCTCACCTGCTTCATCTATTCCTTTTTGCTTGACTGAAGCAATCACGACTCTATTGAATGAGTCAGTGTATGACAGAAAGTCCTCAGCAAACTCTCTCTTCGAAGGATCTTACATTTGCAAAGTATACATAAAGATTGTGATAGAATGAGAGTCTCCAAATCTTTCATGAGGGAAAAACGAAGGTCATTCAAAGTTACTGTCAATATATTTAATGAAATCAATACTCTCCGCCTTAACTTTATTATTGTGCTTCAAATATGGCATCTGCATGAAAGTATAATAAAGGGGAAAAGAATTTGGATTAATGGATGTGGAGAACAAGTAATTAGTACTGAAAATTTTCCGTGGTTATAAGCTTGACAACCTCATTGAGGTTTAGGATCCTTTACTTGAAGTCAACATTGGAGGGCTAGAGAAGCATAGACCAATGTTCTTCAGTAAAGTGCTAGAGCCAAATTTCCAAGCACGACTCATACAACTACAAAGTGAGTAACGGGATTGTTTTGCCTAGAGCTACGAAGAGATGACAGGGCTAGATCCTGCCTTAGTGGAACATCAATTACCAATCAGGGATAGATACAAGCCGATTAAACAAGTCCCGAGGCTGATGTCCCAAGAGGTGATCTTGTTGGTCAAGGAAGAAATCAAACATCTTTTGTAAGCCAAATGCATCCAAGTGGTGCAATACGTGGAATGGGTATTCAACAAGGTTCTACTGAAGAGAAAGAATGACAAAATTAGGGTATGTCGTGACTGCCAACACCTCAACGCAGCAACTCCGAAGGATGAATATGCTATGCCAATAGCCAATCAACTAGTCGATGCAACAGCTATGAACATCATCATGTCCTTCATGGATGATAAATGCTGGGTGTCATCAGATTTTCATTGCTAAGGAAGATAGACACAAGATTGCCTTTCGATGTCTAGAATCAATAAGGACGTTTGAATAGAGGGTTATGGCGTTCGGATTGAAGAATGCAGCGAGAACATACCAACGAACCAAGAACACCATCTTTCACGACACAATCAACATAATTATAGATGTTTATATTTGACGACCTCATCATCAAGACACATGATATGGAAAGACACCTTGGCAATTTGAGGGCTGTTTTTGAGAGGATGTGTGTTCATCAATTGAAGTCCGTTGAAGTGTGCATTTGGGGTCACAATAGGTAATTTTTTGGGATTTTTGGTTCACAAGAATAGAATTGATGTGGACAAGAATAGGACGAAGGCTATCATAGAGATTACAGCTCTGAAGACCAAGAATGTGCTATAGTGTCTAATTGGTCAAACCAATTTCCTCTGATGATTCATCGCCAACTGTGTAGAAAAGGTGCAATTATTCTGATCAACCCTAAAAAGTTACACTTTTCAATGCATTGTATGGGTTAATTATTTATGATTCATGTTAAAATTGATGTGAATTATATGATTTGTAATAGTATAGGATGGATTACAGAACAACATGAATTTCATGGGTTAAAAGGTGATTTTCCAAAGATTGGAGGGAAAAAATGTGCAGGGAATGACCAGGAAATTCAAATTCAAAGACCTTCTAGAAGATAGCCACCGTCCAGATGCCCCTATACCGTTTGGATGCCGCTCCAAAGTCAAAGAAAATCAAACCAAGATCAGACAAGCAGTTGCCAAAACCATTTTTGCAAGGTTGTCATTTTCAAACACTATCTAGATGCTCCCATAACGTCTGGACACCCTTGCCAGACAGTAACTTTCCGACTTTGACTTCTTAAAATGGATTTTGTGTTCTCCCCCCCTATAAATACCCCCATCCTCTTGAAGCAAAAAGAATAAAAAAACTTTGAAAGTGGAAGAAACCCTCCAAATTAACTAGTTTTTTTTCTACTCTTCTAGTATTACTTCCATTAGCTTTCGTTGTGTAGCATTCTCCTTCACAAATAGGAGTGAATTTATCTCACCTTTTTAGGTCTCTTGTGGCTTTGAAGGGTGTGTAGTATTTCACTCATTTCTTGTTGGAGTTAAGCAATATGTTTTTTTTTTGTAATTTTACCTTTGTAATTCTAAGCTCATCTACTCATTTTTTTGCTGAAGTATTCTTCAAAAATTATGTTTGTGCAAAACATTTATGCTTATTGTCTTATCTTTTCCTTTATATGGTGAAAGATTGAATGCATCTATAAAAGCTAAAGTGTTTTGTACAATTGTTGATCACTTGTAGACAAGTAGAGTCTTGAAATAGCTGGTTCTAAAGATTCTCTACAAGTACCCAAACTAGATCTTCATGACAATCTTTCAATCTTCATTTATATTGTGCCTTAACTTATTGTTGAATAACTTAACTAATGCTAGATGCTTTGTAGAATTATTGGACTTTTTATAGATGGGTTAAGTTTCGGTATAAGAAATTCTTATGATTTTTTACAAGACATCGGAGCTATGCACTTAATTCACACATTCAATCTTTATCTTCTAGTTAAATTGCTATTGACGTAGGGGTTAATTGAGTAATGAATATTGCACAAATATAGCACCCAAACACATCCGCACATGTTCGAATCCTCAAACTAAAGAGTGAATTTTATTTTCATTTAAATAATCTTCTATTTTGTTTAGAAAATATCATCACCACCACCACAACTTCTAACTTCAAGGTTTACATTCACCTTCGTGTCTATTAATCTTGACTTCGAACATCAACATTAGTTCCCTATGGGCTCAACTCCGGACTTAACTGGATTAACACTACAACTTGACCGCCTGTACTTGGGTGTACAATTTTAGAATAAGTCAAGTTTTTGGCACCGTTGGCAAGGAACCAACGGTATTTCGAATTAAAAAGTGAAGAAACCTTTACTCTTCTGCATATATATTTTTTTCTCTATATAACTATTTTTATGTTTGAGGAAACCCTTCTCTTAGAAGATTTTCTAGAATAATCAGTCGGGTCTACAAACCAATCCAAAACCTTCTACACCATGATTGGTAGTAGACTCCTTTGGTAATAGTGTGGCTAATAATCAAGGAGATGTGGATGTAATTCCTAATGTGCAAACTCTACGAGAGTATTTACATTCTACACAAAATGGTGTCCCCTCTTGCTTTGTGTTTCCTGCACTGAACCTAACTTCAATGTGTACTATAGTTACTCCCTCAATTTCATGGACTCAAATATGAGAATTCATACTTTTACGTGAAAGAATTCAAGGAGGTATGTGGGAAGTTCTAAGACAATTCTGAACTGGCCAAGTTGAAACTTTTTCCTTTCTCTTTAAAAGATAAAGCTAAACAATGACTAAATTCTTTAAAAGCCCACACCATACAAAATTGGCAAGCGTTACAAAGCGAGTTTTTTAAGAAATTTTTCCCTTTACACTACATGAATACACTTAAAAGGAAAATGATGAACTTTTGGGTTGTAGAGAGAGAAACATTCTATCAATATTGGGAGAGATTTAAAGATCTTCTTCAAGTTTGCTCCCACCATGCATTTGAGAGTTAGACTCTGGTAAGATTTTTCTATGATTCTCTCCCCACTCAATTACGTCAATTTGTTGAGATGATAACTCAAGGGGAGTTCATGGGAAAAAGTCAAGAGGAGGCGTTTGAGTTCTTTGATACCATATTGACTTATATTCTATGATACACACCCAAGTATAAGTGGTCAAGTGGTAATAGCTATCAGTGAAGTCCTAGGTCGATTCCTCAGGGAGTTATCTGTTGGAAACTTAAATAGAAAAGGGTGAATGAAACCTAGAGAAAGATTTTGAAATAGTGGATTGTGGTGTGAGCTTAGTGAATGAAAAATAAAATTCTAAAAAACAAGTTTGTTTGCAATAATTTAAAAAGTAGCTCTTTAGTTCGGGGAACGGGGCAAAGAAATATTTCATTACTCTGCCCATACTTAATCCAATTGAGATGATCAAGTGCACAACCTGATATCGGTCGAGAACATCGATTAAACTCTCTCAATTGCACAAGTCAACCACACCTCTCACAACCACCAAGCCATTTTGCTCGGCGATGCTTAGCATATGAGCTTTTCACATACAAAGGTTTTGCTTGACTTACTTGCAATTCAAATTTTCTTATTGACCTAGTTATTTTCATGATCAAGGAGTTCACAACCATCGAGAATCTAAGTAAAACACCTAAGCTAAACCAAAAGAATTTTTCATCCATATTTTTTTTTGAAAAATTTTAAGATTCTAAGACTCACTATCACACTCTTTAACGTTTGTCAATGACAACGACAATTTTCAAAATTTCAAAAAAAAAAAAACCTCGAATGCAAAAAAGTGTGAATAATTCCCACACACATCCTAAAATTAACATTGTTTTCAATGTAAAAATATGAATGTGAAAGCTTAAGAGGAAAGAGTGTATGAACAAGTAATAGGGGAGGGAAACAAAACATCAGTCCCAACTATTTAGAAACATTTTACAAACGAAATGTATTTAAAGAGAATATTGTGGTTCCATTAAGATAATGGAATCCACTTGTGCTTCAAATCCTTCTAGAAAGGGCTTAAGATGTTGACTATTCACTTTAAAAATGCTACAATTTGATGGATTTTCAATTACAACGGCCCCACGTCCAAAAACTTGTTTAACAATGTATGACCCCATTCACTTAGACTTCAACTTACCAGGAAAGAGGTGGAGCATAGAGTTATACAACATGACTTTGTGGGAAGGTGTCAAGGATTTCTGGACAATGTTGAGAACATGAAAAAAATTTATTCGACCTTTTGCAATCTTTTGCATTTTCATATGCCTCATTTCTCAATTTTTTCAATTGATTTATCTAAAATCTCTTGGATGTGCTTGTTTTGTCTAGGTCAAAATTCATCATTTTGATTGCCCAATATGCCCTATGTTCCAATTTCTTTGGCAACTAACACGATTTTTCATAAACCAGCCGATAATGAGATATTCCCAAAATTGTTTTATAATTAGTGCGATACGTCCAAAGCGCATCAATCATCCGTAAGGATCAATCTTTGAGATATGAGTCTATCGTTTTTTTCCAAAATATATTTGATCTCCCAATTGGTTAGTTTGGCTTGTCCACTTGTCTGTGGGTGATAGGGGTGTTTGCTTTATTTGAAATCAAATATTTTTTCATCAAATTTTCAAATGAACGATTACAAAAATGTGCACCCCCATCACTTGTAATGGCTTGAGGAATTCCAAATCAGGACAAAATATTTTTTTTTCAAAAACTTAATCACTATGCGGTAATCATTATTTCGAGAAAGAATTGCCTAAACCCATTTGGAAACATAATCAATGGGAACCAAAATGTATAGAAAGCCAAAAGAAGGGGGAAATGGTCCCACCCCAACAGTAAAAAAATTCAATGGTCAAAATAAGGTTTAGAGGCATCATGTTTCATTTTGAAATACTTTTTAATTTTTTTGGCATCTATCACAGATTAGACAAAAAATGGGTACATCTTTAAAGAGACTGGGAAATAAAATCTCAGCTACAAGATTTCGCAATGGTTTTCTTTGATGAAAAATGTCCACCACAAGCTTTAGAATGACAAAAAGAAATAACCTGATTGATTTCATGATTGGGGTAGGCAATGTCTTATGATTTGATCCTTACAATATTTAATCAAATAGGGACAATATTTGATCCTTCCACCGGTGCTTGTCCTGCACCTAAAATGTTGTTCTCACAAAGGGTTAGTCACGCTCAATAGGGTATCTCCTAAAGAGGCTACTCCTCAATCCAGATGCATATGAAATGTTCGCATGCAATACAACAATCAACAAACACCCATTCAAGAATATACCATTCAATGATGAATTTCACAATGCTATGCCAAGTTATGAAGTGAGCTCTCCACCAGCTCCCATAACACATGCAATGTCATACATATGTATCCGGACACTTCAAGTCCCCGCCATTGATGTTACACATCCAATGACCATTTATAAATCCCAGGTCTTTCTTGGGGTGGGTATTTATAGACTTCAACCAAAGGCCACCCAACCGACACGACCTCTATGGACTTCGACCAATGGTTTTGCATACGCCAACACACTTTATGGACTCAATACCAATGGAATGCGTATCTAAATTATCGGATCTTACAATTGAGGGATAATCTAGCCCTTCTTGCTAAATCTGACCCTATTTTCAATGCAAACCTATATGACTTAGTCGAACCTTGGTCCAACATTTTTTGAGCCCATACATCATCCACCAAGAATGGTATTTGATCAAAACCATGCACACACTCACATTCACACTCATGTCACATTCCCATAAATGTGATGTTTTTCGTGCATATGCAATGCAATGTACAATTGCAATTTTCATGTCATGTTCAATATGTCTTCAGCACAATATGAACAATAATGCATCTCAACCAATATTCCCAATTGTCAATTATATCATAGGCATATAATTACAATTTACAACATCATTGCATAGCATGCTACATCAATTTCATTCAAATAACATATTTAATCAATCATAGACATTTTATCAAACACCTAAAAGACACAAAGTCATGTAAACATATAATTATACCCAATTTATCACATTCTCATAAAATCCTCCATGAGCAATCTTCAACAAACCCAATTCATGCAAATTAGTTTTATTCATTCTCACACCATTTCTCATACTATAGGTACACTAGGAGTGCATTTAGACAAGAGATTTCATCTCTAATCAACCTACCCATTTCATATGCAAACCCTAAGTTAGAAATAAACCTAGCTAGGATAAGAACCCTACATCTTCAAGCATAAGACGAGTGGTAGAAACTCCCAAGAATCCAAATCAAGCTTTAAACTTTTGATTTCCAAAAATCTTGTCTTTGAGACATCGGCAAAATTCATAATTTTTGGTACGTATACATAGCTCTCGTTGTGTAGAACAATTTTTGTTCTTGGTCCGAGGTGATTCGACGAAAGGTTAGCCCTATATTGCAAGGAGAAGATAGAAACAACCCTTACTTTCTCTCTCTTCTCTCTTTCTCTATCAAAAAATCAGAAGCCAAAATGGGGGAAAATCTAATTTCTTCTTTTTTATACCCCTAGGATACTTGCCTCACAACGCACTACACGTCCCGTCTTTTCCTGATCTGATTTTATCCTGAATCAACTAAATCCCATTCGTGTTATTCAAAATATTTTATTTGAACTAATTTTAATTTGTTTTTCATGTTTTGCAATTAATTCCCAATCGTATGTATTTTGGTCACACAACACCTAAATAGCATTGGAAACTGCAAAAAAATTTGACTGTCTTAGAATTCAATGAAAATTGTTTAGGTAACTAGATTTAGTAAGACGAATCCAACAGTGAGGTCCGTTTCGTCATTCGAGTTCTAGAAAAGTTTGGGTTTCAACTTGTACCACAACAGTTAATTACCCTTTTGTCATTTTTCATAAAAATTCAAAATTTCTCGGGTTTTACAAATGACCAGTTAGGTTGTTGCATGATTGGTGCAGAAATTAACATGTTTTCCAACTTATCAAAAGCCTTTTGGCATGTATCATTCCATTCAAATAATGTATAGTGACATAGAAGATTATACATTGGTCTTGATATTAAATTGAAGTCTTTTATGAATTTTTTGTAGAACCATGCATGACAAAGGAATAACTGAACATCTTTCACAGTCTTATTTGGAGGGAGGTTTGCTATCAAATCAATTTTTTGACCTATCAACTTCAATTCCCTTAGTAAAAACAACATGACCTAAGACAACATGACCTAACACTTTTCAAGATTTTCTAAACAAAATTCAGATGAATCACTGTAGATAGAAAAATCATCCATAAATACTTTTAAAAATCACTCCACCATGTCACTAAAAATACTCAACATACAACACTGAAATGTGGCTGGAGTGTTACACAATCCATATGACATTCTTTTAAGTAAAAGTGACAAAAGGACATATAAAAGTAGTCTTTTCCTGGTCATCGATTAGTATTTTAATTTGGTTGTAGCCAGAGTACCCATCCAAAAGACAATAAAATGCATGTCCTGATATCCTTTAAAGAAATTGGTCAAGAATGCATGTCCCGTGACTGTACGTGTAGGAACTAATTCATTTACTTGATTTCTTATTGCCATAACACCAGATTGTTTGGGTACTACTTGTGTAGGATAAACCCATTTACTGTCAGAGATGAGATATATCATACTAACATCTAACAATCTAAGTACTTCAGTCCTAAAAATTTCTTTAACTTGAGGATTTGACCATCGTTGTGGCTGTCAGAAAGATCTAGAATCTTCAATGAGTACATAGATGATCACTTATTCCCTTAATATCAACCATAGTCCAACCAATTGAACATTGATATTTTTGATGACTTTTATCAATGCAATTTCTTATGAATGACAACTGTGGAGATATCACCACTGGATAAGTTTTATCCTCCCCCAAGAAAATATATTTCAAGTCAACTGGAAGGGGTTTCAACTCTGAATTGGGAGCCATAACACTAGACCCAGTAAACTTTGTTCCATTGGGCGATAATTCTTCAAATTTTGGAACCCATGTTCTAACAGTAGACATAATGGACTCAACATTATTGAGAAATTCCATCTCACTCACTAAGTCAAACAATGAATGAGACTCTCTTCTTTTCCTATTGCTTGATTCATTTCCTTGTTGGTTTGCTTAAGGGTTATGTTGGAATGTATGTCAGTGCCAAGAGTGGTGTACCCTCAAAATTGTGGTGATGCAAAAGTTGCTCCCCAAGCACAGGGAGGCTTATGTGTCATGTATTAACTCAGAAAAAGTTCTGAGGTCGTCTCCTCAGGGAAGGTCAAGAACAAGTGTTTCGAAAGTGATTTGAAAATAAAAGTAAAAATTTTGTTCTTTGAAAATGTTGGTGAATTGTGAGATTCAGGGTTGAAAATCTATCAATAAAAAGGGTTGGCTAAGCCTCAAAATTATTTCCATCGGGTATGGTTAATCAATCCCATTTACAACTCAATTGAACTCAAAAGTGTTTTAGTTCAATCAGAAGATAGGAAATAGAAATTAAGAGTTATCAAATGTGTGTGTTGGCGCTAAATTGATTCATAGGAAGACTGATTCGTGTGTGTTTGAAGGGATAATAAGCACGCCCTTTGACAAGTCTACAATGTATCAAATGTGTACAAACCTATAAGTTGAAATCTACCTAGTCAATTTTGACACACTACACTACAAGACTAAGTGTGTGAGGATTGATTTTTCCACACCTAGATGAAAATCCTTCCTTAGATTCACCAACAAATGTTCTAGCAAGCCATAGATGAAACGAAAATGCTAAAAGAAATGGAAAACATTACAAAAGAACCAAATGCTAACATAACTAACCAAAGCAATAGATAAACAAACTTAAATCTTGATTAAACACTAGAAACATAGAACTTAAAGCACAAAAGCTTAAATACTTGAAAATGGAGTTTCCCAAAACCAATGTTGTGGAGATACTCTAACAAAATGCATTCATAATTGAAAATGGAAGTTATAACAAGTTTAAAAATGAAAATTACAAGCCTATAAACTTACTAGGGCGAAAATCAGTAAGAAAATACAAAAAACACAACTTTCTCTCTCTAAAACTATGTTGTTTCTTCCATTGAGCTTCTTTCTCTAAAACTGAATGTACTGGTGAATCATAATCATAATTTCTTCCATAAGGCTCTTCTTACTCTCCAAAGTGTTAAGAGCTAGCCATTGGAGAGAGATTGACCAAAATGTCTTCCAAATTTAGCCAAGGTATAGCCTCCTTGTCCTTTTCAACCACTCCTCTTCTGCTCTTGTCTCCACTTCTTCAATACCTATGAAAGAGGAAAAGAATAATGAGACAGATGCTAATTTTTGCATAGAATAAATACCTATGAAAGAGGAGCATGCGGGATATAAGTTGAAATTAAGGATTAGGTGTCTCAATGACCATTATGCTAATTTACTTTAATCAGTAATCTCACATACACATCTGTTCGACTGAAGTTTGTGGGTATCTTCACTGAAAATCCTCACGAGACAACACTCGTCCATTGGGGTAAACCTAGTGGTTCAACGGCTTGTTGCATATGCTAAATGCAACCGGATGACCTACGAAAAAGGCATTAGAAATAAATTTGCATTCAATTGTTGTATTACTAGAGACTAGCAATATTTAGGTTGGGGGGGTGTGATTAGTGCTTAAAGTTAGTATTTTACTATGCCTTTTTGGGACTAATTGTGCTTTGATGGAGTTTAAGTGATGACATTTCAAGTTCTAACGTGAACAAGAGCTCAAGGACAACAAATATCACACTTGAATGTAACACTAGCGGATTAAGGGGCAAAATTAGAAAAGCTTGGAATAAAGCAAGAACGTTCGAACATAGATCAACGTTCGAATGTTCCCCTAAAGTGATTGAAGACCAGGCTACTGAGACATGGCATGTTGTAGTCAAAAAGGAAGAATGCAGAAGTACTTGAGTACTACGTTCGAACACTAACTCACATTCGAACGTGCTTTGCAATCCTGAGAAGACTAGACTATTAAGACTTGGTGTGTTGCAGCAAAGAAAGAAGAACCACATAAGTACTTGAGTACAACGTTCGAACGCCACCCCATGTTCGAACGTTGTCTTGAGTTATTGAGGACCAAGTTACTGAGTTCAGGGTCAAAGATGTTCAAGATGTATGGAAGTAATCATCATAGAGACCACATGTAACTTGAGTAGGGGGTTTAGACCCCATCTGGTGTTCAAACGCCCTTAAAGCCAAAACAGACACAACGTTCGAATGACAGATCACGTTCGAACGTCCCCCACTGACTTGTTGCAGAGTTGTTGCCTTTTCACTTCGACTTGGGTGACAAACACTATTCCTTCACCCCTCCTCCTCTTCCTTGCCTATAAATACCCCTATTGTGGGAGCTTCAAGGCGTGCAATCTTTCTCTTGTAAAGTAGAGTAGAGAGCTAATTTTTGTACATTTCTTGTTTATGTTTTTATTTTACATTTGTATCAACCATGATGGAGGCTAAGACTCCCCTTGTAGTTGAAGTCTTTTATTTACTTGTGCTAGTTTTTACATTCATATTGTGACAACCATGATGGAGGCTTAGACTCCCCTTGTAGTTGTACTTACTTTTATTTACAAGTATCAGGAGAGATAGCTCATCTTTTGGTTGTGGTGGAAAGCCTCCAAAAGTAACTAGCTTTCTTTTACTTTCAATGTTCTTTTATTTCACTTCCATTACTTGAGCTTCCTTCCTTCTTAGAAAAGTGAAACTCTTCCACTTTTCTAGAGCTTTACCAAAGCCGTGAAGAGTGGAATGTGATTCACTCATTCTTCGTCGAAAAACGGCTCCTCGTTTATTGTACTTTACTTTGTAAGTTCTCTACTTGGAGGGATGAACATCACTCACTTTTTTAGCTTTACCCAAGTCATGAAGAGTGAGTAGTTCCTCATTTACTCTTTAGTAAGAGGTGATGAATATGTAGAAATTATCCGAAAGTTATATTTGTGCAATCCCTTTATGCTTTAATGCTTTATATTTCACTTGTTCATTGAATGATTGAATGTATCTAGCAAAGCTAAGGTGCTTTTTATAACCTTGGGTTCTTTCTATGTCGCGGATGACTTTTGCATGGAAAGACCCGTTGGTTCAAGGCAAGTACCCCCGCTAGATCTTCATGACAACATTTCAATCTTCACCGTTATTGAGTTTTATCTAAAGAATGGAACATTAATGACATGGTTGGATGTCTTGTAGAAACACTTGCTTGTTTGTAGACGGGTTAAATCTCGGCATAGACAATTCTTGTCAACTTCTAGAAAGGCATCGGAATCATGTACTTAATTCTCATAGTCCATGTTTACCTTTCGATTAACTTGTTATTGACATGGTAGTTAATTGAGTTATAAAACACAAGTATAATAAACCGGATGATCAACTACATCTTCTAATTCTCAAGCTAAAGGGTGACTGTTTTACATTTGAATTTATCTTATATTTTGTCTAGAAAACTCTTGAACTAAATCTTCTATTCTATTCAAGAAATCCCACCACTTCAAACTCTAAACATTTCCAGTTACTTGGTCTCTATTATTGCTTACGTCAAAACACCAATCATAGTTCCCTGTGGATTCGACTCCGGACTTAACTGAATTATTACTACAGCTTGACTGCCTGCATTTGGGTGTACACATTTTGAATCAAGTCAAGTTTTTGGCGTCGTTGCCAGGGAACCATAAAAGGTGTTTACAGTAAAAGTTAAAAAGATCTCACTTTTTGTGTATACATTTGTTTTACTGTGTATAAAGTTGTTTTAGTTAATTTTATGTCTGAGAACGCTCCTCACTATCAAAATTTGCCTGCAGAATCTTGTGGGTCTGTGAATCAACCGGAACTACTTTCACTTAGATTAGTAGCAGACTTTTGTGAAAGTAAAATGGCAAATGATGAGAGACGAGGAGAAATTCTTGTGAGAGAGGGTGAAGTGCCTAACATTCAAATTCTGTGGGATTATTTAAATCCCACAAGAAATAGTGTTTCCTCTTGTTTTATCTTTCCTGAAGATGCACCCCACTAGGGAGTGTCCTACCATTCTAGCATTCAAAAAGGTTTTGTTAGAACAAACAAATCTTCTCTCCAACTTCAACGAGCCTTACTCTAACTCATACTCTGAAACATATAATCCAGGGTGGTAGAACCACCCAAACTTTAGTTGGAGAAACACATAGCCAGCTCCCATGAACCAAAAAAAAGATTCACAACCACCACCTCAAGGACCTCCTACATACCAACCACCACAAAAGAGGAACCTTGAGGATACACTCAAACAGTTCATGCAAAATCAAATGAACTACAATCATAGTTCCACTCAGGCTTTTACTGATTTCAAAACACAGACCACTCAATCTTCCGAGGATCTTAAAAGCCATATCCAAAAGTTGACCCAATCCATGACCACACATGAGAAGGGCAAGTTTTTAGCCTAACCAAAACGACCACATAGTCAATTTCAGGTGAGAAATCCCACAACCATGGAAAATCCACAAGACCAAGCCCAAGTTGTCACTACACTAAGAAGTGGCAAGGTGATTAACAAAACCATCAAAGACATGCTACTTCCAAAGCCAAAACCAAAGTCTATCCCAATCAATTCACCAATAGAGACTAAAAAAATTGAGCCTGAATGTGAGAAAGAAGAGGAACCCGAGCCCATGATTGAACAAGAACTAGAGCCATTAAAGGAAGAAGAACCCTCGTGTTCTATTCCTGTTCCTTTTCCTCATAGACTCAAAACTGCACAGAAGTTAAATAATTAGCCAGAAATTTACGAGCTCTTCAAGTAAGTAAAAATCAACATCCCACTTCTGGATGCAATCAAACAGGTTCCATCTTATCCCATGTTTCTGAAAGACTTGTGCACAGTCAAGAGAAGCCAGAATGTTCAAAAAAGAGCCTTCCTGACAGAACATGCCAGTGCCTTGCTTCAACACAAAACTCCTCCAAATTACAAAGATCCAGGGTGTCTGATTGTGTCGTGTGTCATTGAAAATTTTAGAATCGAACAAGCACTGTTAGACCTAAGAGCAAGTGTCAATTTGCTCCTATTCTCTATTTACCAGCAGTTGGGTCTGGGAGAACTCAAATCCACAAGTGTCACACTTCCGTTGGCAGACAGATTTGTCAAAATTCCTAAGGGTATTGTTAAAGATGTACTTGCCTAAGTGGACAACTTTGTATTCCCCGTTGACTTCATCGTCCTCGATATTTAGCTAGCAAAGTATTCAGAGAACCCAATTCCCGTTATTCTTGGTCAACCCTTCATAGCAACTTCAAATGCACTACTCAATTGCAGGAATGGGATCATGAAATTAACCTTTGGGAATATGACTCTTGAGCTGAATATTTTCAATGTTGCCAAACACCCAAGAGAAGACAAAGAAGAAAGAGAAATAAGTTCCATTGAGTCTTTGGTTTAGGACCATCTGAATAACACATTCTGTGAAAAATCCATTGAACTTTCTTTGTCAGAATCCATCACATCTAAAACAACAGATGATGATCCAAAGAATTGGTCGACTCATACTATTGATAAACGGGTTACCAAATTTGAGGAACTTTTACCAAGTGGCACAAAGCCACTCTCATCAAGTGTCAAGCCACCAAAACTTGAATAAAAACATCTCACATCTGACCTAAAATATGCATTCCTAGGAGTGGAAGAGTCGTACCCAGTGATAATTTCATCTAAGCTCACAGACTTGCAAGAGTCTAAACTGATTGAAGTTCTTAAAAGCCACAAAAGCACCATTGGATGGACCATCGCTGAATTGAAAGGTATAAGCCCATTGATCTGTAATCATGCCATATACCTGGAAGAAGATTCAAAACCTTCTCGTCAAATGCAGCGACGACTAAAGCCTCACATGGAGGAAGTCGTGAAAATGGAAGTACTTAAACTTTTAGATGCAGGAATAATCTTTCCCTGTGCCCAAAAATTCTAGGGTCACAGTGGTCAAAAATGAAGCAAATGAACTAGTACCACCTAGAGTCGTCATAGGATGGCGGCTGTGTATTGACTATCAAAAACTCAATTTGGTGACTAGGAAGAACATTCCCCCCTTCCTTTGGCTATCTATATATTTTAGTGGTCGTAGACTATGTATCCAAATGGGTTGAGGTAATTCCATGCCGAAATAATGATCATCAAACGGTGATCAAATTTTTAAAAGAAAATATTTTGTCCTGGTTTGGAGTTCCTAAATCAATCATAAGTGATGGAGGGGCTCATTTTTGCAATCGCCCTTTCTAGAATTTGATGAAAAAATATTTAATTTTTCACAAAATTGCAACCCCTTATCATCCATAAACTAGTGGACAGGCTGAATTAGCTAATCAGGAGATCAAATTAATTTTAGAAAAAATGGTAAATCTAGACCGCAAAGATTGGTCATCAAGACTAACTGATGCACTCTGGGCATATCGCACTGTGTTTAAAATAATTTTGGGCATGTTTTCTTATCGATTAGTCTATGGAAAGCCGTGTCATCTACTTGTGGAATTGGAGCATAGGGTATACTAGGCCATTAAAGTAATAAACTTTGACCTAGATAAGGTTGGACTTTCAAGAAACTTCAGATTAACAAATTGGAGGAATTGAGAAATGAAGCATATGAAAATGCTAAGATTGCTAAATTCAGGATGGAAATTTTGCATGACAAGAATATTATGCGGAAGTCTTTTGAACCTTTTCAAAAAGTCTTGTTGTTTAATTCAAGACTCCGCCTCTTTCCTGGTAAGTTGAGATCAAGACGGACAGGGCCTTATATTGTCAAAAAGGTGTTTGAACACGGAGCAGTAGAAGTGGAAAATCCATCCAATGATAATATCTTTACTGTTAATGGTCAGCGGTTAAAACCATTTTTGGAAAACTTTGTCAAAAATGTGGAGACCATTCTTTTAATGGATCCAGAACATCGCTTTGAGAAAAGTGCCCGCCAACACAAAAAGGGGGTGGATCAGGAAAAACCTAATTAAACCCGACCCACAGGCGCACCTTTATAAGCCGCCTTTCCTCTTTTCTTTTTTTTCCCCACCGCCTTTCCCCTTTTTTTTTTTTTCTTTCTTCTTCTTCTTTTTCTTTTTCGCTGTTCACGATTTTCTGGAACCACGACCCATCTCCCAACGACACCATGACCATACTACCCGAGGACCCAGTCCTTTGTCTCATAATTTGCATGTGTTTACTCTATTTGTACATGACTCTTCTTCTATCTGCACTCAAAATCAAGGGTTTTCATCCTAGCAGAAACTCAGATCTGCAAAGAGATGTTTGATTTGTGTATTTTGCTTGTAGGTTTTGGCAGATGAACAAGATCTCTACCGTTCAAACTCATCTCCAAAGCTCAACATATTGGTAAATTTGAAACATTGGGGACAATGTTCAGTTTAGGTTGGGGGTGAGAATTACAGTTCATATTTGCCCATAGAAAATTTTTAAATTTGTGTTGTTGTTGTTCCTGATCAGATTGTGTACCGTGTTTTGTATCGTGTCTTGTATTTTGATGGTTATGTTTGTGAGTCATCTCAGATCATTTTTGTGACTGACAGACGTTAAAGAATCAGATACTGAGTCTTAAAGCATAGAAAACATGGATGTTAAACTTTTTTTGTTTAGTTTGGGAGTTTTGCGTACTTTTCCTTTTGATGTGCATACTATAATCATGAGAAAAACAAGACTGGTAAGAAAGAATGAGACCCGAGAAGAGCAAGCGAAACCCCTCTGTGGCAGAAGCACCTTTGCTAAACACCGTCGTGCCAAAAGGCTTGGTGCTTGTAAATAGTGCGGCAGATTCTTCCATGAGAAAAGATATAATTAGTTTTCTGAACCAATATCTAGTCGCATACTTGATGGATTAGACTGGATAGTGAATGGGCAGAGTAAGGATTATCTTGACACACCATCCTATTTCGGTACTTTACTTAACCGATTTGTGCGACAAGAAATTAGAAGAATCACTGGTTGTTCAAATTACACAGATACAAAGGGAGACTTGGATTAGAATAGGTGGGATGAAAGCCATGGGTCCGAATTTTTGTAAAAAAGTGTAAACAAAAAAAAAATCCTTTTTGTTTTAAACAGACTCTTTTGACTTAAATGAAAATATGGGCCGAGTAAGGAATGTCCCAGAATACCAACCTAAAGCATGGGTAGGGACTTATCCTGAGACGCCATGAATTCTTGGTTCAAACTTGGGTGTTTTGCCCTTTTTATTATATACTATAATGCACAATTTTTTTTTTAGTTTGACTCGACGTTCGAACGCCAAGTGACGTTCGAACGTCGCTTGCTTACAGTACTCAGCCTCTATGAAGTCTCTGATGGAAATGAAAAGTACTGGAAGCTCAGTTCATTCGAACACCAATAACATGTTTGAACGAGATTAATGTTCGAACGCCAATAGCACGTTCGAACGACATGAGCTGACAGTACTTTGGTTTCTGACAGAACTCAAAAGTACTGGGAGCTCACCACGT
>CAUOFW020002463.1:0-48567 GCA_963454935.2 Ilex paraguariensis | reverse complement strand
TTAAATTTTTTTATTGGTTTAATTGGAATAAAGGTCTGAGGTTTGAGACCAACACTGTAGTTTGCCCTTACTTAACTATTTTGCATGTTATTCATTAGTTAATCAACATTTTGACTATAGTGTTGGTTGCTTATTAACGATGCACACAAGGTTGGGCTCCTCTTGCAAGGTAAACTTATAAGTTTTTCAGTCTCTTCACTTGGATTTTTTTTTTGGCACCTGATTTTTTTTTTTTTGATTTTGGTGTTCAGAGAGACACGTTCAACTTTTCTCAAACACAGAGCACCGAAAGCTATTGCGGAGTTGAAATTCCATTTCTGTTAATACAGAGACTACTTATCTTGGTGAAAAAGTTCCAATTTAATACAAAATATATTATAGTCCTAAATACTCCATTGGATAATTGGTGACTTTCGATTGATTTTTCTTCACTTTTGATGATTATTGTTGGTTTACATTTTTATGCACAAACATTCCATCGTAGCATCTTTGGAATTGTTTGAATTCTTGGATTACGTATTTTTTACTTTTCAAATAACAAAATTCGCATGTCAAAACTTATGAGTTCACATGAAGTTGAACGGTTAGAACACTTAGAGATAGGTGAAAAAATATATACTTTGAAATTTGAATATAGCCAAAGCAAGTCTTTTTTTGTGGCAAAGTAAAGAAAATTTCATTGATGCTTATGGCTGCTACAAGAAGTAGAGCATAACTGCAATACCTCAACCAATTTAGTTCACTCTTTTTAATTGTATAGTTGTTGCATTTCTACTCCAATTTACTATATTGTGTTGGACCAAAATAGTTTTTTGAGTATAAAAATTGAGTTTTTGGTCGACGACTAAATTAAAATGGGACCCGATTGTTATTTTAAATAAAATTTCGTGGGTTCATATTCTACTCCGTGAGAAGAATAATATAGTGTATCACTTGCTCAAATTGAGTAAGAAATAAATGAGAAAATAGACTTCAAAGTGACCCTCTTAAAACATGAAAATAAAGAAAGTGCAATGTGGATGTGACACCAACCCCACATTGGTTGATGAAAAAATTCACAATGGCATATATAGGCCAAGTTTGCTATATGGGATTGGGCCTCAAGGGATACCACAATTTTATGAGCGCAGCGAACACCTACATGCCTTCGGTTCAACACATGCCGCCTCGCCACGACCTGGTCGGATAAAATTTATTTAATTAATGGGCGAGAATTTCTTAATCCGATATTTAAATTTGGTACCCATTAGATCGCATTGGGTCGTTTTTTCAGTCCGACAGAATTGAAGAACAATTATTCGAGGTGTCCCCTGGTTGGTTTTTTGTTTCTGGGTTGTGTCTTTTAGTGTGGTGACTGTTCGAATAGTCACCAGACTATCTATAAATACTCAGTTCATGCATTCATTTTAAACATTCAATTAAACAGTCCATTAAGGCATTAAATAGTCTGCATTTCGCCATTAAGGTAGTGCATTTAGAGAGAGTACACAACACAATATTGGTTCGCTGGACGAGCAGATTGGAGTGTTACTTCTGTTCGTGTAAAGATCATTGTATCCTAAGAGGCAGATGCTCCGTATTCCATAAGCACCGTGTGGGGGGCGAAATCTGTCTTAAGGACATAGTGTCAAACACTAGCCTTGATCTACCTAAAGTTCAATAACAGTTCCTGTTCTGTAATCGGGTTAGTATTTTTATTAGTTTAGCAAAAATTTCTGTGTCACTCTTTACTGTAACTGTTTCGTTCTGAGTAACTATTCTACAGTTCACACTTACTGTTTTATTTTATTTTAAGTTACATAATATCAGAAATTTCAATAAGTGATTTTACTATATTTGACACACAAAAACCAACAATTTTAAGACAAATTTCTAATTTGTAGAGTTGCTTATTGTGTTTCTGATATATGTTTTAATTTAAACTACTGTTCTAAAATATTATAAATTGTTAAAACCTGTTTTGTTTACAATCTGTGATATTTGGAAGAGATTTGAAAAAAATTTGCATATTCTATTTTTTGTGATTAAATTCAAATAGTTATACCAAACTGTTACAGTTATACCAAACAACTTTGTTTCTGTGTATGATTTAAACAGTAACATCAAACAGTGACACTGTCTCTGTTTTAATAACTTGTTTTGGAAAGTGTTACTGTTTTTCTATTTTGAATCATTTGTAATCTTTATTTATCAGAAATGGTTGCAAATGATAATATTGTTTCTACTACTACAAATCATGTTGTGCCTGTGGTGCCTATTTCTGTTCCTACTCATGTGTCTCATGGGAAAAACCCGAAAAATTCAATGAAAATGATTTTAAAAGATGACAACAGAAAATGCTGTTTTATCTTACTACGTTGAATCTTGTAAGTTTCTTCGTAAGGATGCTCCTGTTTGTAGTGAGAATGAGACCGATCACCAAGTTATTGTTGCGGTAGATGCAGAAGCATTCTAATTTTCTGTGTAAAAATTATATCCTCAATGGATTGGATAACACATTATATAATATGTATAGTCCAATCAAGACGGCTAAAGAGCTGTGGGAATCCTTGGATAGAAAATACAAGACGGAGGATGCCGGAATGAAGAAATTCGTTGTGGACAAATTCTTTGACTACAAAATGGTGGATTCCAAGACTATCATAAGTCAAGTTCAAGATCTTCAAGTGATCCTGCATGAGATTCATGCCGAAGGGATGGTGCTTAATGAATCTTTCAAGAGGCTGCAATTATTGAAAAATTACTGCCAAATTGGAAGGACTTCAAAAATTATTGAAGCACAAACGCAAAGAAATGAAATTTGAAGACTTGATCATGAGATTGAAGATTGAGGAGGACAATAGAGTCTCTGAAAAGAAAGTTGGAAATTATTCCATGGAGTCAAAAGCACATGTGATTGAAGAGGGATATAAAACCAACAAGAAAAGGAAGTATGTTGGCCAACAAGGAGCCAAGAGTGGTTATTCCAAAAGGTTCAAAGGCAACTGTTTTGTGTGCAATAAACCGGGGCATCGTGCAAAAGATTGTTGAAGCGTAAAGCACAAGGGAACCACAAGAGGAAGTCTGTCTAAGCTAATATAACCGAGGTAGAAAAATTTTCTAAAAATATTTCTAACATAAGTTTTTCTGTTGTAGTATCCGAAGTGAACTTGGTGGAAAATACCAAGGAATGGTGGGTGGACACCGGGACCACTAGACACATATGTTCAGATAAGAAGATGTTCTCTTCATATGAAGCAATGAATGATGGGGAACAACTCTTCATGAAAAATTCCTTCACTTCCAAAGTTGAAGGCAAAGAAAAAGTTATATTGAAGATGACTTCCAAAAAGAACTTACTCTCAATGATGTGTTACATGTTCCAGAAATTCAAAAGAATCTTGTGTCTGGATCATTGTTGAGTAAAAAGGGTTTTAGGTTAATTTTTGAGTCCGATAAATTTGTACTCACCAAGAGTGAGATTTATGTGGGCAAGGAATATATGAGCGATGGGCTCTTTAAGATGAATGTAATGACAATTATATCTGATTTTAATAAAAAGAACACATCTTCTGCTTATATGTTTAAGTCTTCCAATGTATGACATGGTAGATTAGGACATGTTAATTTTGATACTATGCGTAAATTAATGGATTTAGAATTGTTGCCTAAATTAATATTGATGCAAATCATAAATGTGAGGCATGTGTTGAATCAAAATTAACTAGAGCATCATTTCATAATATTAAAAGAAGTACTGAACCTCTAGAATTAATTCATAGTGATACATGTGATTTGAAATATGTTTAAGCTAGAGGTGGGAAAAAATATTTTGTTACATTTATTGATGATTGCACAAGATATTGCTATGTATATTTGCTAAGGAGTAAAGATGAAACATTAGAAAAATTTATGCACTATAAGAATGAGATTGAGAATCAACTTGACAAAAAGATTAAGGTAATAAGAAGTGATCGAGGTGGTGAATATGATGCACCTTTTGATTGGTTCTGTCAAGAACATTGTATTATTCACCAAACTTTTGTGCCTTATACACCTCAGCAAAATGGAATTGTTGAACGTAAAAATAAAACTTTAAAAGAGATGATGAATGTCATGTTGATTAGTTCGGGATTACCTCAGAACTTGTGGGGGAAGCTTTGCTTTCAGCAAATTATATTTTAAATAGACTACCCCACAAGAAGTTAGACAAAACCCCTTATGAATTATAGAAATGAATGAGTCCTTCCTATAAATATTTAAAAGTGTGGGGTGTTTGGCTAAAGTGATGGTTCTTATTCCCAAAAAGATTAAAATAAGACCTAAGACTATTGATTGTATATTTATTGGTTATGCAATAAATAACAGTGCATATCGTTTTCTTGTGCATAAATCTGATATTCTTGATATACATGTCAATACAATCATTGAGTCAAGAAATGCATCATTTTTTGAAAATATCTTTCCTAGTAAAAATGCATGTGATGAGAGTTCTCTTAAAAGAACTCATGATACTACAACTAGCAATATAGACAATGAGTCTATAAATGAAGAAAGTGAAGAGGCACTTAGACGCAGTAAGAGGGCAAGGACTTCCAAGTCCTATGGTTTAGATTTTCTAACATATTTGTTAGAAAATGAGTCTCAAAACTTCAATGAAGCGATGTCCACTCCTGAAGCACCTATGTGGAAAGAAGCTGTAAACAGTGAAATTGAATCCATCATGTAAAATCACACCTGGGAGTTGGTAGATCTTCCTCCAGGGAGTAAACCATTGGGGTGTAAATGGATTTTCAAGAGGAAAATGAAAAGTGATGGATCAATTGATAAGTACAAGGCTAGACTTGTAGCTAAAGGTTACAAACAAAAGAAAGGTCTTGATTACTTTGATACATATTCTCATGTCACGAGAATAACATCTATTCGTATGCTCATAGGTATTGCAGCATTGCATAATCTTGAGATACACCAAATGGATGTGAAAACAGCTTTCTTAAATGGTGACTTAAATGAGGAAATTTATATAGAACAACCGAAGGGTTTGTTTCTCAGGGACAAGAAAAGAAAGTGTGTAGACTTGTTAAATCACTTTATGGTTTAAAGCAAGCACCAAAATAATGGCATGAAAAATTTGACAAGGTAATAATGTCAAATGGTTTTACAATTAATGAATGTGATAAATGTGTCTATATTAAAGACTCAAATAATGGATATGTCATTATTTGCTTATATGTGGATGATATGCTTATTTTAGGTAGTAATAATAATATTATTACAACTACCAAGAAAATGTTGTCCAGTAAGTTTGACATGAAAGATTTGGGTGTTACAGATGTTATATTAGGAATTAAAATTTCTAGAACATCTAGTGGACTTATATTATCTCAATCACATTATATTGAGAAAATACTTGAAAGGTTCAACAAAGATGAAAGCAGCATTTCTAGAACACCAGTTGATACAAATCTTCATTTGTCTAAAAATACTAGCCAAAGCATATCACAATTGGAATACTCTCGTATTATTGCAGTCTAATGTATGTTATGAACTGCACTAGATCGGATATAGTATACTCAGTTAGTAAATTGAGTAGATATACAAGTAATCCGGGAGTAGACCATTGGAAGGCAATTATCAGGGTTCTTAGATACTTAAGATATACCCTGAAGTTTGGATTGCACTATACAAGATATCCAACTGTACTTGAAGGGTATAGTAATGCAAACTGGATATCTGATATGAAGGATACAAAATTCACAAGTAGTTATGTTTTTACACTTGGTGGTGCAGCTGTATCTTGAAAATCCTCTAAGCAAACGTGTATTGCCAGATCCACAATGAAATCTGAATTTATTGCTTTAGATAAAGTAGGAGAGGAAGCTGAGTGGCTTCGCCAATTTCTAGAGGATATTCCAATATGGCCTAAACCTGTGCCAGCAATTTGTATACATTGCGATAGTCAATCTGCAATTGATAGGGCACAGAGTGACATGCATAATGGTAAGTCTAGACATATACGTCGAAGACATAATACTGTTAGGCAATTGCTCTCAAATGGGATTATTTCTATTGATTATATAAAATCAAAGGATAATCTAGCGAATCCGCTTACAAAAGGTTTGACAGGAGAACAAGTAAATTGCACATTGAGGGGAATAGGATTAAAGCCTATAACACAAGAGTCACCTTAATGGCAACCCAACCTAGTTGACTGGAGATCCCAAGATCTAGGTTCAAAGGGACAACCGAATTATGCGTGATTCAAAAGAAGTATTAAGGAGATAATATCTCCTACCTATTCCTATGATAACCTAGTGCTGCCTGCAGAGTTTATTAGGGTAAGCTATGTTTTTAATGACTCTTATACCTTGGTAAATCCAAGTGGGATATTGCAGGATATTCCTAATAGGAGTCACCTATATAGGTATGAAAGGGGCCGCTTCTATGAGAATTTGTAAATGCTGAATTCTCTAAAGCACTCATGAAAATCAGGAGTTGTTCAGGGCCAAAATGAACACAATCATGAGAACCAATTGTGTTAGAAAAGAGACTGTATGAAGTCTATTCGATCTGATTTATCAAACAGCTGAATAGTTCAAGACATTACGTTCACTATTTAGCTGATAAGTCCGATGGGCTTTCACTAGGAAAGGTTAAAGGTCAAAAGCTACCTATCTCGATGCACGATCTTTCCAAAAATGTACTCTCTGTAGTGTGTCAGTATTATCATTTGCATACTAACAACCAATTTTCCATTCATGTGGGGGATTGTTGGACCAAAACAGTTTTTTGAGTGTAAAAATTAAGTTTTTGGTCGACTTTGAGCCTAAATTAAAGTGAGACCCGATTGCTATTTTAATAAAATTTCGTGGGTTCATATTCTATTTCGTGAAAAAAATAATGTAGTATATTCACTTGCTCAAATCGAGTAAGAAATGAATGAGAAAATAGGTTTCAAAGTGACCCTCTTGAAACATGAAAATAAAGGAAGTACAATGTGGGATGTGACACCAATCCCACATTGGTTGAGGAAGAAATTCAACATGGGCATATATAGGTCAAGTTTGCTCTATGAGATTGGATCCCAAGGGGTACCACAGTTTTATGAGTGGAGCGAGCACCTACATGCCTTCGGTTCAACCACACACGCGCGCGCGTGCTACCCGCCTAGGCCGGGCTCGAGCACGGGCACGGGTGTGGTTTAGACCAAGCCCTATCTTTTTGGATAAAATTTATTTAATTAATGGGCGAGAATTTCTTAACCCGAAATTTAAATTCGGAACCCATTAGATTGCATTGGGTCAATTTTTCAGTCCGAATTGAAGAACAGTTATTCAAGGTGTCCATTGGCTGGTTGGTTTTTTGTTTCTGGGTTGTGTCTTTTAGTGTGGTGACTGTCCAAACAGTCACCAGACTATCTATAAATACCTAGTTCATGCATTCATTTTAAACATTCAATTAAACAGTCCATTAAGGCATGAAATAGTCTGCATTTCGGCATTAAGGCAGTGCATTTAGAAAGAGTACACAACACAATATTGGTTCGCTGGACGAGCAGATTGGAGTGGTACTTCTGTTCGTGTAAAGATCATTGTATCCTAAGAGGCAGATGCTCGGTATTCCATAAACACCGTGTGTGGGGGCGAAATCTGTCTTAAGGACATAGTGTCAAACACTCGCTTTGATCTACCTAATGTTCAATAACAGTTCCTGTTCTACAATCGGGTTAGTATTTATATTGTTTAAATAAACAAGTTACGTGTAACTATTTGTTGTAACTCTATCGTGTTTCTTACTTGTTTGTGACTGTTTACATATTTCAAATCGGAAACTTCAATAAGATATTCTACTATAGTTGGAACACCAAGACCAACATATTGGTCATTTGATGCAACTGCTAGATAGCTACAATTATGAATGAGTTGTTGATTTTAAGTTGATAATTTGAAAAAGTACAAGAGTTAGGGTGCTTGAATTCTACTAATATGTTCTTTTTGTTTTCCCTTTGTTACCTACATTTAATGGTGTTTCTAAGACAAAAAAAAGGTTGCTGCCAAAGGTAGAAAAACAGAGGAAACAGATTGAGTTGAGCCCTGGAGCTCACGGAGAACTTACCTATTCATAAAGAAAGCCTTGAACTCACGATGAATTTATCGGTTTGTAAGAAGAACTCAAGAGCTCGGAATGAACTTACTAATTCATAACAAAGAACGATGAACTCATTGGTTCATGGTAAGAACCTTAGGGTTCGCGATGAATTCATCAGAAGAGTCATGAAGCTTAGAAACATTAGAGATTACAAAACAAAAGACTTCTTCAAATCACAAATCGTTCACGATGTGCAGTAAATATGGGAAAGTTGAGGTTTTCAGAACATCAGCAGTTACAAGGAATCAATCAAAGCAAAATTCCTAGTCGTCTCTTCAACTCAGTTATCCTTTTCTTCAGACGAAGGTTCTCCTCTTTCAACTCATCCCTTTCCTTCTCAGCTGATGACAAAAGATCCATCAGTTTGTACCCAGCAGTGGAGAACAGAACTTCCCCCAAGCCAGAGTCTGAGGTAGGGGAGGAAGAACCATCCCTCTTGCGCCTCTTCGAAGGAGCTCCAGTGTCTTCACTCTATCAGATTTTGAAGAAAAAGAGTCGGGTTCAAAAAAAAAAAGAAAGTCTCGCTCAGCCGCAGCAACACTAAACAAGTACAGATTGTCTGAGGACATAAGCTCAGAAAAGGACATGGGCTCAGCTTGGGTCATTAGTTCTGTCCTCATCAATTCAAGCAAGTTCAGGTCAGGAACACCTGTACACAAAAAAAAAAAAGATAAGCAAATAGCATCATAAAAATTTGATCTCAAGAGAGGGACCCTCGTCACCCTCACTTGGGTAAGAATAACTCTTCCAAGATCGAGGGACTCTACACTCCCTAGTGCCCACCTCGGAAGACCTCCACGAGTCACTTGAAGCAAAGAAGAAACACTGGGCCCATCCCAAAGGAGGAGAGGAGAGATCAAACACTAAGCGACGTAGCCTGAAGTCTCTCCACCGAAAGCGGACAAAGCATGGAACTTCATCCTTCTCAATGTCAAAATAGTAAAGAAATTCTGTAACTGTAGGAAACTCGTCATTACCTTGCATATGCTAGAAGAAGAAGAGGAAGAGGAAGAGGAAGAAACTGGTCATGACAGCCCATCCCATGAGTGAAAGACGAGAGGGACACAAGTCGATACAGGCTAGAATAAATCCAATAGAGGGATGAATGGGAAGGCGCAGACCTAACTCCAAAACTGTTTCAAAGAAGCACGCCTCCTTAGGAGGAAGGTAATTACAGGGTTCATCGGAGCTTGGAGCACGAAGAGGTAACTCTAAATCAAGAAAGAATTTCTTTCTTATCCTCTCTAAATCAGAGGGCATCACCACTGAGGGAACGAAGTAGCGAGTATGCCACGCCCACTCAACCCCAAAGGAGTTTCACTCTTGAAACAGAGTAGAAAAAGGGACAGACATAATGGATTCAATCGAAAAAGATAAGAGAAGGAAATAAAAGGCGTTAAGCCATCAAGAATAACGAAGGGATACCCGTAGAGAAGTGATAGTCAGTACTTATAAAAATCCTTTGAGGACCCCAGATTTTTAGGAAATTATTAATTACATGAAACCTTAAGTCGATGAGTCTCTAGGTTTCCAATTTAAGGAAACATGAACCTTTTTGGTAGGAAGGCTATGCATCGAAAGTAGACATCAATGACACCCCAGGATAAAACAAGCAGGCCTCCAAAGAGGAGTCATGAACAAAAAAAAAAAAAGGTCAAAACAAACCCTTGCACGTCGGGAGGTCAACAAGACGGAAATAAGAAAGTCAATGCACCCAAGCAGCTGCATCTAGTCATGCTCTTCCAGGTTGTCGCCTTCCCAAGGGGCCATAACCAACACAGAGCTTGAAACGTCGGCAATAGAGGACAGAACATGGTAGCATGCTCTCCACCTCGCTTAATCAGAAAGGCTAAACTCGCAAACAGGGAAGAGAACCTGACTGATGGCTACACGTGCACATGTCCCCTAAGATTTGCTCCAAAAGGTCCCCTCACCCTGAGACAAGAGGGAAAGCTGTGCAGGTCAGCATATGGGAACCCCCCTTAAGGGTCTGAATGACCTATTTGAAGCAAATAGGGGAAATAGAGAGAATTGAGAAGGTTGAAGAGAGAGAATTGAGAAGGTTACACTTGATAAAAGTTGAGAAGATTGCATTCTGATCTAAAATTGTTACAACCATGAGGCATTCTAATCTAAGAGGAATTACGCAGTCGAAGTTACATAGTTGCAGTCTGATATAAAATTGTTACAACCATGTAACAATGAGTTGATAAGTTAAAAAAAAAAACTTGTTCTGCGTCCTAAGTTTCTGATAGAGGAATAAGGCCAGAGCTCTGTTGGTCAGTTGTCGGAGCTGGGGCAGAAGCAAGCTCGAAAGTTGAGCTCTGTTGGTCAGTTGCCGAAGCTGGGGCAGAAGTAGGCTCAGAAGCTGAGTTCTGTTGGTAAGTTGCCAGAGTTGGGGCACAAGCAAGTTCAGAAGTTGGAAGCTTAGCAGAAGTGATGGGCAAATCAACAGAGTTTGGGGAAGATCCAACGAGGAGAACTTCTGAATGTGGGGCCTCTGCAGAAGGTGGAAGAACTGAAGCCTCAGTGGCAAGGCCAGCAAAGGAAGGGGGCTCGGCAATAGGGACGTTTGAAGAGGCGGGGGGCTCACCTTCACCTTCTGCTTCAGCCACCTCTGTGTCTTCATCGCAGGGAACATCAAAGTCAAAATTTAGGCCAGGGTAGGCCTCTTCAACTTTTCCTTGGAAAGAAAGCCACCTAGAGACCTATTTGGTTGCAACATCATCCCGCAGCTTGACAGTGTCTTTGTTCTTTGCAGATATAGCAGCATTCAGCCCTTCAAGCTCGCTGCAAAGGGTGCCATTAGCATCAGATAAGACAACAAAATCTCTGGTTAAACTGGTGAAAGAGCTCTGAGCAGCAGAAGCCTCTTGGCTAACCTTGGCCCAAACATCCCTAGTCTTTTTCTCCCCCTCCTCAGCTTTGGCCTTCGTAGCTTCTAAGCCCTCAATGGTGGAAGCCTGTTTTCCCACTTTGTCTTGTAACTCTTGTAGCTGAGCTCGCAGATTATCATTTTCAAAAGCCAACTCGGCAACCTTAACTTCGTAAGCCCTCACCATTTTGGCAGAATTCTCCGCAGACAAGACCTTGTTCATCAAGATCTTGGCATGGATAGTAGACTTGGGGCAAGAGGAAAAGAGACAAAAGTTAGGAAAGTTCAAAAAGAAAGAGGAGGTCATAAATGTGAGCAAGAACTTACCGCAGTTAATCCGTGAAGAATAGAGCTTATTGAATCCTTTAGAGACAGTGAAAAGACCCTTTTTATATCAGCATTGGGAAGAATAGAGGAGAGGGCCCCTGTAGTAAGGTCGGGGTTATCAAGAAAGGAGCCCTCACTTTTGCCTGCCTTGACGAGCTCCTCCTTCACAGCCTTGGAACCCTCAGGAAGGGAACGATTGATTGGTGCAGCAAGCGAATTAAGAAAGGCCAAGATTCGGGAGGTCGTCTCCACTGCTCTCTCGACCTCAGAAGCAGAGGGGGTTGCCTGTCCTGACGCAGCAGCGCTTGAAGTAGCAGGAAAAGTGCCTTGGGAAGAGAAGTCTGGGATAACTGGAGCAGAGGGAGTGAGTGACATGCTTGTCCTTGGCACCATGGCAGGAGTGGAGCCATCGGCAGAGCTGGGTCCTGACTTGCGTTTGGCGCTGCTCTTGCTGCTACTCTTATTGCTACCCTTGATATTCTTCATTTGGGAAAGTTTAGCTCTGAGTTCAGCAACAGTGGGCTCCATTGACGATGAACTTGCGGGACCTAAGAATAGCTAAGCCTCGCCCTTAGACTGAGAAAATAGGAGAGAGGATACAAAGAAAAAGTGTTACCTGATATATTTTTGGCGGAAAGCGGGATGGGGCTAGCAACGAAAAGTGGAAAGAGAGCTTTAACCCTCACCTCAAGAAGGCAGAACCCCTGTTCTACGAGAGCCCAAGGTTGGATGAGCTCAAAATATTTCTCTAGATTGTACTTTTCCAATTTTCGCAATACTCGCTCCTCTTCAGCACTTAGCTCAGGTCAGATACCTAGAAAATCAAGGAAAACAAGAAATAAGTTAACAAAGTAACCAGACTTGGATGAAACACGGTCTGGGCAAAAACATACCCAAATTATCGGGGACAGACCACTCTGTAGGGATGGGGAGGGTATCAGCTTTATCCTCTGAGTTGAACTCCCACTGTGTACCGCCTATAAAGAAAAATCGTTTCTTCCAGCCCTTATGGGAGCTTGGGAGGTCAGAGATGACCTGCTTGACCTTAGTCCTTTTTGGAAATATACAGAAAGCCGTTAGAGGAGGTCTGCTTGACATTGAACAGCTCCATAAGTAAGGAAACAATAGAGACCCCAAGCTTATGGTCCTTAAAGAAGACTAGTAAACCCACAAGAACACCCCAGAAGTTGGGGGAGAGCTAGGCAGGGCAAACATTGAAGTGTTGAATGACAACTTTGATAAAAGGATGAATGGGGAAACGAAGTCCGTTATCAAAAGCTGCCAGAAAGAAACAGACCTTCTTATGGACATGGTGAACATATGTGGTGTACTCATCAGGACTCCAGGGCTGAACCCCTGGGGAGAAACGAAAATGAGCACTGAAAACCTTCAGGTCTATAGGGGTAAGTCCGCTAGAACCTACAAGTTCAGCGTTCCTAAAGGCAACCCCTACGTCTGAACCAATGACTCCCACACCACTCACCTTGCCCTTACCCTTGTCAGCACTAGGAGGTACACGAGAGAAAGATGATGGGATTTCCTTAGAGTCCACCTCAGTATCGGCAGCCTCAACACCGAGGAAGTTGTCAATCTCATCGCCTACATCCCCTAAATCAGAATCTCTCTCGGCAGACCTGTCGCCTAGGAGGGAAACAGATGAGGGAGTTGCTCCAGAGGAGGCAGACATGATTGGCAAAGAGAAAGGCAAGTTGAAAGAATTATAAAAAGGAGGAATACTAACTAAACACCCCCAAATAATCCTAGGGTCAGCGTTGTACCTCCCAACAATAAGAATTCGCATAGTAGAGTTCCAATCCACAAAGCGGGGAAGAGGAGATAGGCAACGATCGCGATTCCAAAAGAAAAAGAACTGAAAAACCCAGAAGAATAATGGCCACCTCGAAGTCGAGGGATCCAGAGTGAGGAAAGACAAGAGAAAGAGAAAGGGGCAGAAGGAAGCATATCTAGACAGGGAAGAGAGCAACAAACAGCAGCCAAAGAACAAAATTTGAGGAAAGGAACGAAGCAGGACTTCAAGTCGAACCCAGAAAGCACAATGTAGAGCAGAGAATAAGGGAATTGCGTGGAGGAAAGCCCAGAAATCACAAAGAGAAAGAATCGGAGATGAAGGTGAACAGTGTAGAAGATGGAAGGTGGTTTTGTGCGGTTTTCCTTTAGCCATTTGAGCATTTAAGGCTTAAAAGACATGGGATGCGGCGTGCGCGAGAACCAAGGGAGCCATGATTGTTGTAACCGTCAAAAAGCCCCTTCCACGTGCATCTCACATGCAGACTAAGGTCAGGTAGGCGCAAGTCTGGTCCAAGGTAAAAGTAGCTCAGCCCATGCCCAAGCTCGCTTGGGCCAAGGGCTGAGGGGCAACTGATGATACTTCAGAATAAATCTCAAGTGCCAGCCCAGGAGGTCAGATTAGACAAGCAGAACTCAAAAGAGTAGAGCTAGAGGTCCCTTCGAGCTCAGCAATGGCAATAACAACCAAGGCAACAGCTGAATAATCACGAGAGGTTTCTAAAGCATTAGAAAACTATAATCAAGGAACCTAATCTCAACCAACCAAGATCTTCTCCTAGAATTAGGGAAAATTCCACGAAGTCAAGCAAGAATCTCGGCCAGAATCCCACTTAACAGAGAATAACCCTATAAATACACGGTAAACACCTCCTAACAAGGAAAGAGGACCCTAGTGGCAAGAGGAAGTCACAACAGTTTTGTAATCATCGTGAATAAAACAGAAGGAATAAGAACCTCCATTAAAGAGTGGACTAATCGAGTTTCTGAGCCGATGAATCACTATATTTTTATTGTGTACACCCTTTTAATTTTTGAAATATTTTATTAGTTAATATCATACACGAGTCTCGTAGCTCTGATCCATGCTCACCTTGCATTACTTTCATCTTAAGCTCTTGGACGTTGGTATACGCCATCAAAGGCTAATCTGATCACTTCCGATTTCAGAACATTGGCAAGCATGAATTTGACTGGTCAGATGTCTGGAGACATCCAGGAGTTCGCTAAATTACAGATTTTGTAGGTCTTCTATTTGCACTTAACTCTTCTGTTTGTACATTTGTATACGAAGAAAATAAAAATACTTGATCATTTGGTATAGTTAGTATATTGTAAGGACTTAATTTTGTGTCAAATCATCTATTTATTTTTCATTTGCTGTCGATGATAATTTTTCTATCATACAAAGCCTTTACGTATAAGTAATTGTTTGTGATTTTTTGTTTGTTAAGTAGTGTCTTCAGACATGGATAATGTCTAGTTTATATAATAAAGTAGAACGAAATTTAAATTTTAAAAACAAAGAAAGGTCCAAATTATTTTAAGATTAAATATAAACAAATTTAACGGACAACGTAATTCCAAAAAAAAAAAATTCTAACTTTCTCAAAAATTTTGATTTAACCGTGTCCAATGATTACCGAATTTTATTTTCCGCCCAACGACCTGAATTACGCCTCTCTCTCTCACGGGTCTCTCTCTATCTCACGCCTCTCTCTCTCTCCCACTCCCAAGAATCACGCTTCTCCTCCCCAAAACTACATCATATCCTATCTTTCTCCCTCTCTCACCGATGGCATTCAAAATACCACCTTTCCATACCGGTGATATTTCGCTGATATGTCCATTGTCGCCAGGGAGAAGAAGCAAATATAGAGGAGGAGGATTATTGTGGGCAGCAGATCTGTTGTTCCTGAGAGCCTATGAGTTCGTTTCTCTATTTCTATCCCCTTTTTGTTTGAGATTTTCGTATATCCGTATGTATATGCACAAATAATCTCTATTTTTTATGTCTGGGTTGCGAATTTGTGATTGCCTTTATGCTTCAAAATTCACGTTTTGGTTAGGAATTAGTGCATGAGGTTAGATCTTCCATGGGCAGGCAGTGTTGTGAGTTCCACAAAATCTTCAAGTTGTTGAACTCTTAGATTCGTCAATTTTTCAGCACATTGATTTCCTTCACGAAGTGTATGTTGAATTTCAATTTGCCTGTTCTTCATCAATTCTTTGCATTTGTGGAAGAGGACTTTGTTAGGCAAGTGGTCCTCTGCTTGATTCAACAGAAGACAGCAGGCGTCTTCTGAGTCCGTTTCAACAATAGCTTTAAAAATTGAGAAATTTAGAGACCAAAGCGATTTTGAGTGAGGTTGCTTATGTGAATTGTTATAAAAAAAGGCTGCAAATTCTGGAGTGTTGGGTTACTAATGTACAAATATGAGGCGCACTAATTCTTTGAGATCGCTCTTTTGAAATGGGTAGTGGGTGCCTTTTGATGATTTTGTGTCAAAAGGCCATTATTCACTCAGTCCCTGTTATCGGAGGCAGTCCGAGGGATGGGTTGGTGGTTCAAATGCCCAGAGTTTCGTTTTTCTTCGATGGTCTTGGTTCTTAGTTGTTCATTTACTCCTTTTATTGTGATCTTTCACCAATGAGAATGCGTTGATTGATTGATCAGTGTTGGTGTTCTTCATCTATAGCCTTTCAATTCTTTGGTTGATAGGTAGTTGAATCTTTTGGTTTTCTGTAACTGTTCCTTTTAGACAGTCAAAATGGCTGGATCAGATGAGAACCAGATCTGGGTTCCTTCAAAGTAATTTGAATTTCTGAACCAGTTTCTAGACGCATCTTCTCTTGGATTAGTTCCTGTAGATAGCCCATTTGATTGTTTGTATCTGAAATTAAATCTGGTTCTAAAAGCCTGATTTCCGAACTGGCCTTTTCTTTTGTTAAAAATGGATGCTTACGAGCAGGGAATGTGAAGTTCACAGCGGGTATTGGGCAAAATTGGAAGGCATTGAGCACGATAAATCCGAACATCGTCGGAGCTGCACCTTACCCATGTGCCATCAACAATAGAAGTGGCTTGCCAAAGTAAATTTCTTGAATATTCTTTGGGTCACCAGTGGTCTTTCTTATTATCTTTCATTTCAGTGACCAATTTTTACCTGTTCTTTGTTATCAATATTCGGGAAAAACGTAGTCCCTAATAAGAATCTGACTCATCCTGTGCACCGACCGATTACTAGGTTGATTATTGCAATTTTTCTGGTGTTTTGAATTTCTTAATAAAAGTTTACAATTTTCATAGTTAAAAAACAAAGTTCAAGAAACAACTTAAGGCTACTGTTTTTCTGCAGCTAAATGCAATATATTCCATTTTTGCTATTAGTTACATTAAGAAAAACTCTACATTATATCCATAGTACAAGTATACAACTCTACATTAAACTGTTACTTCCTTGCCTATTAATACATCTTTTGAGTTTAGTAGGGAAAAATCAGGAATTCCAGAGGTTGCTTATATACTCTGCTTTGATCTAATAATCCCCCTTTCTTTGCTTGCCCAATGACTGGCAGGATTTGGTTTATTGGTTTTATGTGGGTAATGGGTTGTTTGATTTTTTCATAATTCCTTGGATTTTGATTGTTTTGTACAGGTTTCAAAGTGGCCTGAAAATTGAGTGAAATAGTTAATCAGTAATTCACTGATGAATCTATGTAATGATCCATGTTGTTGAAGTAACTTGATTTTGTTTAATTCATAAGTTTGGTTGTTTTTTGGAATTTTTTTTGTGTGGGGACTGTTTAGTTTGTGATTTTATGTGGTCTCCAAAGTGGCATATTGTTTGAGTGGTGGTTGAAGAGTAAGTATTCGTTATATAACTTGGGTGCAATATAAGTTGAAGATTGCAATTGGTTTCACAATTTGTTTGTTTTTTAGATAGTAGAATGTGTAATTAGTATTTTATTAATTGCCTATAAGTTGATAATCTATTGGGATCATATTTTTAGGAGAAATTATGTCCAAATATTTTTAAAAGAACAAAATAAATATTTTTAGATTAAATAACATAAATGGTACATTCAGGTTTTAATCATCTTTCTAATAACTGAAACGAAAGCATTCTAATCATTTTTTATTTTACTAAAGTCAGGACATTAAAAATGACCAAACGATTTTCAGTTTAATGTGTGTTTATATTTATTGTTTGATTGTTCCATGTTTAAGAATTATGTACATTGTCTTTAGACACATGATATAGGACGAGTTTAGGTTTTCAGTTTAATATGTGTCCAAATTCAGTGCTTGAATATTTCGCGCACTGAATGACCACAAAACTTGGTCTAATTGGACTTCAAGTCTAACCCCTTACCTAACTTAAACTCTAGGACTCAATTGAATGTTGTCCGAGTCATGTAAAAAGGCTTTAGAGTAACAACAACATCAGCACCCAACTCAGTATTTTGTGCATTAAACTTATTAAACACAAAGAACTCACTGAGTCATAAAATGGTATAGGAGTGATTCGCCATGACGAATTCTGAGAAAAGGGTCAGTAAAAAGCTAGTGCACAAGTCTTTGAAAGTCCTTAATTTCTTGGAAGACCAAGCTTTCAGCTTAATTCCCAAGGATTGCAATCCACCCCTAATAGCCCTAACCTAGCCAGGGATGTGAATCCTTCATTCAACATTTCCTTGTGTGTGTGTGTGTGTGTGTGTGAGAGAGAGAGAGAGAGAGAGAGAGTGGTAGTTACTTTGTTAAGATCAATTAAAAAAATGATAGTTGTTATGTTCATTTAGACAAATACTTGTTGCGTCGAGAAACGAAACCTTGTATATAATAAGTGATGCAAAAAAATTTGCATTGCCAAATAACTGTTGCAAAAAACCCTGGCAAAAAAAGTGTTTGAATTCGACTATCGTGATACATTTTGTCATTCTTTCGAAGGTTTTGTTCCGAATCTTTCTTAAAAATTCAAGGTCTTTCTAAAAATGACTTCAAGATTAAGCTCCTCCAAAAGGATACAACCAACACAAAGTGATTTATAGTCCAGTCAAGAAAACAATTTCTGGGGAGTAGCATGAATTGGACTTAGATTCTGATACGTTTTTGTCTCCCATAGAAAGCCTTTGAATCGAATGTGAACATAAGGGGAATGGGAACACTAGAAAGTGGTAATGTCACAACCAATCAAATAAATAAATATTTCACCAAGTTGACTGCAGCATATAAAAAATTTATAAAGGTATCAGCTGTTGCTAGTTGTTCTAAGAATTTACAAGTACCATTGCACAAGCCAAAAAATGAGTGTTTACACATAACTTGTACCAGCTAAACCCAAAGACAAATGCTTTCGTATTTCAGTCAAATGAAGATGACATCAACCCTTTTACCTAACTTAAAACTTCTGAGTGAATCCAATCCAGGCCTGAGTTGTGATTACATGTGCTCAACTCAGCCGGGTTGTTTCAGTTTCGACCAAGGCACAAAGCTTAAACAATAAACACGAGAATTTAGGTAATTTGATAAAATTCTATCTATATTCAGCATAGCGGTTGTTTTCACTATATCAGAATCTTAAAAGACTTGCAAGTTATATATATTGGTATCAATAAGCACAACTCCGTTCTCCTCTTCCCACAAATGATTGGACTTTTAGACCTAGTGAATATGAACCATTCATTATTTTCAACATAAACTTATACGTCCTTAATTTGAATCTCTCTTGCTATATAAATCCAAGTTTAGCCATGAGTGTGATTTGTAGGTCATTTTGTGTATGTGAGTTTTATCTTGCAATTAAACACGTGATTGAAACAATTCTCCATCACAATAAAAAAAAAAAAAAGAAATCCTCAACTCGGTTGGATTGGGTAGGAAACTCAGTCTTATCCGAAAACAAACACATTGATCACAAAGAAAAAAAAACAAAAGAGAAAAAAGTATTACAATTTGCAAGTCAACCAAGTAAAAATAGATTAAAATGATGAGTAAAGTCTACCCAAGTATGTTATATGTCATTAAAAAAAGACCTGAGTTGACCAAGTAGGCTACAAATGTGACCATGTCCTAGGTCATTCTAAAGGATGCATAGAATATTATCTTCCCCATCATTCTTCCATCTTCCAAATTCCAACCCATTTCATAACAACCATCACCAGCTTCATCAATCCAAGAACAGAAGTTCCATGGCCATCCCTCTATCCATTATGATGATGTCCTTCAAGGGACACAGGCAAGACACATTCCTATCCAAAAACCCTGTTCCAACTCCAATTTTCAATAGAAAATTGATGTTCCAGGCACCATCAAGAAGAGAGAGAAGTAGAACACTGGGAAAGAACAGTGTGGTATGTAAGATCAGTGACTCCTCCTTACACCAGGGTCCGGAGCTAGCTAAAGATCCTAAAGGAATATTAGCAGACACTTGGAAAGAAATTCACGGCGAAAACAATTGGGCAGGCATGCTTGATCCCATTGATCCCCTCTTGCGATCCGAACTAATTAGATATGGGGAGATGGCACAAGCCTGTTATGACGCATTTGATTGTGATCCATACTCCAAATTTTGTGGCAGTTGTAAAATCAAGCCTGACAAGTTCTTTGAAAGTCTCGGATGGACACAATGTGGATATGAAGTGACCAGCTATCTCTATTCAACTTATAACGTGAATGTACCAAATTTCTTCAAAAAATCTCTCTGGCCAGACGTATGGAGTCATGTAGCAAATTGGATAGGCTATGTGGCAGTGTCAAATGATGAAACATCGGCTTATTTAGGCCGTAGGGACATAACAATTGTTTGGCGTGGGACAGTTACAAAGCTCGAGTGGCTTCAAGACTTGATGGATTTTCTGCAGCCAGTTTCATATCGAAAGATTGCAAGTCGCGATCCATCGATCAAAGTTGAGGCTGGGTTTCTCCATTTTTACACCGACAAGGACAAGAGTTGTGATTTCTGCAAGTACTCTGCAAGAGAGCAACTTCTAGCAGAAGTCAAGAGATTGATTCAGAAGTATGCAAATGAAGAATTGAGCATAACCATAACAGGGCACAGTCTAGGCAGCGCACTTGCAGTTCTTAGTGCTTATGACATAGCCGAGACAGGGCTAGACTTGAAGGAAGATGGGCAGGCCATTCCTATAAGTGTATTTTCATTCTCCGGGCCACGAGTCGGGAATTCGAGGTTTAAGGAGAGGCTGGAGGGGCTGGGGGTGAAGGTACTGAGGGTGGTGAATGTTCATGACAAGGTGCCTAAGGTACCTGGATTCTTTCTCAATGAGCAACTGGCTCCAGTGCTGCGGAAGATAGGAGAAATGTCCCCATGGTGTTATTCTCACGTGGGAGAGGAATTGGCTTTGGATCACACCAAATCTCCATTCTTGAAAGACAAGAGCGACCTGGCATGCTTCCATAACTTGGAGGCTCACCTGCATTTGCTTGACGGGTTAGTAATTCATTTCTTGACACATTTTAGATAAGAACAATAACTTAGTCACGTCATAACATATTCAAATCGTGTCAGTTCGGATTCATGTCGAGTAATAGTTAATCAATTGTAACCCCACTCATTTACTTAATCTGTAAGATGTCCCACAACTTTACCAGCCTATTTATCAATTGTTTCGTTTTTTAGGTTGACATACCTAACCCCTAAATAGAAAAAAATGAGGCTAGTACCTCATTCTCTTTCAACAAACCTTTACACCCATAGACCAAGGCAAAACGAACCATTCTATATCCTAAGAAAACCAAGTAAAAAATCTGTAATTCTACAAGGGATTGATTCAATACCTTACGAAATGGAAAGAAGTGAAAACAATCGATCATTTCAAGATTCAATACTATTAAATGCAAGTATGGTGTCAAAATCATATTATTTGTGTTAGCAAATCATGAAGAATGAATAATCTAATCTTTGTTTTCGTAACTGGACAGGTACCATGGGAAGGGTAGCAGATTTTGGCTTGCTAGTGGAAGAAACATTGCACTGGTGAACAAGACTTCTGACTTCTTGAAAGATCATTTATTGGTGCCACCAAACTGGTGGCAAACTGAGAACAAAGGGCTGAACAGAAACCATGTCGGTCACTGGGTTGTGCCTGAGAGGCATGATCTTGAAGACCATTTGCCTCCACAAGATTTACACCATCATCTCCAGAAACTGGGTCTCGTCGTCGACCACTAATCTCCCTCCGGCCATGATTGGAGAATTTGAAGGTTTTTAAGGTTAATTGTGTCAGTGATTCTTTCAGAACGTAGGTACTCTTGTGATTTTGGTGGTTGTGCTTTATTCTTTGGGTGCATGAGATTGTTTTTCAAACTCGAACTCAGAGCTCAAATAATTGGCTACCATAAAAGTTTGTGGAATGTAACATAGGCTTAATTTTTTTCAATAACAAAGAATCGTTCAACTACAAAAACTACATTTATCAAGGACTCAACTTTACAACATCAAAATATCATAGTCATCAATTTGTTTCACTCGAGCTAACAAGAGTACTTTGAGATGAGGTTTAATTAAACTACTACCAAGTCTAGTCCAGCATACAAAAAAATATATAATGAAATGGGAAAGATTCTACACTTTTTCTCATTTTTTATAGAGGGATAGATTAATTGTTATGAATTCAGCAAGACTTAAATGATATAACTCAACCAATATTCTATTGATAATGAATATATGATGAAAAAACAAATTGAAACTTGGCCACTAATACTATTTGGATATTGGGTTTGTTATGGGTCCCAACAAATACTGAGGTTTATTGTCAATCTAATGATTATGAATAATTAGGCCAGTAAATTATATCTAAGTAGCATTGCTAGTTACAATAAAACTACCCTATGTAGTTAGATTTTTAGGTGTAAATAGTATTACTACCGATAAAAACTAAATAAACGAGCATCCAATGTGAGCAATTCTACTGGGACTTATTTGTTAACATAATTCACTATAGTTATTAGATTGGTGGGATTCAATCAAACATTAATTTTTAGTGTTAATCCAACGGTTACAATAAAATTGTATAATTAAGTCAACAAATTTAATCAAATTTTTAAGTCTCAATTGAATTACTCATCCAAATTAGGCCAGTCAATTTTGGAGACCATATGAGAATTGACAGATTCAAGCTGAATCTTAGTAGTTCAAATTGACATATTAGACTTGTCAAATAAATAGATAGATACAAAATTAACTGAATAAATACATGATTTATACTCAACATGGATTCATTTATACACCAATACAAATGAATAAATGTGATGAACCCAAAATCAATTGGGCCAGACCCAATGAATCAAGTAAGCCCCAGTCACTAAAGGGCAGCCCAGGTCCACTTTGTCAGTCTGACCCAGTCCAGGATCCAAGAAACTCGGAGAGATAAAAGCACGTGAGAGAGAATATCAGGATATGCATTCATGGAGATCTAATCTTACCTTAATTGTACTTACTAAAAGAATAGAGTCATTTTCCTCACGTCACCATCTCACCAAAACTATATAATATAAACTCTCTCTACATGGAGGGGCATCACCTTGAGACCTCTACTTCTTGTCCTCTCTACACCTCTCTAGTTCTTTCTCTTGAAGTATTGTAATACTCTTGGAACTCTCTCTCTCTGAAATTTTATTCATCAATAAAGACCTCTGGCCACTGCTATTGTTTACCAAGAGTGGAATAGGTTACCCGGACTGAACCACTATATATCTATGTTTCTGCTTATATTTACTGTTTTGTCAATAGATATCTTATTTATTGTTCATTAATTACACCGTTACATATACTCGATTATTAATCTTGCATAATACCAATTTGTACATCATCAAAATATACAAAGGAAGTACTACAGGAATCGAAGAGCACCTGATTTATCGCCAAAATAGGACTTGGCTCAGTAGCTGAAACCTCTTTCAACAAGTTGCTTCCACTCGGAGACAACCATTACACCGCTATTACTTACCTTTCGCGTCCTTATAACTTCGTTTCAAGCACACAGAGACAGAGACAGAGACAGAGACGTGGCCAGTAGAGATGGGCTAATGGTTTGGGATGTTTAAAAAGCGGACCAAAGGTTGGGACTAGGTTCGAGCCCAAGGTCCCTTGCCTAGTTGTTGGACAATTACCTTCGTCTAATAATTAATTTTTAATTTTTTCAAATATCACTTTAACGTACGTTGATTCGAATTATGTCTTATTGTCATCGGTTCTTTTGACATATTATTACGGTGTAAGACTTGAAGTGACTTTAACATCCAAAATTAATCTTTCTTAGTCGTGACAATCATATCGTGCTGATCAGGGCCGGCCCTAGGTCTAGGCCACTTAGTTGGCCGCCTAGGACTCCCAGTTTTTGCAAAATTTTGGGGCCCTCAAGTAGGAGTTTTAGTTTTGAGTAAATATATTTTGAATGAGCTAATTTGAGAGAGTCCAAATTTTATTTACCTAGAAAATTGCTCCACTTGCCAACTATTGCAGACTGTTAGACTTCTTGTCAGCTATAGAAAATTGATAAACTTCTACAACAAGGAGGATAGATATAACTAGTAACGTCTATCTCTTAACATTTCTCTCTCTCTTAACATCTCTCTCGTCTATAATTGAGAATGCAATAACACTATTGGTTGAAAAATCTTTTAGGCTCTGTTTGGTTAGAAAGAAAAAGATGTTGGAAAGTGAAAATGGTAGAAAGTATAGGAATGTGAAGTGAAAGAAAGGAAAATGAAAAAAAAAATATTTTCTTGCATTTGTTTGATTATGATGAAAATTTTAAGAAAATTTAATTATGTAGTTTGGAAAGTAAGAAAGTTATAAGAATTTTTTTTAAATTGTAAAAATTGACCTTATTTATAACTTCTTAAAATTGGTCCTATCCATATGAAACATTATACTTAACTTGCTCATTCTCATATGAAACACATTAATATTAAATGCACCTACTATTATACTTCTTTTTTTTTTTAAGGAAAGAGTATTTTTATTGATTAACCAATAGGATTTTCAAGAAGCAAATAGGATAAGCCACAGTCCGCTTTAATCCTTCAACACAGTCTGCTTTACTCTTTCTTGGTGGGTGTAATTGGGTTTTAATAATAGTTCATTTTAGTTTAAACAATTTATCAAACACCTTCTACCCATATGTACAAGGACCCTCCTCTAACGGTAGGTGAATTTATTGATTGCTTTAATTTGTGCGCAATCCTATGGCATATTACTCTTTTCTTTTACATTGTTGTGCTATTGTCTACCTCAAATGGAAGTAACAAGCAAAGTAGGGAAGCTTGTCTGGAGCTGATCTCATCTACTGCATCACAAACTCATACTAAAATAAAACACTTAACCCAGCAACCAACATAAAGATATACAGATAAACAAATGATGGAAGACAAAACAGAGAAGATGTGCAGAGAAAAGTTGTGAGTGGTTAAAGTCTTGACACTTGCGATATATATCAATTCTACTACACAAAATAAAATAGAGATAGAAGATAAACTCACTGGATTGGTTTGAGCAGATGTGCAGAGACACAAGGTGAAGGTGAGAGTGATTAATATGAGAGAGTTGTATATGAAGATGAAAATTGGATGAGTTATCGTCTGCTAAAATAGGGGGCAGAATGGTCCAGAGGATAGAGCCTTCCCAAGTTTCGCGGGAAACAGAAAATTTTCGTGCAAATTTGGTGGGAAAATAAATAGCTCCGTTTGGGGGAAAATCTGTTCAGCGGGAAAAAAAAAATTCTCGAGAAATTTGGTTTCTTGCTAAACAAATGCAATAAAAACTTTTTTTTTTTCCTCTTTTCCCCATTTTCCACCACTCTCCCGCTAACCAAATGAAGCCTCAGTGTTCGTTTGTTTAGCAGGAAAATTGTAAAAAATGCAAGAAAGAATTTTTTTTTAAATTTTCATGTGTTTGGTTAGCATAAAAAGAAAATGATAGAAAAAATAATTTTCTTTCATGCTTAAATTTTCTCATAAATAACCATTTTTTTTTTTTTGTAAAAAACACAAGAAAATACAAGAAATTTGTGATTTATAACTAAATTTTCATTTTACCCCTATTTTTCTTAAAATATTTTATTAGTTATTAATTTTAAAAAATTTTGGTAGGAATTTGATTAATCATATAATTTGACCCAAAGATCTTTGTGTTGGTGATTGTCTTAGAATTAGGTTTTGAGTCACTTTTAAAAAAAAAAATTAAATTTTAATTATAATTACATATATTTTGTCTTTTTTAGACTAATTTAATATAATTAAGAGTAATTTAGACAATTATAAAAAATTTCTTATAACTTTACTTTCTTTCAAACAATAGAATAAAATTTTTTATAACTTTCCCGTAAATTTTTCATTCAAACTAAATACATGCATGAAAATATATTTTTTATCATTTTCTTTTCTTTTATTTCACTTTCTATTATTTTTACTTTCCATCATTTTTTTCTTCCTAACCAAACGGACCCTTAGAATTGAGTATTTTTTTATTTATAGTTGATCTAGCTATTTCTTCGATCAAGAATAGATTTGAACAATTCAAAATATATGAAAATATTTTTGGTTTTTTATTTTGTTTTGAAAAATTAAAATCCTTAGATGATGATAGTTTGAAAAGTTATTGTCTTAACCCTGAAATTTTTTTGAAGCATGATTTATTTTCTGATATTGATGGTTTAGATTTATCTTAAGAATTGGTTGTATTAAGAAAAGTCTAACAATCTGAAATTAACACTCCAACAGAAACTCTAAATTATATAAAATGATTAAATTTTTTTCCAAATGCATGTATAGTTTTTAGAATATTGTTAACAATACCGGTAACAGTTGCTTCGGCAAAAAAAAGTTTTTCAAAATTTAAATTAATAAAATATTATCTCAGATCAACTATATTACAAGAAATATTAAATAGATTAACTATATTATCCATTGAAAAAGATATAAATATAAAAATTTAATCAATATTTTTGCATCTCAAAAAGTTAGAAAAATAGCCTATTAATAGGATCCCATTTTATATTCTCGCCTAGGCCTCCAAATTTGTTGGGCTGCCCCTGGTGCCGATTGTATGTGTCATTATTTATAGATTTGGGTGGAATGTTAATCAACTCCAATCTAACTATTTAACTAATTATGGTGTCTTAACATGATTTGTTTATTGTTCTATCATATTCGTGTTAACCTATATAATCCGTCAATAAAAAAATTAACATTAAAATTTAACTCTAAGATTCCACTATCTCTTGATCGAACTCACACTCATAGTTTTTTTATAAGCTAAAAATTAACTTAATAAAATAACAAAAACATAACATTTTATTCCTACAATATTAGTTAAACCATGTTAATTATGTCGATTTTATGTTATTTGTGTTTGACAATAACTCAGCTTATTTATTATTCTAGTTGAAAAATCATATCATTTATGGATTAGTGTTAAAAAATGATTAACTCTAACTCACTAATTTTATTTCAGTTCCAAGTCGAGTTTGCGTGCCACGTCAAAAATTGACTCCATTAACCTTCCCAACATGTACTACTGTAAACGTATTTATAAGCAATCCAGCTAACAACATAAGTGGAAAATAAGAAATAAAATTAATAATATGTCACCGATATAATAATTGAGTAGGTATTAAAGGCCAATTAAGTCTCCAAATAAATTCCTAGAGTTTTGGTTCAAAATTCAAAATATCCGAACTCATAAAAAATTAATTCGCAAGTTAATTAGCCTAAAAAGAATTCTTACTCTTCCATTAGCATATTATTTCCAATCATTAATTTATACTACTTATAAATGTCAGTATATGTGAAAAATTTTTAATTTTTTATTTTATCCCTAATTATTATAATAAAGTCAATTTTATCCACATATATACTTTCATCTAATTTTTGTTTTTTTTACTCCTATTTCACTTTCAACTTATTTTAGATTCTTTTATAAGAACTTATAAATTCTTTTGAACTCTTTTATTAGTAATACAATTACATACAATTTTGGATATTTATATAAATAAATAAAATTTTATATATGTTAAATTATTATACACATATAATTATTAGATTGAATTTTACGGTTAAATGTATATTTATATTTATTTTTTGTATGCAATAATATAATAATATATAAGCGATCTAATCAATCTATTTAACAAAATAAAATTTTATAATTTTATAATATATTATATGTACATATACTTAAAGAAGTTAGAGAGATACCTAAATAAATGATAGATTAAGTATTCAAAAATTTATAAAATAAACTAATAATTAAACTTAACAATAATTAAAGTGTAAATTAATTATTCGACACCTAATTTATTATTTAATTTAGTTATATGTATAATTCACGTTTTCTATAAAAAAAAATATTATTTAAATTTGTTTATATGAAACATACATCGTGCATTACTAGTCTTAAAAAAAAAACACCAAAACTTGGTCTAATTGGACTTCAAATCTGACCCTGACCTAATTAAAACTCAGGTTCTTTGGAGGTCGGTCTATTTTTTTAGACTTATTTGGACTTAAGTACACTTAAAAAACTTATTTGAAATAAGTTCATTTTAATCTCTATTGTCCAAAATATCCTCAATAGTTATATTTAATCAAAACTTATTTGAAAAAACTAACTCCTAAATTGGGAATTGTATTAATATTAACAACTCTTAACTTGAAAATTGTGCTAGTAAAATTAAACAGAAACATGCTCAACAAAAAAAATAATAATATTAAACAGTAACATGTTTAAAAAAAACTTAATTAAAAATTTAATCATTATAATAAAGTGACACCCCTACAATAAAATAAATACTCACATATGGAGTTTTTATTCAGCAAGTTACTGTTTGATGTTATTATTTTTTTGTTGAGCATATTACTGTTATATATATATATATATATATATATATATATATATATATATACTAACAATTTTCAAATTAGGAATTGTTATATTTGAAAATATTGAAACTAACGATGATAAATAATATTTATGGTAAGAGTAACTATAGAATACATTTCAAAAAGAATATGAAATATTTTAAAATGTGTACTTATTGACAACTATTTGATGAAAAAAAAAACTTAATAGAGTATATATTTGAAGGTAGTACTTAAAATCAAATAAATTTTTAAAAAGTGCCGATTATCCGTTCAAACTCTAGTGTTCAATTGAATGTTGTCCGAGTCATGTCAAAAGGCTATCAAATAACAACATATGCGCCCAACTAAGTATTTTGAGCAAGAAACACAAAAGAACTCACCGAGTTATAAAACGGAATAGAAGTGAATAGTTAGAGCGAGTTCTAAGAAAAAAGTTCGTAAAAAGCTAATGTAGAAGTCTTTCAATGTCCTTATGTCATGAATGGGAGCCTCACTAACGTACCGAAATACCGCCTTTTTAGCATTATATCTTCATTTTTTATCATAAAAATGTGTCTCAATTACAAGTCATTCAAATTAGAGTAATGATACACTGATTATTTAGAGTCTTTATTGAAGTTCAAACGACATAATACCACATAAAGAAACTTAAGTCAGTTGTCATATTATTTACGTTCTTGATTTAATCTCAAAATTTAATTAGTCTAATATTACTGTTCTGTGCGTGCAAGATCCTGCACAATATAAAAAACGAGAACAGATCTCTCCCTTGGTGAACTCGAGTGAGCCAGTTGAGTGACCAACCACGCTGCTTGGAACAGCCTGCGAGGTCCGGTGGTAACCTGGAACGGCAACGAGAGACCCTGGGGGAGTGGAAGAACGATCCAGTAAGGCTGAAAGAGGTTCCTGGAACAAAGAAGAACAAGTTAGAAGGGCGCCGGAGTGTTTTCCGGCGTATCCCCTCCGATGATCTAGTCAGTCTTTGAGAAAGAGAGAGGAAGGAGAAAACACTGAGTGTGTATTGTAGTAAAGAGTTCTTTGTAGCATACCCGTCTTGCCTTTTGCAAGGAGTATTTATACCTCAAAAGCTCATGATTACTGTCAGTGTAGTCAGTAGGTGATCATTAGGTACAGGCAGTGTGCGCACTGATTCTGATGAGGAATGTCTTCTCTTCTTAACTGCTCGGGGTCCCGAGCAATCAATGTTGCGTCATCGGGATGCCGACGGTACAATATACTCCTCTCGGGGAGGATGCAATAAATGTTCTGTATTAGGAGCATTTATTGCTTTTCATTTCTGAGTCTTACCGCATTGAATGCAGTCTCGTCAAAGGAGTGGTGCAATTAATCGTTTGTGTTCCCAAGTCGTGTGTCAGCAACGACATGCGGCTTTTTCTGTTTTTGATGTGATATCGTATGCCACGCGTCCATCCCCCATTGGCTGTGGCCCCTGCATTCCAGTACGTTCTGACACTAATTGTGTAAGACGATGTCATGATGAATAGCCTAGACTAGCCTAGGTTAATGACCTGTACGTCAATAACTTATCCTGGAGTAGAGGAGGTGTCCAGGACGGGGTACACCTCGGCACCGAGGAAAGGCTCATCTCGGAACCGAATGAGGGATACCGACCGAGGTACCATATCAGACCAAGGCTACGTGTTGGTTGTAAAACGTACTGAATGCCATGATCCTATATGACGAGTACCTCAGGGGCGAGGACCTTGTGAGCCGATGGTGCTTGATCTTAGCAACAGTGTTTTGATAAATACCGAGGACACGTGTCTTCATCATAGAGTATTTCAGAAAAATTCCATCATGTTCAAATTAAAATCATGAGAATTGTGAAAGCAAGATTCGGCCACCTTTGACAGCTCAATTTTGATCGTGCAAGTGTTTAATTTCTTCCAACACGAATTGCAATCCACCCCTAATAACCCTATGGTAGCCAGGGATATTTAAAAAGTAGAACAACACCTAGTTTAGCCCAAACCTACCCCATATATAAATGGTTTAGTCTGGTTGGATTGGAGAGGGAAGAGAAAAGGAGAGAGAGAGAGTGGTAGTTACTCTGTTCATATCTATTAAAAATCATGGTAGTTGTCATGTTTATTTAAACAAATACTATTTGCGTCGACAAATGAAACTTTGTACACGTTAAGTAATGTAAGTCTGACAAAAAAGTGTCTCAATTTACTTACCCTGATAAATTTTGTCATACTTTGGAAGGTTATGTCTGAATCTTTCTTAAAAAGACTCGGTCTTTCTTAAAAGACTTGGTATTTCTGAAATGGACGCCAAATTTAAGCTCCTTGAAAAGGATACATCCAACATAAAGTGTGGTTTATAGTCAAGTCAAGAAAAAAGTAGCATGGAATGGACTTAGATTCTAATACTTTTTTGTCCCCCCATAGAAAGCCTTTGAATCAAATGGAAACACTAGAAAATGGATATTTCACAACCAATCAAATAAAAAAAATATTTAATGAAGTTGACTGCAGCATATAAAACATTTATTTAGAAAGGTATTAGCTGTTGCTTGTTCTAAGAATTTACAAGTAACACTGCACAAGCCAAAAAAAAAAAATGAGTGCTTGCAAATGACTTGTACCAACCAAATCCAAAGAAAAATGATTTCGTATTTCAGTCCAATGAAGATGACATCAACCCTTTACCTAAACTTGAAACTTCTGAGTGAATCCAATCAAGGCCTGAGCTGTGATTAAAGATGCTCAACTCAACTGGGTTGGTTCAATTCCAACCAAGGCGCAAAGCATAAACAATTGTGAACACGCAGTGAGCTTGACAAACAAGAACGAAAATCAAAAACAATAAACACGAGAATTTAGGTAGTTCGATAGAATTCCATCTATATTCAGTATGTATCAGAATCCTAAAAGAGTTACAACTTGTGCAATTGAGAACCCTTATTCTGGACAATTGCTCTACTCCACTGTGTTATGCCAACTAGTCATTGGACTTTTGGAGTTGTCGAATTTGAATCATCCACTATTTGCAACATAAACCCATACAACCTTAACTTTAGTCCCCTTTGCCGTATGAATCCAAATTTAAACAAGGGTTGTAGTTTGTAGGTAATTTTGTGTATCTGAGCTTTATCTTGCAATCAAACACATGATTGAGACAATTCTTCGTAACAAAAAAATCCTCAACTCTGTTGGATTGGGTAGGAAACTCAGCAGTCTCAATATATCCAAAACAAACACATTGGTCACAAAAAAACAAAAATGAACAATTTGCAAGTCAACAATGTAAAGTATATTAAAATGGACAGTACAATCTACCCAAGTAGGTTATATGTCATTAAAAAAACACACGAGGTGACCAAGTGGGCTATAAGTATGACCATGTCCTAGGTCATTCTAAAGGATGCATATAATAGTATCCTCCCCATCATTCTTCCATCTTCCAACTTCCAACCCATTTCATAACAACCATCACCAGCTTCATCAGTCCAACAGAAGTTCAATGGCCATCCCTCTATCCATGATGATGATGTCCTTCGAGGGACACAGGCAAGACACATGCCTATTCCAAAACCCTGTTCCAACTCCAAGTTTCAATAGAAAATTGATGTTCCAGGCCCCATCAACAAGAGAAGTAAGAAGTAGAACACTGGGAAAAAACAGTGTGGTATGTAAGATCAGTGACTCCTCCCCACCCCAGGTTTCAGAGCTCAAGAAAACGACTGAGATAGCTAAAGAGCCTAAGAGAATATTAGCAGACACTTGGAAAGAAATTCATGGCGAAAATGATTGGGTAGGCATGCTTGATCCCATTGATCCCCTCTTGCGATCTGAACTAATTAGATATGGGGAGATGGCACAAGCCTGTTATGATGCACTTGATTGGGATCCATACTCCAAGTATTGTGGCAGTTGTAAAATCAAGCCTAACAAGTTCTTTGAAAGTCTCGGATGGACACAGTGTGGATATGAAGTGACCAGCTATCTCTATTCAACTTATAACATGAATCTCCCAAATTTCTTCAAAAAATCTCTCTGGCCAGAAGGGTGGAGTCATGTAGCAAATTGGATAGGCTATGTGGCAGTGTCAAATGATGAAACGTCGGCTTATTTAGGCCGTAGGGACATAACAATTGCTTGGCGTGGGACAGTTACAAAGCTCGAGTGGCTTGCAGACTTGATGGACTTTCTGCAGCCAGTTTCATATCAAAAGATTGCAAGTCGCGATCCATCGATCAAAGTTGAGGCCGGGTTTCTCCACCTCTACACCGACAAGGACAAGAGTTGTGATTTCTGCAAGTACTCTGCAAGAGAGCAACTTCTAGCAGAAGTCAAGAGAGTGATTCAGAAGTATGGAGATGAGGAATTGAGCATAACCATTACAGGGCACAGTCTAGGCAGCGCACTTGCAATGCTTAGTGCTTATGACATAGCCGAGACAGGGGTGGACTTGGGGGAAGATGGGGAGGTCATTCCTATAAGTGTATTTTCATTCTCCGGGCCACGAGTTGGGAATTTGAGGTTTAAGGAGAGGCTGGAGGGGTTGGGGGTGAAGGTGCTGAGGGTGGTGAATGTTCATGACGAGGTGCCTAAGGTACCTGGATTATTTTTCAATGAGCAACTGGCTCCAGTGCTGCAGAAGATAGGAGAAATGTCATGTTGGTGTTATTCTCACGTCGGCGAGGAATTGGCTTTAGATCACACCAAATCTCCATTCTTGAAAGACAAGAGCAACCTGGCATGCTTCCATAACTTGGAGGCTCACCTGCATTTGCTTGACGGGTTAGTAATTCATTTCCTCTTTTCTCTTGGAATGGTCAGGATCCGGGTCCTTTCAGTTTCAGATTTTATTACTTTCTGTGAAGTTATTTTCTGGTTTATACTCATTACTATTTTACATTTTGCTATGCTGTGACACATTTCAGATATAGATGGTAATTTAGTCATGTCATAACTTATTTAGTCCGAGTTCATGTCAAATAATAGCTAATCGACTATAACCCAACTCATTTACTTAATCTATAAGATGCCCTGACACTTCACGAGCCTGTATATTAATTGTTTCGTATTTAGGGTGACACGTCTAACCCCTAAACCGAGCAAATAAGGCTAGTACATCAGTGTCTTTCAACAAACCTCAACACACATAGACCCCCCCATAAATGAGAAACCAACCCATTCTATATCCTAACATAACCAAGTAAAAATCTCTAGTCCTACAAGGAATTGATACAATACCTTATCAAATGGAAAGAAGTGAAAATAATCCATCAGTTCAAGATTCAACACTATCAAATGAGTTTATCGTGTCAAAATCAGATTTTAGCATTAGCAAATCGTAAAGAATGAGTCATCTAATCTTTGTTTTCACAACTCAACAGGTACCATGGGAAGGGGAGCAGATTTTGGCTTGCTAGTGGAAGAAACATTGCATTGGTGAACAAGAATTCTGATTTCTTGAAGGATCATTTCCTGGTGCCACCAAACTGGTGGCAAACTGAGAACAGAGGGCTGATCAAAAACCATCTCGGCCACTGGGTTCTGCCTGAGAGGCATGATCTTGAGGACCATTTGCCTCCACAAGATTTACACCATCATCTCCAGCAACTGGGTCTAGTTGTTGAAGACTAATCTCCCTCCGGCCATGATTTGAGAATTTGAAGGGTTTTAAAGTTTAGTGTGTCAGTGATTCTTTAACTCAAAAAATTGGCTACCATAAAAATTTATGGATTGTAACATAAATCAGGCTTAATTTTTTTCAATAATAAAGAATTGTTCAACTACAAATACCACATTTATCAAGGACTTGAATTTACAACATCAAAATATTATAGTCATCAAACTTTTTCACTCGAGCAAACCAGAGTACTTTGAGATGAGGTTTAATTAAACTAATACCAAGTCTAGTCCAGATACAAAAACATGTAAGGAGAAAGATTTCTCAATTTTTATAGAGGATAGATTAATTTCTATGAATTCAGTGTGACTTAAGTGATATTAGGTATTTTGCTAAAGTTCTTAACTTGAGTTTTTTACACAAGCCGAGAGCTCAAAATAGAGCAGCTCATTGGGTTGCAGCCATGAAGTTATCTAACTCAATCCTTTGAGTTGGGTGGGCTGTTCTCCTCCCGAGCTTAAGGCTTTTTTGTATTCTGACTGTAACCATAATTTTCCTACGTAATGAATATCTTTGCTTGTTTATTTTCAAAAAAAAAAAAAGTGTGACTTAAGTGATATAATTCGACCAACATTCAATTGATAATGAATATCTGATGAAAACTGAATAAACGAGTATCCAAATTAGGCCTGTCAATGTTAGATACCATTTGAGAATTGACTGATTCGAGCTGAATCTTAGTGGTTTCGGAATGCCTTATTAGAATTGTCAAATAAATAGATCGACACAAAATTGACTAAATAAAACGAATTCGCTATCCGTAATTTATATACAATTTATACCTATACTAAACACGAATTCAGTTATACACCGATAGAAATAAGATACGAAGTTGACATAAACCATTAACAGTTATAATCTACATTGATATGAATTTAATAGGAACAATGAACAAATGTGCACAGGAAGTACTCATACGAATCAAAGAGAACCTAATTTACTGCCAAAATAGGACTTGCCTCAGTAGCTGAAATCTCTTCCACCGTGCTGCTTCCACTCGGCGGCGACAGCCATTACACCGCCGTCACCTTCCTTCTCTCCTCCTTGTCACTATGTTTCATCTTCTCTTCTGCTGTTTATACTGCAATTATGTATTAAATGAATGGAAATTCAAAGCTTCGAAAGCACAGATTAGGAGAAAAGAGACAGAAAAGGGGAGAGAAGAGAGGAGAAAGAAAGGACTAATAGAAAGACGCGGCCAGTGGATACGGTTTGTGATGTTTAAATCGAAAAGTCGGGGATAGGGTCGGGCCAAATCCAACCTTGGACCATCATTTTTTTGTGTAAATATTGGGTGTAACGGTCAATAGTGTCACGTGATGTAACCTCTATTTAGTATAATTGTACAATAAATATATATATATATATATATATATATATATATATATATATATATATAATGGATCTCACTTCCTTACATGGAGGTGATTATGTATTATATGATTGAGTGGTTATAAATTTTTGTATGACTCACTTATAAACTTGATCACTTATTAGTAGATGGTTACACCACACGACATTGTTGACGTAATATAGTTGTTATACCCAAGGTAAGTTCTGACCCACACGAAAGGCATAACGATTTGGGCACTGTCTCAGAGAAAGACTCCGTAAAATAAATATGTCTATAAAAATGTGGACTACCTTCATCTAGACAGAAAAGACCCTATGAAACTTCATTATTCCCTTATTTTTGGGTGTGAAACAGTGTCTAACCAAAAGACTCAACAAGCATTAGCTCTCCTTAAAAATGAGGTGATTCAGTCACCCCTTTCAATACGGCTATCTTGTTATGACTTCACTCTGGTCACCAGACTATTTTCTCTATTTTTCTTACCCTTGTCCTTGTCCTTGCCCCTTGCCTAGTCTTGGTCAAGGACAATAATATTTGAAGTTAATTTGTTGATTTTATTTATTAATTTAATGTATTATATTCATTGAAATGATAGCGGGTTTCAAACAATAATAGAGGTAACTATCAATGTAGTGGCTAATCAACACATAAAGTTAGTAAATTAGGTTCAAGTGACATTGCTCTAGACAATTACCTTGGCATGGATCCAAAACATGGTCCACTGACCTGTTATTTTTAAATTTACAATTTGTAATTTTGATTTTATTTATATCAATATAAAGAGTATAATAGTAATTTTAAGGGTAGTTGAAGCAATAACAAGGATAAACAGTAAATTCAGATATATTAAATTTGAATTTGGATAACCCCTTTAGGTCATGCTAGTCCATGAAATATCCTAATTTATGCGTGAATAACTTGTTTTTGACTAGATTGAGAATAAAATTAATCAAAATACGCATAAATTAACCTAAACGCCCTTGACAGTTGAAACAAAATAATATTTAATAATAATAGTGTCTCACCATCTGAGGCCAAATAAGTATAAAGGCTAAATATTAAAAGAGAAAAAAATATGACATTTTGCATTCTCATCAATTAGCTAACTTAGAGGAATTGAAGAAAAATGGTAATAGATATACTAGTTCTACATCATATTGTTATAAATGATTCTAGGAGACGAATGATAATTTAGTTTTGGTTAATGAATGATGCTAGACATGGATCTTTATGCAAGTCATACTATCTATATTGGAGATGGGTATGAGATAGAATTTGTGACAAAAGACACTCAAACTCAAGTTAGACAAGTATAGAAAAATCAAGCAGCTCGACTGACTACCTTTCTCCAATTTGATCATAACTCTTTGTTAGAAAGTCCAAATTGTGCACCGTTATTTTTGTTAGAACCCTAACTCATATATCTTTCCAACCATATAGGTCACACATACTAGAAATACCTGAGTCAAATCAGTTTATTCTCCGAAGTTGATCAAAAAATCTGCACTGTAGTGTTCCTTGGATGGTAAAGTGTTATGTTTTCTTCTTAGACTTGGAAGGTGTAAACCCTCACATGTTTATATTAATATAGTAATGTACTTGTTTAGTAATTCTTATATATGTAATGACGTAAGAATAAACCATATATATTGAAACCGTAAAAATAAATACTAGGAAGGAATAAAATAGTAATTTTAATATTTCGAGTGTAAATTTATTTTAGTTTTGAAATAAATCATAAAAATAAATATTTTTAAGTTAAAATAACATTAAAAATGAATCCGGAACGTCGAAAAATCTTATAGTAGTCATATGAATCAAATTGAAGATTCTTAGTGGAAAAACTGTAATTTTAGAGAAACCAAAAACAGTCTGTGAATAGTAAAAATCGAGGCTGCTGTGTTTAAAAACTCATTTTCATCTCATTTACTCTCATTCTCTTCACTCCACTCTCACCCCACACTTCTTGGAACCTTAGAGGAAGATTAAGGAAGGAAGAAAAGGGAAGAAGGAGGTCACTAGAGCTTGAGTCCTTGCTTGGAATTTTGATTCAAGTAGGGATTTTCTTTCATTCTCTTACATTGAGGCTAGGATTATACATATATGTTTTCTTTGACTCTACATCATATTAATATGTTATGAAATCATGGATTCTTGATGTTTTTGCAAATGTTAGCATGTTTTAAACAATGGGATAGTTGAGTAACTATCAAAGTTTCTTTCTCATATTCAAAACCCTAGATTTCAAGATAAGTGAGTTTTTCTCTGGATTCCTATGTTATTCTTGATTTCAAAACTTTAGTGTTTCGTATTGAACAACACAATGGTATTTATGATGATCTCTTGTTAATTTTTTTTAAATTGTTCCATTGTGAAATAAATGTGAATTTGGATGTGAAAAATTTGAGATTTATGGAATTGAGTGTGTTTGAGAAATTGTTGGTGATTGTATCTCATGGAGATGTTTGGATGACCATGGGTGACCATTGACCGGATATCGTAGAGTGGGTAGATGTGTGTGGTTCTTACTCCGTGTGGGTTTGAACTTTTTCTACCACTCGTAGTGGGGTTGGTGTCTTGCGAAGATCAAACCACTATTAGCTCGCGGGTGCCATGTCAGAGGATTAGTATATTATGTCTGGGTCGAATTCGTTATTGCCGGTGCATTGGTATAGGACAATGCATCGGTAGGCGCCTTCTCAAAGTTGATATCCTTGCGAGAAATTGTGTGTGTATAGACCAGAATATTCTCTATATGTTTATTCATGCGATTATCTTACATCAGACTCGAGATACATTGTGGTTATTGTTTATTTTGTTATCTTTTGGATATAATTATCTTGAAAATTGTTGTGGGAATAATTACACTTTGGAATGGTTATTTATGGTGGGATTGACTTTACTCTTGCACTTAATTATTGTTAATGTATAAACTTGAGATCTTTGAAAATGTCATATTTTCTTTCAAAATTTACGTATGCTATTTGTGAAATGAAATCGACCATTTTCTACGTTTTTCAAACCTTGTTAGAGTATGGGAAGATTTTTCTACAATGCATAGTGTTTACCCCTACCAATAATATTTTTTTTTAGATTTCGTGTTAGAGGAAGATCTCAGCGTTGACGAGCCAGAAAATTGAGAGGTTCCACTAGAGAGGAACCTAGATCCCGAGGTGGACATCTAGAGCTATTGTTTATTTTTGTGCTAGACTAAGGAATTTATTTTCAATCATATATAGTCTAGTATTTTGTTTTTTCCACTGCTAAGTTTGAGTGTAATTATATTGGAATGTAAGTGCTATAGCTTGGTCTATTCTTTTGGGATGATATAGTGGATATTACATGTGGTGAATGAAATTTTATTATTTGATGGATAAATAGACTCGGTATGGTCAATATTTATTTATATATGGATCCGGTGTGGTCAATGTAGTATAATTGCACAAGTTGTATTTTGGGTAGAGCTCCCTGTACAAAGGAGACTCTGCCTGAGTTTTATTAAATTAAGGACTCCCAATTTTTGGGGTGTTACAGATTTGGTATCAAAACTTAGGAATTATGTCTTACATGAGAGCTGTAGATTATGGATTACCACTAGAAAAGTTGGACTAGGTTGAAGAAAATTGTTGATCTAATTTTATACGAACCTTATGCTTTAGATCAAAGTGATAACTAGGATGTCTTGTACATCAATGAAACTAAATTGTGAATTGATGTGCAGGATGGACGGTGGATGTAGACGTGGACGTGGTCGGGGAGAACAAGCAAATCCACCACCACCACCACCTCCCGATGCCATAAGTGGCATATATTAATGTTTGAGGGAGCTCACCACTTTGGTACAAAACCTGAATAGAAACAACAACTATAATGGTGGAGCTCACCCCCTAGCACAAGTGCCAGGCAATGGGGACGACAACCGGAGGATGATAACTCTTCGGAAATTTCTGAGGCAACACCCACCTACCTTCCGAGGGAGTCCCAATCCTTTGGATGTGGATAGATGGATCCACCGAGTGAAGAAGATTTGTGACGGCATGGGAGTTACCAAAGACTTGATGGTTAGCTTAGCTACCTATTTGTTCGAGGGGGAGGCCGACCATTGGTGGGATTCGGTAAAAAGACAGAGGAACACAGATACACTTACTTGGGAGGAGTTCGATCAAGTCTTCCAAGACAGATATTTTCTTGAGTCGGTTAGAGATAAGATGGTGCCGATTTCCTCGCTCTTTGACAAGGTAATTTGACGGTGGGGGAGTATGAGAGAAAGTTTGAGGAGTTGTCCAGATATGCCACGTAATTCATATCCACAGAAGCTAAGATGGTTAAACGTTTTGAGCAAGGCTTGAGGTCGGCCATTAGAGAGAAGTTTGTGGCTCTTAGGATCCATGACTTTGGGGATCTTGTGGATAGGGCTATGTTGGTGGAGAGAGATATGGAAGATAATCAGCGGCGACAGAACCTTATAAGGGGAGGTCTGATCAGGACGGGTGCTAGTAGCAATGGAGCACAGAGAGCGGCACCCTACCGTCGCCCAGATCAGGTAGTTAGATAAAGACCATAAACAGCTCGAGGGGCGAGAAGAGTACTAGAGAGAGTAGGCACCGACCCACGTCGATGCTTTGCATGTGGAGGTGTTGGACACTTCAAAGATAACTGCCCATTATTTTCAACCAAAACCAACCAAGCAACTGGGCGGGTGAATGCAAACAAGCCACCACTACCAAGGCCACTACAACAACAAAGACCGTTTGAAGCTCTAGCCCCAAGTGGCGCCAACTAAGGAAGGGTATTTGCTTTGACCCAATCGGAGGAAGATGCCTCCAATGCAGTGGTGGAAGGTATTGTTCTCCTCTACAATTCTTGGCCCAAATTTTATTTGATCCGGGTGCGACTCATTCATTTATACGTACTGCTTATGATATTAAATTGGGATTGGGCTTCGAGAAGCTAGAACATGCGTTGTGTATTAATATGCCTACGGGAGAACGGTTGGATACTAGCCAGGTGTGTAGGGGTTGCGTGCTTCAAATTGGGGAGCACGAATTGATTGTAGATTTGGTTGCCTTAGACATGAAGGGGTATGACGTGATCTTTGGGATGAATTTGTTATCCACATTCCAGGCGGTAATGGATTATTTCCTTAAACGAATTTCTTTTCAACTACCAGGAGGGGTAGTATTCAGTTTTGTGAATGACCGAAATTTCTCTCATCCATTTCCTACTATGGGTAGTAGATTCTTGAAAGCGAAGGCAGGGAGCCATTTGAGTTTTTTAGCTAGCTTGATGGGAGATGATCGGGATAAATTTCATACGGATGTGCTGTTGATAGTGTTGAATTTTCCAGATGTCTTCCCAAACGAACTACCCGGGCTACCCCCACACAGGGAGATTGAGTTTAAGATTGATCTCTATCCAGGAATCGAACCCATATCCATCACTCCCTAACGGATGGCAACTTTGGAGTTAAAGGAGCTAAGGAAGTAGCTGGATCATCTGTTGACCATTGAGTTTATTCGTTTGAGCACTTCACCTTTGGGAGCCCCAGTACTCTTTGTGAAGAAACATGATGAGACACTTCAGTTATGCATGGATTACCGAAGATTGAATCGAGTAACAGTGAAGAACAAATACCCTTTGCCACGAATCGACGACCTATTTGATCAGTTAAGGGGTTCTAAGTATTACTCTAAAATTAATCTTCGCACAAGGTATCATTAATTGCAGATCAAGGAGGAAGATATTCCTAAGACTGCTTTCCATACTCGGTATGGTCATTTTGAGTATACGGTGATGCTGTTCGGATTGACTAATGCTCCAGCAGCCTTCATGAATTTAATGCACAGGGTATTTCGGCCATATCTAGATCAGTTTGTCATCGCGTTTATTGATGACATACTAATCTATTCTCTAACTCACGAGGAACATGGATATCATCTTTTTATTGTACTACAGACATTGAGAGAACATAAGTTATATGTGAAGATAAGTAAGTGTGAGTTTTGGATGAAGGAAGTGAAATTCTTTGGCCATGTTGTGTCGGACCAAAGGATAGCTATTGACCCCGCAAAGATTGAGGCAGTGACGAAGTAGGAACCACCAAAGAATGTGACCGAAGTACGTAGTTTTCTGGGCTTAGTAGGATACTATTGGAGGTTTATGGAAGGGTTCTCAAAGCTAGCAATGTCGATGACACATCTCACAAAGAAAGGAGAAAAATTTTTGTGGACTCAAGAGTGTGAACTAGCTTTTCGCATCTTGAAGGAGAAGTTGACAACCGCTCCTGTCCTCATTATTTCGAGTAGTGGGGAATGATATGATGTGTACACCGATGCTTTGCTACGAGGCTTTGGGGTGTGTGTTAATGCAAGGAGGGAAGGTGGTTGCCTATGGCTCAAGGTAACTCAAGCTTCTTGAATAGAATTATCCCACCCATGATTTAGAGTTTGCTGTTGTGATTTTTGCTCTTAAGTTATGAAGGTGTTACTTGTACAAAGAGAAATTTCAAGTGTTTTCTGATCATAAGAGCCTCAAGTACATATTCACCCAGAAGAACTTGAATCTTCGGCAAAAAAGGTGAATTGAGTATTTAGAAGACTATAATTTCACACTCAATTACCATCCGGTGAAGGCGAATGTAGTAGCAGATGCACTGAGTAGAAAATCTCAGGGTGAAATCAATTCCCTTATGGTGAATAGGTGGAAGATGATGGATGCTTTGGAGGAATTTAATCTATGGATGGGTAGACAGGAGGATCGACCATGCCTATTCAATCTTGTAGCTCAACCGATGTTTCGACAAAGGATTGTGGCGTTGCAACGATTAGACAGTGAGTTGGAGGCTATCCGGAGTAAGTTGGAGAGGAGTGAGATTGTTGAGGATTGGGCGATAAATGATGATGAGTTATGGTTTCGAGGAAGGCTATGTATACCCGATCATGACCAAGTACGGGAAGAAGTGTTGGGCAAGTGTCATCGTTCCAAGTTTTCCATACATCGAGGTAGTACCAAAATGTATAGAGACATGAAGCGGCAGTATTGGTGGAAGGGAATGAAGAAGGATATGGCTAGATACGTTTCAAAATGTGTGGTGTGTCAGCAAGTGAAGATTGAGTATCAAAAATCCGGAGGATTATTACAGTCCTTGCCTATTCCCTAGTGGAAGTGAGATTATATCACCATGGACTTCATATCTCGCTTTCCACAGACTTCACGAGGGCATAAATGTCGTATGGGTCATTGTTGATAGACTCACCAAGTCCGCTCACTTCTTGAGTATGATGACCACCGACATGTTAGAGACCCTGAGCAAGCTCTATATTTGCGAGATAGTGAGATTGCATGGAGTTTCGTTATCCATTATGTTGAATCGTGATTCTCATTTTGTAACACAATTTTGGCAAAGTCTTCAAAGAGCTATGGGGACAGAGTTGCATTTCAGCACATCCTTTCATCCCTAAACGGATGGCCAATCCAAGAGGGTGATCCAGATTCTAGAAGACATGTTACGTGCTTATGTGTTGAACTTCAAGAGAGGTTGGAGCGATCATTTGCCTTTGGTAGAATTTGCATACAACAACAGCTATCAGGCAAGTATTAGGATGACACCATATGAGGCGTTATATGGAAGACCGTGTAGATCCCCAACTTGTTGGTTGGAAGCTGGCGAGAGTAGCTTGTTTGGACTGAAAATTGTTCGAGAAACTACAGAGAAAATTCAATTCATCCGAGAGAGATTACTCACGGCACAAAGTCGACAGAAAAGTTACGCAAATCAAAGACGAAAACCCTTGAAATTCAAAGTGGGAGACTACGTGTTCCTCAAAGTGTCGCCCAAGAAAGGAGTATTTAGATTCGGCAAGAAGGGAAAGTTAGCGCCAAGATATACTGGGTCATTTGAAGTGATCAAAGTGGCGGGCAAAGCGGCATATCAGTTGCGATTACTAGCTCAGTTGTCTGAGGTACATGACGTGTTCCACGTGTCGATGTTGAGAAAGTGTTAATCGGATGCAACGCCGGTCATAGACTTGGAAGATATTGAAATTCAAGACGGAGCAACCTATGAAGAACAACCGGTGAAGATTCTTGACGCCAAAGAGAAGGTGCTCTACAACAAAGTCATCCGACTAGTGAAGGTTTTGTGACAACACCATGGACTGGAAGAAGCTACTTGGGAACTAGAGGTAGAAATTCAAGAGAAGTACCCGCATTTATTCGCTACTTAAGGTAAGTTTTGAGGACGAAACTTTCTTTAAGGGGGTGAATTGTAAACTCCCACATGTTTAAACTATCAACAATTGTTCAATTAGCTTCGTTTTGCATTTAACGTCTCCATTTACATCATAAATCAAAATATAAGAATAATAAGTATATTTAGGCTCCAAATAAATATAAAAGGCTAAATATTAAAAGAGAAAAAAATATGACATTTTGCATTCTCATCAATTAGCTAACTTAGAGGAATTGAAGAAAAATGTTAATAGATATACTAGTTCTACATCATGTTATTATAAATGATTCTAGGAGACGGATGATAATTTAGTTTTGGTTAATGAATGATGCTAGACATGGATTTTTATGCAAGCCATATTATCTATATTGGAGATGGGTATGAGATAGAATTTGTGACAAAAGACACTCAAACTCGAGTTAGACAAGTATAGAAGAACCAAGCAGTCCAGCAGACTACTTTTCACCAATTTGATCATAAATCTTTGTTGAAAAGTCCAAATTGTCCACCGTTATTTTTGTTAGAACCCTAACTCGTATATTTTTCCAACCATATAGGTCACATATACTAGAAATACCTGAGTCAAATCAGTTTATTCTCCGAAGTTGATCAAAAAATCTGCACTGTGGTGTTCCTTGGTTGGTAAAGTGTTGTATTTTCTTCTTAGACTTAGAAGGTAATATAGTAATGTACTTGTTTAGTGATTTTGATATATGTAATGACGTAAGAATAAACCATATATATTGTAATCATAAGAATAAATATTAGGGAGGAATAAAATAGTAATTTTAATGTTTTAAGTGTAAATTTATTTTAGTTTTGAAATAAATCATAAAAATAGTCTGTGAACAAATTAAAAATGAATCCAGAACGTCAAAAAATCTTAGGATAGTCATATGAATCAAATTGAAGATTCCTAGTGGTAAAATCGTAATTTTAGAGAAACCAAAAACAGTCTGTGAACAGTAAAAATCGGGACTGCTGTGTTTAAAAACACATTTTCATCTCATTCTCTTCACTTCCACTCTCACCCCACACCTCTTGGAACCTTAGAGGAAGATTAAGAAAGGAAAAAAAGGAAAGAAGAAGGTCACTAGAGCTTGGGTCTTTGCTTGAAATTTTGATTCAAGTAGAAATTTTCTTCCATTCTCTTACATTGAGGTTAGGGTTATACATATATATTTTATTTGACTCTACATCATATTAATATGCTTTGAAATCATAGATTCTTGATATTTTTGCAAATGTTAGCATGTTTTAAACAATGGGATGGTTGAGTAACTATCAAAGTTCTTTTCTCATATTTAAAACCCTAGATTTCAAGAGAAGTGAGTTTTTCTCTGGATTCCTCCGTTATTCTTGATTTCAAAATCTTAATGTTTCGTATTGAACAATACAATGGTATTTATGATGATCTCTTGTTAATATTTTTTAAATTGTTCTATTGTGAAATAAATGTGGATTTGGATGTGAAAAATTGGGGATTTATGAAATTGAGTGTGTTTGAGAAATTGTTAGTGATTGTATCTCATGGAGGTGTTTGGATGACCATGGGTGGCCATTGACCGGGTATCGTAGAGTGGATAGATGTGTGTGGTTCTTACTCCGTGTAGGTTTGAACTTTTTCTACCACTCGTAGTGGGGTTGATGTCTTACGAGGACCAAACCACTATTAGCTCACGGGTGCCATGTCAGAGAATTAGTATACTGTGCCTAGGTCGGATTCATTATTGCCGATGCATTGGTATGAAAAAATGCATCAGTAGACGCTCTTCCCGAAGTTGATATCCTTGCGAGGAATTGTGTGTGTGTGGGCCAGAATATTCTCTATGTGTTTATTCATGAAATTATCTTACATCAGACTTGAGATACATTGTGGTTATTGTTTATTGTGTTATCTTTTGGATATGATTATCTTAGAAATTGTTGTGAAAATAATTACTCTTTGGAATGGTTATTTATGGTGGGATTGACTTTACTCTTGCATTTAATTATTGTTAATGTATAAACTTGAGATCTTTGAAAATGTCATGTTTTCTTTCAAAATTTACGTATGCTATTTGTGAAATGAGATTGACCATTTTCTACATTTTTCAAACCTTTTTAGAGTTTGGGAGAATTTTCCTACAATGCGTAGTGCTCACCCCCTACCAATAATATATTTTTTTAGATTTCGTGCTAGAGGAAGATCTCGGCGTTGACGAGCCGAAAAATTGAGAGGTTCCACCAGAGGGGAACCTAGATCCCGAGGTGGACATCTAGAACTATAGTTTATTTTTGTGCTAGACTAAGAAATTTATTTATAATCATGTATAGTCTAGTATTTTATTTATTCTGCTGCTAAGTTTGAGTGTAATTCTTTTGGAATGTAAGTGTCATAACTTGACCTATTATTTTGGGATGATATGGTGGATATTACATGTGATGAATGAAATTTTATTATTTTAAAGGTAAATGGACCCGGTGTTGTCAATGTAGTATAATTGCACATGTTGTGTTTTAGGTAAAACTCTCCGTACAAAAGAGATTCTGACCAAATTTTGTTAAATTAAGAATCCCCGATTTTTGGGGTGTTACAAGCTAACCAACAATCATTGTTTTTGGTCCAAGCCTTTTATCCAAAATTGTGATGGACCAAAAATTTGGGCCCATTGCTGCTTAGTGGTCCCAAAGAACAGCCCCGAACACTTAAAATTCAGTATTAAAATTTTAATATTTAGGTGTCGAGTGATAACCTCATGTTTTTATTTTCATTTTTTAGAACAAATGAAAATAAAAATATGTTTGATTAATGTTTTCGTTTATTTTTTGTTGATCTATTTTGAAAACAATATCAGTTTTCAAAAACATCTAAAATGATATTTTTGAAAATATCCAAAAAATAAAATAGGCGGAAGGACGGAAACCATTTAATGAGGTCTGAACTTCAAACCTCAATACCAACAAATAATCTATCTTTTTCCCTCACTATATAAAAGACCAACTCTCTCCTCATCTTCTCTCGTCTATCTTTCTCTTCTTTCTATCTCTCTCACGAAGCATGCGAAAAGGTCAAATCTAAACCAATCTTCAGTGGTGGGGGTGGGTTTTGGTGGTGGGATTGGGTGGTCAGTGGAGTTGGGTGGTGAGGTTTGGATAGTGAATTTTTTGTATAATACCAAACAAGTTTTTTATTTTTGTTTTCATAATTTTTTAAGTATAAATGACTACTAAACATGTTTTATATTTTTAATTTTTATCGCAGAAAAAATAGAAACTAGTTCTATTTTTTTTTATAAAAAAAAATAAAAAAATTACCAAACCCACCCTTAATTTTCAATTTTAGCAAATATCACTATAGACTTAAAATTGATAAGAATTATTTCTTACTAGGGTAACCTATACCTGAAGTTATGGTACAATGTGAATAGTTTTGTGAGGGATGTTGATGATCATTGAATGAGCTTGTTTGAGATCGTCAAATGAGTTTATTAAAGAGTGTCATGTTTTATATTATACTAGTTATTTTATGTTATTGAAGGCACACAGTAATAAAAAAAATTGTTAATAATACACATATTTGTATTTACACCTATAATCAAATTACAAACATAAAGAATAGAGAAAGAAATTTAAGCATCGATTATAGTGGGGGTGAAAGGTGGTAGTGGTACTAGGGCAACAGTGGTTGTAGTGGAAAAATGGTGATGATTGTGGTGGGTAACAACGATCGTGGTGGTGGTGGCAATCGTGGGTCGCACGGTGATGATAGTGGTGGGTTTTAGGTGATGTTGGTGGCAGTGCCAGTAATGGGTGACGACAGTTGTGGTGGTGGGCGACGGTGATGGTGGTTAGCAGTGGTGATGGTGATAGCGATGACGATGCTGGAGGTGAGCAATAACAAGTACTTCTGAGTAACAGCGTGACGAGTGGTGATGAATGACGGTAGTGGTAGGGTTGGTAGGGATGGGTGATAGTGGGTGGCGATAATGGTGGGTGATTATGGGTGGTGGTGGTAGGTGTGGTGGGGGTGAGTGACAGTGGCTGATAGCGATGGTAGGCAACGACAGGTGGTTGTAGGTTGTGGTAGTGGGTGGTGGTGAGTTGTGGTATTGGGTGGCGGTGGGTAGTGGTGGGAACCAATGCTGGTGGGGTAACGGCGATGGTAGTGGTGATAGTGGGAATGGTGGTGGTGAGGTGGCAACAGTGGTGATGGTGGTTGTTGTTGTTGTAGAGGTAATGGTGGGGGTGGCGATGGTGGTTATAGGGGTGGTGGTGGTGGTTGTGGTAAGGTGGCAACAATGGTGGTGGTAGGGTGGTGACAACAGTGGTGGAGGGTGATAGTGATGGTGGTGGGGCTGTGGGCGTGGTGGTGGTGGGGGTGGGGTGGGGTGGGGTGGTTGCTGTGGTAGAGGTGGTGGCGCAATGGGAGAAGTGATAGTGGATTGGTTCCAAACACTATTTTTTTTAAAATACTTATGTTTTAGAAACATTTTTAAAAATTTAACTAAAACACACCTTTATTAACATATTTTCTATATTAAATTTGGAGTGTTATTATTAGTTGTTGGATTAACTTTAAATTAAAATTTAAATATATTTTAACCACGAAAAATAAAAGTTATTTTGTTTATCTTTTAAAATTTAAATTGTATTATATTTTATTACTAGTTATTGTCTGTACCTGAAGGCACAAAATAATAAAAAATGGTAAACAATAAACATATTTGTATTCATATCCAAAATCAAATCACAAACATAGAGAATAAATAAATGAATTTAAACATTGGTTTGTAATAGGGGTGAGAGATGGGTGGGCGACAATGGTAGTGGTGGCAGTGACAGTGGTAGTGGTGGTGGTAGAGGTAGTGGTGGAGCGGTTTTAAACATTTTTCTTTTTAAAGTATTTATGAGAAATAAATTTTAAAAATATTTTTAAAAAGTCACTCAAAATGCACCATTTGAAGTCTATTTTTCCTATTAAATTTAGAATGTTAATATTAGTCGTTAGATTAATTTTAAAGTAAAATTTAAAATGATCTCAACCGCAAATAGCAAAAGTAATTTTATTTATCTTTTGAGATTTAAATTATAAACTACTTTATTATATAGATATAAATATTATAAATTTTCACCGTCCACTTGACCTTTTAGTGAGGGGGTAAGACCATAGCCACCCAAACAAACTTGCGATGGCTTTAAGATCAAAATTAATCTTCCCAACAAGTGCAATTGTACACCTATTTATAAGCCACCCAGTTGAAAAATAGAAATAAAAATAAAATTAATAATATGTCACCGATATAATAATTGAGTAGATA
>CAUOFW020002462.1:0-48571 GCA_963454935.2 Ilex paraguariensis | reverse complement strand
CTTTGAAAAAGTAAACATTTTTCGATGAGTTTCCAACATAAATTGCATCCATAGTTTTTTGACTATCTCGAACTTGAACACCGGTCAAGGGCATTTACACTGTACGCGAACTAAACCAAGCATTGGAACGTACACGTATGTAACCAACTCTAGAAAAAACATACATATTCTTTTTCAGCCATTTCAATTGATCCATCATCAGAAAAATAAAAAGAAACAGAAATGTTTCTCCTCAAAGATCCCAAATCATACATATTACTACTCTTGAACATCTCAATACTTGGGCTGGTGGTCTCTGTTTATGGCCCAGGTGATTATATCTATCACTTTTGCTCTACCAACACAGCCAATCTCAGTTACGACACAACCAAACTTCCTTCATTCTTAGACTCTTTAGCATCCAGAGCAGGTGGAGCAAACCACGTCGACTTTTACAATGGTACCTCAGATGACATTTATGGTCTCTTCCTTTGCAGAGGCGATGTTGATCCCCGTAACTGTCAGACCTGTGTCACCAAAGCGAGAGAAGAGATTAGAGGACAATGCCTCTCGAATAAAACAGCGATTATATGGTACGACATGTGCATGTTACGCTACTGTGATATCAATTTTTTTCGGTCGTAACGAAACACTCCCAAGGGTGTTCATGTGGAACATTAATGGAAATTTAACCCTGGGATCATCGGATCCGGAGAATTCCGGCATGCGATTTTTCATCACTTCTTTGATATATAATACTCGGCCTGCGAACAAGATGTACATTCCAGATGAATTACCGTTGGAAAATGTGGGAATAGGTATGGAATGGTACAGTGTACTAGAGATATAAGTGAAGATGGATGTTTAGCTTGTCTGAACGATCTACAAGAGGGAATCAACGAATGCTGTCAAGACAGGCCAGGGTGGCGAATTTCAGGGCCAAGTTGCACTCTTGTCCAATAAAAAAAGGCCATTTAAGTTGATTAACAGAATAGTTATCATGCATCTCATGTGACTATACTTTAAAGTGTCTCATTGGTTTCCTCGAGTTTTATATATTTATTATTTTAGTTCTCCACATTTTTAATTTGTGTCTCTTTAGTAGCTTATGCTTTTTAAAAAATTGGTTCTCTAAGTGTAATCACGTGAAATGTACGAGACCATCTTTGTTAGTTATCAAATCAAATTGACGCAAATTGTATCCAAAATATTCGCCATCCCTTTAGAGCCCTTTGTTTTGAAAGGCTTCTCTTTGGATGAATGTTGGCCTTAGTGCTCTAAGTGTGAGAATTAAATTTGAAATGTAGAATGGTTCAATTTCCTGTGCTTGTTAGTAACCCTGAGGAAGAATTTGACAAATCAAAACTTTGACTTATGCTACCCTCGAATAGGGTGTCACTTTTTTATTCAATTCAATGTGTAGTGCACATGCATTTAGAATACAAGATTTGGATTTTGATTTAGACAACATAGTATTTCTCGATTTTGAATGGGATTAGTAGTAGATCTTAGTATTGAATGAGATCCATTAATAATCCAACTATAATAATGAATTATATCAGCAAATTCAATGGATCAGATAGCATTGTTGTTTGATTATATGTTATTTCTTGCTAATGAAGGTGGAGTACTCACTAACACATCATTCATGAGAGGGCTCATTTTCAAATAATTGCATTTTTACCTTAATACATGTTGTCAATGGCAGGAAACAGAGGAAATAACACCACGAAGATGTAGATAAGGAAAATCACAAGATGTAGATATAAGAGTGATAAAATAAAAAACTTCTTGTTTAAATGAACAAAATTAAATATGTTAACAGAAATAAATACTTACAATACTAGCACTAAATAGACTAGTAGTAAAAGGGGATAGGAGAGAAACACTTCATTTGCATTATTATGAAGGCTTCTTACAAAATATGAAATAGTGAGTTGTGTATAGGGAAGGCTTATGAGAGCTTCCTGGTTACCACTCTATGACGAAAGTTTTTTCTTCTGGAAAAACCCTTGTCCCAAATGAGAAGACTGAAGTCCTTATATAGAGGTAAGGAGCTCTTGGAGGAATTTTTTGGAATGATTGCTCTGTCGTCTTCTTTTTCTGCTTTAACTTTGGGTAAAGTATTTCACTTTAGCCTTTCGGTGGGAAAGTGGAAGTGAATTGCTTTCACCCAGGTAAATGTAGACTTTAGCCTTTTGTGGCAGATGGGTCCTAATGCTGTCTGGAGGAATCTACTTTTGGTAGAAAGCAGATATTGAAAGTGACTGACGGCTACTTTTCGTGAAAAGGTAGTTGAACCAAAATGATTTTTTATCAATATATGTAACATACAACTTTTCTTTCTCTTATTGAAGAGAATAGTGAGTGAAGCTATCACACATATGGACAAGTATCACTATGGGATAGAAATACCTACTAGATCATCATAACCATCATAGGGATCCTGACTGTCTTGGAAGGGATCCAATGCTGGAGTGACTGATGCTTGTGAGGATGCTGATGAGCTGTCTCTACTGGCGACTTGTTGAAGAAGCTGGTGAGCTAGTTTGACAAGCTCTGCAGACTGCTTCTTGGACTGTTTACTAGAGTCCTTAAAAGAGGACTTCTTCTGGTGTGGTTTTCCCTTAATGGATTTTTTTTTCTCTTCTGGAGTAGAAATCCTAAGAGGAGGCATGACCTGTTTAACTGGAGTTACTACTGTGATGGTTATCGGTACCACTGCTGGGGTTGGAACCTTGACTGGGAACTCCTGTTGGACAAGTCTGACTATTGGTTCTTGTTAGAACCTGGGCCACCATTTGACATAAAACTATCTGCCGACATTGAATCCAATAATATCTCATTTTTATTTGCATATCCATGGGACTTTGTACCTACAAATAAAAGTTAGTAAAATAGGAAACTGACTCTCATGTTTATTAGGTCGGTAAACAGAAGAGAAGGCTATAATTTGATCTTGGAGATCAACTGGAAAGATTTCATGAATGGGGCCGCAAATAAACCACCACTGTGTAAACCAGGATGAAATCTGGCTTTTGAAATCTTTGTGGAATTGTAGGAACCATGAATGATCAGAAGAATCATTCTGGTAGAGTATAAGTTTAAACCATGATTCTTTGTAATCATAGTAGTTAAAATTTCTTTTATGATAGGGTAAATCTCGGAGTGAAGAAGGGTGAGATCCCCAGACTTTGAGAGAAATAATTTTTAAAATATGTAAGGAATGGTAAATAATTTTTCTTGAATCCATTTTATCAAATATGGGTTTGACAAATATGGATTGAGTGTAGAACAATATATCCTAATAAAACTGGAAGGTCTTTTTAGGATCAGTTGGGATGAATTTCCATCCTAGCTCAAGGTAGGCATTGACTAAGTCCATTGGGTTGCTTAGATGAGCATGGATTGGTTCAATGGCAAATACGTTTTGGGTATAGGCCTTGATGTAGTTAATATTTGGGTTTTTGGGAACAAACTGAGCCCTATTGTGAGAATATGGGTTTAATATTTGGCTAAAGGTGTCAGGTTGGGTTGGTGCAACAAGTCTAGGGGCCTGCTGGGCCATTTAGAGGAAAGTGTTATGGGGCACTATAGTGGATTGAGCTACTGACCTTGTTGGGTTAGGATTATCAAGGGGTTGAAACCTATTGACAATCTTAATGACAGAGGATAAAGGGGTTGGGCTTAACAAGACTATTGGGCTTGACAAGGCTAACTGTTTATCCTTATCCAGGTTTACCTTTTCTTGGACAAATATCTGGCTTAATTTTTTCTTTCCTGTATCCCTCCCGGCTTTGGAAGAAGATCCAGGACTATTGTTTTTCCTGTCCGCCATGAGGTTCCTGCAGAAATTCACGGATTAGGAAATCAGGAATGCAGTTATTACTGCCTGTAATATGTTCTATATCAAAATCAAAAATACTTAAAATAGATTGTCATCTGGCAAAAATCTGCTTACTAGCAATATTTTGTACATCTTTTTCGAGAACATGCTTTGCTGATTTGCAGTCTATTCTTATTAAGAAATTCTGATTTAATATATCATCCTGGAATTTCGAGATACACAGAACAATAGCTAAAATTTATTTTTTAATTGTATTGTAATTAATTTAGGTCTTATTCCAGATACTAGAGTGGAAACGAACAAGTTGCTCTGGGGAGTCTGGAGTAAGTTTTTGAAGTAAGATACCACCATACCAGCAAAAAGCTAGACCCCTACTGTGTATGCTAGACTAACCATACAAACTTCCTAACCATTTGCTCCAAAAGGTCTGAATGACCTGTTTGAAGCAAAGGGGAGGAGAGAGGAAGTTGAGAAGAGTTGCATATGTGAGGTTACACTCTAATACAAAGGAGGTACAACTATGAGTTGATAAGTGAAAAAAAAAAAAAGAGAAGACTTGCTTCATGTCCTAAGTCTTTAAGGATGAAGTGAGGTCAGAGCTCTGATGGTCAGTTGCTGGAGTTGAGGCAGAAGCAGGTTCAGAAGCTGGAAGCTCAGCTTGGCACATCAACAGTTATTCCTAACTTCTTTGCTTCAAAGAGTTCTGAACAACCCTTTGAAGTAAGGGAGGGAGGAGTTGAGGAATATCATATTTGATAAATGATAGAATAAAGCAACAAGTTGGAAAGCAAAGAGAAAGGAGAGCTATAAGCTGTAAATTAAACACAAAATATTACAAGTCTGACATTTTCGTTTCAAATTTCATTTCAAAATGTTACAATTCTAAGATAATTAGCCCAAAGCTACAAAAAAAAAAAAAAAAACTTGCTCTGCATCCTAAGTTTTTGATGGGGGAATAAGGCCAGAGCTTTGTTGGTCAGTTGCCGGAGCTGGGGCAGAAGCAGGTTAAAAGTTAGAAGCTCAGCAGAAATGATGGGCAAATCAACAGAGTTTGGGGAAGATCCAACAATGGAAGCTTCTGAATGTGGAGCCTCTGTAGAAGGTGGGAGAACTGAAGCCTTAGTGGCAAGGTCAGCAAGGGAGGGGAGCTTGGCAGCAGGGACGTCTGAAGAGGTAAAGGGCTCACCTTCACCTTCTGCTTCAACCACCTCTGTGTCTTCATCGCTGGGAACATCAAAGTTAAAATTCAGGCTAAGGTAGGTTTCCTCAGCTTTTCCTTGGAAAGTAAGCCACCCCGAGACCCATTTGGTTGCAACATCATCCCGCAGCTTGACAATGTCTTTGTCCTTTGTCCTTTATAGATATAGCAGCATTCAGCTCTTCAAGCTCGCTGTAAAGGGCGTCATTGGCATCAGATAGAACAACAAAATCTCTGGTTAAACTTACAAAAGAGCTCTGAGCAGCAGAAGCCTCCTGACTAGCCTTGGCCCAGGCATCCCTAGCCTTTTTCTCCCTCTCCTCAGCTTTGGCCTTCGCAGCTTCTAAGTCCTCAATGGTGGAAGCATGTTTCCCCACTTTGTCTTGTAGTTCTTGTAGTTGAGCTCGTAGATCATCATTTTCAAAAGTCAACTCGCGCGACCTTAACTTCGTAAGCCCTCACCATTGGGTAGAATTCTCCAAATACAGGACCTTATTCATCAAGCTCTTAGCATGGATAGCAGACTTGGGGCAAGAGGAAAACAGACAAAAATTAGGAAAGTTCAAAAATAAAGAAGAGGTCATAAATGTGAGCAAGAACTTACCGCATTTAATTTGTGAAGAACAGAGCTTATTGAGTCCTCAAGAGACAATGAAAAGGGCCTTTTTATATCAGTATTGGGAAGAATAGAGGAGAGGGCCCCTGCAACAAGGTTGGGGTTATCAAGAAAGGAGCCCTCACTTTTGCTTGCCTTGAGGAGCTCCTCCTTCACAGCCTTGGAATCCTCAGAAAGGGGAGGATTGATTGGTGCAGCAGGCGGATTAAGAGATGCCAAGATCTGGGAGGTCGTCTCCATAGCTCTCTCGACCTTAGAAACAGAGGGGGATGTCTGTCCTAACACAACAGCGCTTGGAGTAGTAGGAAAAAACGCCTTGGAAAGAGAATTCTGGGATAGCTGGAGCAGAGGGAGTGAGTGAAATGTCTGTCATTGGCACCTTGCCAGGAGGAATGGAGCCATCAGTAGAGCTGGGTCCTAACTTGCGTTTGGCGCTGCTCTTGTTGTTGTTCTTGTTGCTGCTCTTGATATTCTTCATTTGGGAAAGTTTAGCCCTGAGTTCAGCAGCAGTGGGCTCCATTGAGGATGAACCTGCGAGACCTAAAAACAACTAAGTCTTATTCTTTAGCGGAGAAAAGAAGATAGAGGAATCAAAGGCAGGAGGAAAGTGTTACCTGATATATCTTCGGCGGAAAGCGGGATTGGGCCAGCAACGAAAAGTGGAAAGGGAGTTTCAACCCTCACCTCAGGAAGGCAGAACCCGTGTTCTATGAGAGCCCAAGGCTAGATGAGCTCAGAGTATTTCTCTTATTTACACTTTTTTAACTTCCGCAATACTCGCTCTTCTTCAGCGCTGAGCTCAGGTCGGATACCTAAAAAATCAAGGAAACACAAGAAATAAGTTAGCAAAGCAGCCAGGCTTGGACTAAATACGGTTTGAACAGAAACATACCCAAATTATCGGGGGCAGACAACTCTGTAGGGATGGGGAGGGTATCAATTTTATCTTCTGAGTTGAACTCTCACTGTGTACCCCCTACAAAGAAAAATTGTTTCTTCCAGCCCTTATGGGAGCGTGGGAGGTCAGAGTTGACCTGTTTGGCCTTAGTCTTCTTGGAAATATACAAAAAACCATTAGAGGAGGTCTGCTTGACATTGAACAGCTCCATAAGTAAGGAAATAGTAGGGACCCCAAGCTTATGGTCCTTAAAGAAGACTAGTAAACCCACAAGAACACCCCAGAAGTTGGGGGAGAATTGGGTAGGGCAAATATTGGAGTGTTGAAGGACACCTTTGATAAAGGGATGAATGGGGAAGTGAAGTCCGTTATCAAAAGCTGTCAGGAAGAAACAGACCTTCCTATGGATATGGTGAACATATGTGGTGTACTTATCAGGACTCCAAGGCTGAACCCCTGGGGGGAAATGAAAGCAAGCACTGAGAACCTTTAGGTCAGTAGGGGTAAGTCCGCTGGGACCTACAAGTTCAGCGTTCCTCAAGGCAGCCCCTGCACCTGAACCAATGACTCTTACACCACTCACTTTACCCTTGCCCTTATCAGGTCTATCAGGCATGGGAGAAGAGGTGGAGAGGGCCTCCTCGGTTTTCACCTCTACCTCGGCAGAATCCACATCAGGAAAGTTGTCAATCTCGTCACCTACATCCCCTAAATTAGAATCTCTTTCGGCAGACCTATCGTCTAAGAGGGAAACAGAGGAAGGAGTTGCTCTAGAGGAGGCAGACATGATTGGTAGAGAGAAAGGTAGATTGAAAGAATGATAGAGATGAGGAATACTAATCAAACACCCCCTAATAATTCTAGGGTCAACACTGTACCCCCAATGGTAAGAATTCGTACAATGGAGTTCCAATCCATGAAGCGGGGAAGAAGAGATAAACAACAATCTCGATTCCAAAAGTAAAAGAACCGAAAAACCCAGAAAAACAACGGTCACCTCGAATTCGAGGGATCCAAAACGGGGAAAGGTAAGAGAAAGAGAAGGGGACAGAAAGAGCGTACCTAGACAGGGAAGGGAACAACAAACAACAACCAAGGATGAAATTGGAGAGAAGAAGCAAAGCAAGACTTTGAGGCGTACCCGAAAAATGTAGTCTTGAGCAGAGAATGAGTGAATCGCGTGTAGGAAAGCCCAGAAATTGCAGAGGAAAAAAGGCAGAGGCAAAGGTAAACAGCGTAGAAGATGAACATGGAGTTTTAAGCAGTTTTTGGTAGCCGTTTAAGCATTTAAAGCTTGAGTGACATGGGCTGAAATATGCGCGGAAATCGAGGAAGTCATGATCGCTGTAAACTGTCAAAAAGCCCCCCCACGTGCAACTCATATGCGGACTAAGGTCAGCTAGGTGCAGGCCTGGTCCAATGCAAAAGCAGCTCAGCCCATGCCCAAGCTCTCTTGAGCCAAGGGCTGGGGGGCTACTGATAATACCTAAAATAAATTTCAAGTGCTAAGCTCAGGAGGTCAGGCACATTAGCAGAGGTCAGAGAGTAAGGGCTGAGTGTCTCTTGAGGCAAGGCAACAGCTGTATAACCACAAAAGGTTCTTAAAGCATTAGGAAGCTATAATCAAGACACTTAATCTCAACCAACCAAGATCTTCTCCTATAATTAAGGAGAACCCCACGAAGTAAGGGCAAGAATCTTGGCCAAGATCCCCTTAGCAGGGAATGACCTTATAAATGCAATGTAACACCTCCTAACAAAGGGAGGAACCCTAGTAGCACAAAGAAATTATAGCAACTTTGTAATCACCGTGAATGAAACAAAAGGAGCAAGAGCCTCCATTCCAGAGTGGACTAGCCGAGCTCCCGAGCTGGTGAACTACTATAATTCTGTTGTCTTAACTTCCAAAGCCCTGGATATTATTGCATCATCCAAGCCACCTAACAAAATCCCAGCCCATCTTTTGCAAAAGTGTGTTAACACCATCATGTTTGAACTTAAATTTAGTGAAATTCTAGAAATCGATGTAATTTGGGATTCAACCCTAATAATTAAGGATTAACCAAACATTTTTAAGTTGTAACTTGATACTATTACCTTGTAATTGATCGTTATTAATCATAACTTAACTCCAATAAATTGTAACTAGTCCGTACAGCAATCTTAGCTTGAAGTTGATTATCCCGAATTGGAAAAATATGCATTGAAATAAAAGTACATGACGACTTCTATACCCTATAGATGTTGGTTGCAAAGCTGGATCGCACACAGGAAAATAGATAACCAGGGAAAAAATTAAACTGATAAGGGTGTCTATAGGCCGGCTTATTCACAGGTCTTGTTATTCTGCCCAAAAAAAATAAGTTCAAAGTTCGATAGCAGGCCCGCTCGAGCCTGAGTCCAACATTTTTAAAAAGAGGGCTTGAGTTTGCCCCTAAACCCATTATCCGACCCGAAACCCGGCCAATAGTCCACCCAAAAAACCCGTTAAAACTCGGCCCAAGAGTCCACCCGCTTACCATTCTTTGAAAAAAAATTATACTTTTAGATCATTAAATTTAGAATGAATTAAGTCTCCTAATGTCGGAATTTGAAGTTTTAAAAATTTAGATACTATAAATAATGTATTATTTTTTCCAATATATTAAGCATACAAGTTTTAAACGATATAGTAATGCAAATGATAAATAAGTAAATAAGTGTCAACCTAGTTGGAATGTATTTTTTCTATTGGATGTAGTTTATCCTCTAATAAAAAATAAAATTATCCATGTATTAAGCATACAAGTTTTAAACAGTAGAATAATGCAAATAATAGATAAGTGAAAAGTTGTCAACCTAGTTGAGATGTATTTATTCAATTGAATGTAGTTCATCACCTAATCAAAAATAAAATTATTCATTATTTTATTTTTTTTATTTTTGATTCAAAAATATAATTTACACAAATATAAAATTACAAAAATATTAATTATTTTTATATAAAGTTGTTTATAAAAAAACCCACAAACAGGCTCGTCCAACAAGCCCACCCACAACCCCAAGGGGTTAGCCTAGTGGTTCAAGGGTCACTTGGTGCCGGTCAAAGGTTCGAAACTTACTAGGTGCAAACACTCCTTAGGACCAATGGTCTTAGATTTACCCCCTATGCGTGGAGAGCCAGCTTTGCATGTGGGTCCAGCATTAGTTCGGCCCGAAGGGTTGGGATAGCTGGAATTTCCTAAAAAAAAAAAAACACCAACCCACAAGCTCGACCAATAGGTTCACGGGTTGGGCTGCGAATAGCCTACTCCTACTCGAAGCCCAACTCAGTCTGTCCGATAACTCACTTGGGTAGGGTTTGAGTCTACACTACCAGACATGGCCAAAAAAAATTTTGCAAACCTAATCATGCCCGGCCCATGGACACCTCTACATGCGGGCCTTGCAATCAAGAAGACTAAGAAGTGATTTGCGGGTCTTGCGGATCCCTTCGACACTTTTTCTTGTTTGTTGTCTACGGTTTCTTTCTTTCTTCTTTGATAATTTTTCTATGATTAAATTTTTTGTGTGTGAGATAGATATTTGAGTGTTTAATATTATTTTTCAATCTTACAGATCATATGAATTTCTCAGGTCTAACTTGCGTCATTTTTTATGGTCTAAAATTAACTGTTAGATTTAATTGCAAAATATTCTACCATAAAAAGGGTTATTTATTGAAATTAAAACATGAAAGGGTGAATAAAAATTATCCAAAATTGAAAGGAATATTTTGTAATTAACCCTATAAACAATGATGTTAAAAAAAAAATAACGTGAACATCACCTTAATATCCCATAATAAAAAGTAAATATATAATCTTTAGAGAAAAAAAGCCATGCTTGAGGTGCTTTTCGCTGCCATATCAAAAGTTACTATAAAATAAACATGATGCTTTGACTTAAATTTGGAGAAATTCTAAAAAAATCGAGGTAATTTGGGATCGAACCTTAATAATTTAGGATCAACCAAGTGTTTTTAAGTTGTAACTTGATTCTATTAAGTTGTAATTGATAGTTATTAGCCCGTATAGCAATCTTAGCTCGAAGTTGATTATTCTGACTTGGAAAGATATGCATTGAAATAAAAGCACGTCGAAGTTGATTATCCCGAATTGGAAAGATATGCATCGAAATAAAAGCACGTGACTTCTTCTAATAACCAATAGATGTTGGTCGCAAAGCTGGAAAGCACCCAGAAAAATATATAACCGGGGAAAAAATAAAATTGCGGTCTTGCAATCAAGAAGACTGAGAAGTGGTTTGCGAATCTTGCGGGTCCCATTGTTCAAAAAAACGAAGACCGAGAAGGTCAACAGTAAGAAACCACCTCCCAACTTTTTTTTTTTTTTTCGGTAAGTACCTCCCAACTTCCTCCCCTGTCTTCAACCACTGCCATCCCAATCAACGCTGTATTTTCTATTTAAACTTTCCATATTTACTTCACAGAATACCCACTGCAAAAATCACCCACTGCTATTTCATAATACCCAGAACCCATCCATTTCATCACATCTTCCATTACAAACACCACTCTTCCAATTGAATTTCAGGTTCATGTTTTCGTCATCATCCTTCACCAGCCTATTGGTGCTACAGAAACCGAAAGCTTCTGTCATTTGAGACGATAGCAATGGGTTACTGGAAGCTGCTTTTCTTCGCTTCCCATATCCTTATAAGCTTTCTTGGCCTCAGCAATGGGCAGACGACTATTTTGTGGAAATACTCCTGTGAAGACAATGGTACTACCAGCATGTATGAGTCAAATAAGAACACCCTTCTCTCCTCCGTCGCTCCCAATATTGGTAGAAATGGCTTCTACAATTCCTCTTTTGGCCAAAACTCTGATAGAGTTAACACAATTGCCCTATGTCGGGGAGATGTTAACCTGGATATCTGTCGTAGTTGTGTCAATGACTCTACCCATGCGCTCTTGCAACTTTGTCCAAACTCCCATAGGGCAATTGCATGGTATGATTATTGTATGTTAAGGTTCTCAAATTACACCATATTCCACCAATTAGATAATGGGCCAGCTACTGCTCTGGTGGGCGGAAGCAATATAGCAGATTCAGAAGTGAATCAGTTCTATCTGGCACTACAGATCTTGTTGGACAGACTACGGGAACAAGCAAAATCAGGAAATTCTTTGCGCAAGTTTGCTAGTGGGAGCGTTAGTTCCCTTCCCTTTCAAACAATATATGCACTTTCGCAGTGCACCCCTGATTTATCTGACATCCAATGTGACGAGTGCCTAAATGGGGCTGCTCAAAAAATCCCGCATTGTTGCAAAGGAAAAGCAGGGACGAGAGTTCTAAGACCCAGCTGTTTTCTTAGGTTTGAGTCCTCGATTTTCTATAATGAAACTCCGGCTGCACCACAATCATCGCCACCACCACAGCAACTGCCACCACCGCCGCCACCTCCAGGTATGGCTCTGATTAGGTGTTTATGATTAGATTGAATAGTTGAAGGATCTCCACCTAGTGGATACAACTATTTCCTCCTTTCCTCAAAAAATGCAATGATATTGGAAAGGTTTCCCACTCAGTTAGTCTAGAAAATATGGCAAATTTGAGGCAACATCGACCTGACAGGCATAAAAATGTCAGATATTTTTTTTATCTGCAATTTAAACTGAAATAAATAAGTTCAAAGGGTAAGGACAATAGGTTAGTTTACATGTTTTGTTCAACCGAGAAATTTGACACAATATGATGGGTGATTTTGTATTCTATATAATAATTTGACCAACCATCAACACCCGCCACCTGTCGTCATCCACCGCCGCTACCACGCATTGTCACCCCCCCCCCCCCTCCACCTACAAAAACATAAAGAGCATGTTTAAGGCTGCCTAAAACATATTTTCCCCCTTCCGAGTTGTAGTGTTGGTCACAATGAATTCAACATCCCAAAACTATCATTAACATAATCAAAGCACATTTCTGTAATTTCGCAGGCAAAGACAGTAGCAAAACTCGAACTATCTACACTATTGTTGTTCCAACTCTCATTTCTGTGATCCTTATCATTTTCATTTGTATCTTTCTAAGAAAGATGAGACAACGGAAGCATAGGAAGTCAGAACAAAAATTTGACGGTAAGTTTTTTTTTTCCTGATTAATGAGAGTACTGGAACTGATTTTTCATAGTTTATTTAAAAGTTAGGCTCCAATTACTGTATCATAAATGATCATTACCTAAAATATACGGGAGATACAACAATTTCAAGGAAAATATTGTTTGAACTTAAAAGACAGACTTGATTTGTTGATTTGATAATCACAACTATTAAATAAATAGTGGATCCCAATAAAATAGTAGGACTCATAGTTTAATCAACTACAATGATTGATGAAGTCAATTTTTTAAGTTCATGTAGCATTACTTTAGTTTTAAATATTGTCAACCATGTATATTAAGATTTAATTGGTTGACTTAATTTGTTCATAACCATTAGATTAATAGTATATTTCAGTATTTGTTAGGTCCAATATCAATTCAATGGTTGCGATGAATTAGATCAACAAATGAGGTTCCAATAGTATCATTGGTATACTAATCAGCATGCTCTAGTTTATACATGTCAAAATCTTTGGTACACTAAAAGAGAATGTCACTTGAAATATCTACAATGAACTAGTAGTTAATGCATGAAAATTTAAGAGTGGAATGGATTCAGAAGTTCATATATCTATCATCAAGGATTAAAAAAAAAAAATAGTAACACTAGTCGAATATATGACCTATGTTTGCTAATATTGTAATGCATAGCTTTTGCCGTATACTACTCTGATTTGATTTAGCACAATATTCGTTTCCAAATTTGAAGACGAGGTTGAAATCACCAGCATAGAAACCTTGAAGTACGACTTTGGTATAATAGAAATAGCTACGGATAACTTTTCTGAAAGTAACAAGCTTGGACATGGTGGATTTGGGGCTGTTTACAAGGTAATACAATACTTTCCCTTTTGAAAATTTATCTAGTTGCATCAAATAAAAAAATATCATTGCTTAAGAGTGTGAATTTATTTAATATTGGTGTTGATATATTTATAGGGTATCCTTAAAAACGGGAAAAAAATAGCAGTGAAGAGGTTGTCCAAGGATTCCTTACAAGGTGAAAATGAGTTTAAGAATGAAGTGTTATTGTTGGTAAAGCTTCAGCACAGGAATTTGGTTAGGCTCCTAGGTTTCTGTCTAGAAAGAACAGAAAGACTCCTCATATATGAGTTTTTTCCCCATGGAAGTCTTGATCGTTTCATATTTGGTATGTAGCCTCCGACAATCCACCTTCTCTAAAGTTTTTATCTTTATTAACATAATCTATAATACAAATCTCCTTACATAGTTAAAATGACAAATAGAGAAAAAATTAAGACATCAGTAACAATTTGATATCCTTATCTCAAATTTGTTTTGCTAATATTTAAACAATCTCTGCCTAATTTGTGTGTTTGGTTGGAGTTGTAGATCCAACTAAACGAGAACATTTAGATTGGGATATGCGCTACAAAATCATCGGAGGCATTGCTAAGGGACTTCTTTATCTTCATGAAGATTCTCGACATCGAATCATTCATCGTGATCTCAAAGCTGGTAATATTCTATTAGATGCAGAGATGAACCCTAAAATTGCAGATTTTGGAATGGCAAGACTTTCTGTGCTTGATGAAACTCAAGGCATTACAAGTCGTATTGCGGGGACTTAGTAAGTATGAAATGATTCTTAACTTTTGTTTCTCTATCATTGAATAGCACAAAAGTTTTACAAAACTTTGCAATTAATCTTGAAAATACAAATTAAGTGGTTCTAGAAAATATCCAAGGAAAAACACAAGAGGCTTAAGTTGAAGAACGTCTTCAAGCCTAAGAACGGTCTTCAACCTCTAATGCTATTATCCATGATTGAATAATTACAGCGGCTATATGGCACCAGAGTATATAATGCATGGACAATTCTCAGTTAAGTCAGATGTCTTCAGTTTTGGCGTGATAATTCTAGAGATTTTAAGTGGTCGAAAGAACAACTCTATGCGACAAGGGGAGAATGTAAAGGATCTCCTTAGCTGTGTAAGTTTAAATAAGGAAGACTCATTACTAGCCGCATAAATTATAATAGAAAGAAATCTTATAGTTTCACATGTTGCATTTTTGCAGGCTTGGAAAAATTGGCAAGATAGAACGACTTTAAATTTGGTAGATCCCAAATTGATTGTACGTTCATGTTCAAAACAAGACATAATGAGATGCATCCATATTGGAATGCTTTGTGTTCAAGAAAATGTAGCAGATAGACCAACTATGGCTTCAGTTATGTTGATGCTTAATAGCGGCTCTCTCAGTCTGGCAGTACCCAAAGAGCCTGCATTTCTTATATTCAACAACAATAGTGATTCAGAAACGCCATTGTATCGGGGGTATAACTCAGGTGTGACTCAGGCCAATCAATTAGAAAGTCAGTCTGTGAATGAGGCTTCCATAACTGAGTTATATGCTCGATAGTGTTACAAGTTACATATTTTTGGTTCCACTTGTATTTTTTAAACTATAAGATTTATTTATCATGTCAGCTAACACATCATTTGGGTTCTATTTCTATTTCTAGTTCCTTTTTTTTGATCTTTGCTCGATAGTGTTACAAGTTACCTTTTGATAATAAGGATGTTGAAATGATTTTCGTTCAAGCTCTTTGTTGTGAATCCAAGCTTTTGTGTTGAATTGATTGGAATAGGATAGTACATGCTTTCTTTTTTTTGAGTATGACCTCTGGTAAACGGATAGTTTTCTTGCATCTGTTTTAATGAAAGGATCGGTATGAATATGGCTAAAAACAAGGTATTCTAGACATAGAATTGACGGAGGAACGGATATATGTTGGACAAATTTAGACATGAGACATGACTTATACTCAATTCATTCACTCTAATACACTTTATATGTAATTTGGAGACATAACTCGGGGATACATTATACTGGTGTTGTTGAATACTGGTCCCTGTCAAATTCTAACAATAATCTTGTATCTAAAGAAATTATATAATATCAAAAATCGAATTGATCTTTTAATATTTATATTTTAAATAATAATTTAATTTTTTAAATTGCGTAATTTAAAATTAAAGTAAAAAGAGAGATAGGTACCCGTTATGTATTGATAGGAGCTTAGTTATACATGATATGTGATTTTGCACATTAAATAATAGTGTACCAGAAATAATCTCCATCTAATGATATTACAAGATTTGAACTCAAAATGATACAGTTAAAAATAAAATAAAATTCTAGAGAAAGTGTGAATGACTATGACCATTTTTCACAATAACTTCTATTATTGTAACTATCACTAATACCATCATTATTATCTCTACCGTTGTTACTATGGTTATCATCATAACAGTTGTCACAATTTTTTCAAGTTAATTATCTATTTTCTGTCATTTTGAAACAAACATACTAATTTATTATTATTTTAAATTTATTTATCAAATTATGATATTTTTTTAAAATATATTTAACAATTACACTTTTAATGTTAATACATGATTTTTAAAAATTACAGTTTTTATAAAAAAAAAAAAAAGGTATAACAAATACGATTTTATTGAAGAGTAATACTCTCTCCGTTCCTAAATATCTGTCGTTTTGAATAATTTTTTGTGTTCCATAATATCTGTCGTTTAATGAAATTAAAGCATAATTAATATTTTTTTTCCAAATTTACCCTTATCTCTGTTTTTCAATAAGTGTTTAATAGATTAAGTGTAGGCTAGTAGTGTATTTCATATTCTTTTTTTTTCCAATACGTATTGAATAGAAATATTTTAGTCTTGTGCAATTAGTTTTTACTCATATTAAAGTTATTTAATAATTTCCTTAATTTCTGTGTAAAAATCTTAAATGACAGATATTTAGGAACAGACGGAGTATTATTTGGACCTAAAAATTTAACCTAATTTATTGACATAATGATGTGGATTCAGCAGAATCATTAGATTAACATTAAATTTTAATATTTGATGGATATCATAATCAATCCAAAAATTATAATAAATTAAGTCAATAAATTAAGTTTCAATAATATTATTCTTTATTGAAACCATGCACGTATATTAACCACACTTCTTATAATCGGTGCCATATCTCTCTTTGCTGGTATCTTGTGTCAGAGATAATTATCACCAAAAATGTCTCTCTTCTCATTTATTCTCTCTCTTCTGTTCTTCTCTCTCCCCCAAACAAAAGACCGACAACTCACCTAACACTCGACTAGATGCTAGAAAAAGCGTTTTTGAAATACACATTTTCTTAAAAGCTGTCTTTAAAACACGCTTTTCTTAACATGCTTTCGTTTTGGTTGTGCTATTAAAAAGTAATTCCTCCGTTCTTAAATATTTATTATTTAAAATTTTTACATATGAATTAAAAAATTTATTAAATAACTTTAATATAAGTAAAAAATAATTACACAAGATTAAAATACTTTTATTTAATACGTATTGAGAAGGAAAAGAATATGAAAGATACTTAATTTCCAACTAATCTAATGCATTGAAAAGTTAAGAATAAATTTAAAAGAAAAAATATTAATTATACTTTGATTTAATTAAAAAACAAATATTATGAAACAAAAAAATTGTGTAAAACGATAAATATTTAAAAAAAAAAAAGAATATGTTTCAAGAATATATTTTTGTGTGAAAGTATATTTATCAAACACATTTTTAAAAAGTTTCATTATTTACTAAATAATTTTAAAATAAACAGGGTCCCAGCAAGAATTGGGTCTTAGACGAGAATATAAATGGACCCATTGACAATTATATATATATTTGGACTCATTTTTTTTTTACGGACGTTATATCAAGTTTCATACTTTTTAGTTGACATGTTAGAATTTGATCCAAACTATCTCGAAGTATTTTATTTTTTATTTATTTAGAATTAGCTTTTAATTAGAGTTTTATTGAATATAAGAGTTTTGACACATAAAGTATTCTAGTTAATTTTGAATAGTTTAATTAAAGTTAAAATAGGATTGGTATTATTAGTTTTTTAATTGGTTTAAATTTCTTTAGTATTTAAACCTTTACTTATAAGTGTACTTCATGAATGGTGACAGAAGCTTTTGGGGGTTGAATTTTTTTTTTCGGCAGAACCTTTGCGGCTGTCCTATATTTGTCTTCTTCAGTTTTTTTTTTTTTTTTTTGTTTCTTGATTTCTTCTTTTATTTTTCTTTTGATTAAATAATTACTTGTGTGAGATTATTTTTTGAGTACTTAATATTATTTTAAGAAGGGCAGCCGCAAACTCTCTTGTATAAGAATCTTTGGCTCGAGTCTGAAGCTGAATTGTGTTCCATTGGTTACACAGCTCGCTTTGAGCGAATGAAAATTGAGATGGACAAAAGCAAGCTAGACAATTCAAATTCCAAAAATATGGCGGGGAAACAACTGCCAGAGGTTGTTCATGCTGGATTTGCAGGTAAGGGAAACTGTTGGCCATTTTCTCAATACCAACAAGAGGATGGATGCTTGGATGTGGGTGTGGGACCTCCTCATCTGCAGCATGACACTGGGAATGGTTGTGGAGACAAATTTGGGTCATACAGAGATGGTTCTGATCATGATAATGTCAGAGAGTTCCGCGTGTCTGCCAAGGATGACTCAGTATTTCAATCTTACAACAGTGGGCTGGCTACTCAACGTTCTTCTTGGCTTGGCTTGGGTTTTGAACCACAAAATTGAGTTCAAACATATATTAAATTTTAAGAAAAATTTTTATAACTAATTCAAAAATTAATTTGTTCGATCATAAACCTAATATTCATCATTAAATTTTAACAAACAATCGAAATTAATTTAAACTATAATTATTCCAATAAACTATGTATATGGAGTACTTAACTTATCACAATAAAAATATTCAAACTACCAAATCAAAATAATTTAATCTAATTATAATGGAGGACTACAAGTCCCAATTCTAATTCTACAAATAAAAATAAAACAAATGAGACGACCACAAGTTCTAATTCCAATTCAACATATACAAATAAAATACTAGAGAGAACTACAAACCCAAATATAAATTAAATATATATAAAAAATAAATCATAAAAGAGGACTATAAACCCCAATTTTATTTCAACATAGAAAAATAAATACAATACAATAAATCCTAGTTTCAATTCAATACATAAAAAATTAAACATAAGAGATGATTACAAGCCCCAATTTCATATTTTCAATTCAATATGTAACAAATAAAATACAACAGAGAGCTACAGGTGCTAATTTCAATTCAACATTTAAAAAATAAACTACAAAAGAGTACTACAAACCCTAATTTTCAATTCTAACATATAAACATAAAACAAATAAGAGGATTACAAACCCTAAATTTAGTTTAATGTATAAACATAAAACAAATGAAAGGGCTAACTTATTTCGTAGCATATTAGTTAAACTTTAAATGCCCAAATTTTTGATATCATATTCCATTGATATTTACAAGTAGAACTCGTATATTTGTCAAAATAGTATAACTACCTTTAAATTTTTAAAAAAAAATTCAGTGGGGACAAATTTATAATAAATTCTAAATTTTTTAAAATTATACATAGCCCTCACTGTGGATCCGCCACTGATGACAGCTTTTCATCAGATTGGGAACATGTGCTGAAGGACGAGTTTACATGGCGAAAATGATGGAATTATATCTACAAGAGCATTCCTGAAGATGTAAATAGTTTCTGTGTTTCGGTTTTATGCCTAGTGGACATGTAAAATCCCAACTGATGTAGGAGATTATCTATAAACTACTCAAAAGCTTTTGATCTCTTTGTATTCAGGAGTTATCCGTACTTATAAATCACATTGCTCTATGTCAGTGCAAACTACGTTGTTTCCTATTTGTGATCAGACGAAGAAGCTCCCTATTTCAGTTTATTTGATTGTCAAAAACTTCTACACGCTTTGGTTTGATCTATTGCAACGTAGCTAGCAATGAGTTTACTACAGTGAATCTGTTAAAGAACAGATCCCCCAAAAAAAAAAAAAACCTGTTAAAGAACAGATTCCGTGTCTCTTGCCATCATACCATGAATATCAGAAGATACGGAGAGGCAAATTAAGTAAGTTTTTTTTTTTTTTTTTTTAACTTGTATAAATTGGTACATCACTGGAGTAATCCCAATTCCAATTGTAAAAAGTCTAAGTCTTCTACGCACTACTTTTCCAATGAATGCCAGCTCATTGGAAAACGTTATTTTTACTGATGCCTTTAAAAATGTCATTTCAAATGACGATTTAAATAAAAAAATTTCAATTTAAAATTATCATTTTAAATAACGTATTAACTCATGAAGGCGTTATTTTAAATGACGTTTTTAAAATATACTGGATTTGAGAAATAATTTTATAATTGACTTGGTTTAAAAATAAGTTTGTAGGAAGACTTAGTTTGGGGAAAAACTCGTTTTATTCCTCATTTATTTAGTATTAATTTTTAATTAGAATTTTAATGAGTTTAAGAGTTTTGGAGTTTTTAATTAGAATTGCTTGTGTGAGATTATTTTTTGAGTGCTTAATATTATTTTAAGATCTTACATGAAATGTCAGAGATTAGAAAATATTTCTTAACAAAATAAATATTTAATGCTACAAATGTGTATACTGAATAAGAATTCTTACGCTATAAATTTGAAGAAAAATTAAAACCATAATATTTGATAAAAAAAAATGATAAAAACATGTAACTTTTGATTGTAAATGAGCGTTCTTTGTCAATCAAATCACATAAGCTAACCTTTATAACAAAAGATAACTTCACTTAGATTAAATCAAAATCAAAATAATATAAGTATAAAACTTAGAAAATGTTTAACAAACTCGAAAACTCAATACCTTTTTATCCAGTGGACATTAGCATTGTACAGTATAGAATGAGAGAAAAAAAAAAGAATTAAGAGAGTCAAATAAGAAAGATGATAAGTACAAACACAAGGTCGTAGCGTAATTTATTTTTAATTTTGAAGGTAATAACATAGAGATAGAGAGGCAATAGGTTAAGTAAATATAATAATATATTTATGTAAGATTGACAATAATACAAATGAAAAGGTCATTAATGAAAAAAGAGGCGGTTGACTGTAAAAATTTATCTTTGGCTTAAATATAATGGAAAAATTGACAAGTTTTCTAATTTGTTTTGAGTATCAATTTTACATATTTATAGTGAAAATGGGACTGAGTCTTCTTGAATGAACTTATAATAACTTAAGTTTATTAAGCAAACTTATTTGGTAATAAATCTATTTTTTATCTTACAAATAAGTATTTAAGTCCACTATTTTTTTAAATTTCAAAAATATCTTTAACAGTGTTATTCTGTTCAATTATAGAAACCTTAAAAGCCTTGAAAGTAGTTTTAAATTAATTTCTTAAATTAAAAATTAGTATCCCTTAATTCACTCATAAATTGAAATTAAATTTTATACTCTCTCTCTCTCTCTCTATCACTCTCTCTCTCGTTAAAAGAAGATCATTACTCCAGTACAATAAATTTTTTTTCTTAGATTTCATTTCTTCCTCCATAGCATCAAAATCAGTGGAGTTTGAAACATCATCAACAACTATCATATCTTCTACTGCGTTCTGATTATCACGAACTTCTATGCCGTTTGTTTAGGAAAAAAAATGTTGAAAAATTTGTTGACAGAGATTTTAAAATATATATATACACACACACGCATAAATTCTGAATAAAAAATTATTAAACTAGACAGAGATTTTAAAATATACAGAACATAATGAAAAATCCATACAACAAAAATGAAATCAAACATATAATTAAATTCAGAAGTAATATCAACATGCATCTCATAACTACAAGAAAAATGTTTTATTACAACAACTTTTTGTGACGAATAAGAAAAATGTTTGCCAAGAACTGACATTCCACAACCAACATCAGAGTTCGTCACCAAAAATTATTTTAAAAAAAAAATTGGCAACAACAATCTATACTTGTCGCTGAATGTGGTTGCAAAACAATTCCCACCATTAACCCATTTTGGCGCCAATTGGTGTTTATGTTTTGCCAACGAATTTAGTGGTCACAAATTAAATAATGTTTCAATTAATGATTGATTTATGAAATGTGTTATTCGGTGACAATATTAGTTCGTCGTCCAAAAATAATTTTTTGTGGCAACAACAATTTTTTGTCGCTGATAAAATTTTTAATTTTTAATTTATTTTATAAAAAATAATTTAGCAATAATTTAGCCAAAAAATAAATAAATAAAGAGCCAGTTCCACCCCCTTGTCCCTCCTTTTTTCCCTACTTTTCTTCTTTCCTTTTTTGTTGTCTTCTTCCCCGCCACAAGTCTTCCATTAGGTTAATGTGCAAGTAGTCCAAAAAGGTATGCTCTCTCCCTCCCTCTCTCTCTCTCTCTCTCTAATATATATTTATATATATATGTATGTATGTATATATGCACACATATAATATATTAAAGAGTCCCTTTATGATCTTCTTCCTAGCCACCATTCTCCAACAATTTGCAAGTGGTTAAAAGGTATGGGCCTCTCTCTCACACACACTCATATATATGCACACATATAATAAATGAAAGATTCCCTTTGTTGTCTTCTTCATAGCCACCCTTCTCTAAGAATTTACAAGTGGTCAAAAGGTATGGGCCTCCCTTTCACACACTCTCACATATATGCACACATATAATAAATTAAAGATTCCCCTGGTACTAATGCTATATATATAAACAATAAACAATAAACTAATCATTTGGCACGAGACCAAGAATTTTGCAAGTGTTCAAGAATTAGTTTATTATTTATTAGTCATAACTCGTGTCTGAAGACATAATAAAATATAAAATTTGAGTATTCAAAAAATTAATCCCACTATATTAAATTTTTTTAAAATATATTAATTACAAATTTATTAAATATTAAATAATTAAATATGTGATATAAATGAGTAGTGTGATTTTTTTAGGAAGAAAATATATAAATAATTAAATATGTGATAGAAATGAGTGATATAATTTGACGTTTGATTTTGACAAAGAGATGATGATTGAGGTAAGTGATTGGTGATGATTTTAAGGAAAAAAATATGACTGAGATAAAATTTAAACACACTTTTATTTTATTATACAAACTGTTTATATATATAACATTAGTACAAATGGAATCTTTAATTTATTATATGTGTTCATATATATGAGTGTGTGTGAGAGTGAGGCCATACCTTTTGACCACTTGCAAATTCTTGGAGAAGGGTGGCTAGGCCCATACATTTTGACCACTTGCAAATTCTTGGAGAACGGTGGTTAGGATGAAGACAACAAAGGGAATTTTTAATTTATTATATGTGTGCATATATATATATAGAGAGAGAGAGAGAGCACACCTTTTTGGACTAATTGCACATTAACCTAATGGAAGACCAGCGCCAGAGAGAAGACAACGAAAAAGGGGAAGAAGAAAAAGTAGGGAAAAAGGAGGGGAAGGGCAAAAGGGGGTGGCGCGGGCTCTTTATTTTTTTTTTGGCTAAATTATAGCTAAATTATTTTTTTATAAAATAAATTAAAAATTAAAAATTTTATCAGTGACAAAAAATTGTTGTCGTCACAAAAAATTATTTTTGGGCGACCTACTAATATTGTCGCCGAATAGCAAATTTCACTGGTGGCAACTTCGAGTAGATCATATATCAATTCTCGTTCTCGAAAAATATAGAAGAATGGGTTCTGTGCCCCAATATCTGCCATAAAAGGGCCAAGTTATAACAAATGCGAAGCTATATGACTCAACTCCAACATAATGATTCTGATGTAGCTCGCCCTTTTAAGTACTTGAATATTGCCTAACTGTTCTGGTGCATTTACAATTATTGCTTCTGTGAACATAGTAGCTAAATAATCCCAACGTGTTATATAAGGCAAATATTGTATAATTTTTCAATTTTCTGCAATTTTTTCCATTCCTCTGTGTAAATAACCCAATATTAGTTCGCAGTCAATAACATCTTCACCATCTAGAGTAACGATGAGTCGAAAAACACCATGCATTGAAGGGTGGTGAGGACCCATATTGACTATCATGAGGTCTTTTCTTGTAGCTGGTGCAATCATAGGTTTTTCCCCATTCATTCTTCCATGAATTGCTGAAAGTGAAAAAAAAAAAGAAGTTCATCAAAATTTAAACGATCAAAAAGATTTTTCAAATTAACGAGTTTTTATCTCTCGAATATCCAACTAACCAATTATTTCTTTATAATGTACTCTATTTTTTTTTTTTTGACAAATAAGCCAATAGTCGTTGACGTTTTCCTAGAATTTTCCGTAGACCTCTCTGAGATAAATAGTTTTTTTTGTGTAATTCCAAATGTGAAATAAGTCTCTGTATCTTATTGGTAAAACTGACTACTTGAAATTCAATAGACCCCCTATTTTCTTTCTTTTCTTCTTGTGAAGTAACGGAAATGAATGAATTTTTGACCATAAAAGAATTTCCTCTTCCTTTTTTTACTTTGCAGATATGTAATTTTATCGATCAGAAATAATAATATCAGTAATTTGAATGTGATATACATAATGATCTTAATTTCTTTATCGACTCCTAATTTTATCAATTAAAATGAATTAATCAAATTGGATTCGAATAGGGATACAAAAGGATGGTACGTTTTTGCACTCACAAAAGCGAATAATTTATATTTAAACTGAAAATGAAGAAGATTTTGTTCATTCAATTCACTTTTTATCTAATTGATACTTTATTGAAGTATATTAGAATGGGATGTAAGACAAGGTATGTGTACATCTGTTTACTTTCATATACCATATACGGTATAGGATATATAGGAAATATATGGTATTAACATTAACCAATTTTCAATCGTGGATAGATATATAGTCTTAACATATTGATACGACTGCCATTATTCGTATCAAACCAATAGCAATTCATACAAGCTAAATCTTCTAATCAATAATTCGGCCAAAGAAAGAACTTTAATTGAATTAATTCATTTTTATCACTATCAAGATGTTTACTTTCATCCAAAAATGGACTCCAGTTTTTTACGTTGTTCTCGTTACAAAATACCGAATTTCTATTCACACCATTTCTATTCGTTGAATTGAAACAAATTACAATTCGCAATTCTCTATGACGTCTAGATGATAAAATATTTTCAGGAACAAGTAAATTCGAATGATTTTTATCTCTATTTTCAGTCATTCTTTGATGTTTTGAAATAGATTCATCAAAATTCTTCTTATCAACATATCCTCGTTCTCGATATCTTTGATTAATTTGGCGTTTACTCTTATGAACCAATGAAATACCTATGGTTTTATATATAATAAATTGTCCATCATTTTTTACAGACAGACGAACCGATTCGATAATCAATATCCTTTTTTTCATCAATTCTGCAAGAGGTAAATTCTTCTGAATCAGCATTTAATTTGTGACCACTAAGTTCGTTGCCAAAAAGTAAACACCAATTGGCGCCAAAATTGGTCAATGGTGGGAATTTTTTTGCAAACACATGCAGATACATGTATAGATTTTTGTCGCCAATTTTTTTTTAAATAATTTTTGGTGACGAACTCTGATGTTGGTTGTGGAATGTCAATTTTTGGCGACCATTTTTCTTATTCGTCACAAAAAGTTGTTGCAATAAAACATTTTTCTTGTAGGGCCCCTATCATTGCACGACTCTTGGTAATTAAATATTTTTTTTATTGTGCGTGCACGATCCTGCACAATATAAAATCAAAAACAGATCTCTTCCGTGGTAAACACGAGTCCATCGATCAAGTGGTCAATCTTGTGGCTTGGAACAGATTGTGAGGATCGGAGGTGGCCTGAGAAATGATAATGAGTAGTTTTCGTGGGTCACCAGATTGGTCCTGTGAGACTAAGGGAGGTTCTTGGAATAGAGAAAAATGAGTTAGAAGGGTGCCAGAGTGTTTTCTGGAGTATCCCCTCTGACGATCAAGTCAGTTTTTTGAAAGAGGAGAAGAAGAAAACACTGTGTATATATTTGAGAAAAAGTTTTTGCATACCTTGTCATGTGTTTGTGTGGACTATTTATACCTTAAAAACTCATTATTGCTGACAGCATAGCTAGTAGATAATCATTAGAGGTGGGCAATGTGCATGCTAATTTCTATGAGAAACGTCCTTATTCTTAACTGTTCGGGACCCCGAGCAGTCAATGCATTCCCCTCGGTCTTCCGAGTGTTTAATGACATTCTCTCGGCGGGGGTGCATTAAATGCCCAGGCATTAGAGCATTTTTCACCTTTCACTTTCAAGCTCTTATGCATTAAATGTTGTTTCATCAAAGGAAGGGTGTATTAAATGTTTGCTTTCTCAAGTCATGTGTTAACGAGGGCATCATGGTCTTTTTGTCTCAGATCTGACACAGTATGCCATGTGCCCATTCCCCTTTGGTTGAGCCTTCTACTCCCTTGTGCCTCATGACATCTTTTGAGTAACACGATGTTATGATGGCTAGTTTAGACTAGCCTAGGCTAGCAACCTGTCAATTAATAGCCTCTGCAGGAACAGAAATGACCATAGTGACAGATACACCTTGGTGCCGAGGTACTAGCATGTCTAGGACTGATATCCCAAACCGACCGAGGGATACGTGTCAGCCCATGGGCGTCTCGGGGATCCTTGATCCTTGTGAGTAGCCCCTCGGGGGAAGGGATTATAGACCGACGAGGACGTGTCGGGATCACAGCGGAGAGTCTCTACTGATGCTGAGTACACGTGTTGTCATCTAGGAATGTCAGGAAATGTCCCATCAACTGTCCCCCCCAACCTTTTGATCTTCTGACGCCGAGGACACGCGTCGTAAGGAGAGGAAAGGTTCTGTAACTGTCCCAACCTCCCCATCATTGCTCCTAGTCGTTTCCCACTGCTTAGGAGGTCGTGCACATTAAATGCGCCTCTTCATGCTTCATGCCCAATGATGGGGACGGGTACTATATAAACAGGTTCTCTCTCTCTTTCCCACACTTTTGCCATTTCGAACTCTTAGAAAGCTTTCGCTTGAAACTTCGGCGGAGACCTCCTTTGTCACATCACCTAAAAACCAGTCGTCACCGGAGTTTAGGCCATCAAACCCTCTCTTGCTTCTGAAACTTTTGGAGAAAGGAACCACTCCAAGTCCTTCAGAAACCTTTGTTCGCATTCTGGTGAGTCCTCACATTTTCCTTCTTTTCGTCCTTCTGGGTTTTTGTTTTTCATTCTCTGGTAACCAGAGGTGTTTCTGGTTGTCATCGTGTGACCAACCCTCAGTAAACCCCTCGGGGATCCTTGTAGGAAAACTTTTTCTCCTTCCCCTTTACTTTTTATCTTAATTGGAGATGCCCCGACGTCGCCCTGCCACCGAGGATCCCTAAGCTAGTTCCTTAAGGCCAGGGAAGTACAAAGTGTAGGGAGACCAGCAGATCAATAGGTTTAGGGCCTAATATCACATCCCCCAAAACATAGGTATAGAGAAGTACGACCCAGTTTTACATAGCCGTAATCTCGAGGCCGAGGATGAGATGCCCTTTTATACTAAAGCAATCATAGAGGGTGGAATTAGATTCCCTCTGCCTCCTCTACTCCTCCAATTCCTCTCTCATTTCAACCTCTTCCCCGGGCAGCGTTGCCTTAATATTTTTAGGATAATAATGGGGGTCCTAGAGCTCCATAACCACCTTGGGATAAACATTGGACTCAACGATATCCTTTTTTGCTACTCCCTGTTGAGGGTCATGCCTCATCAGAACTTCTACCTCAAAGCCAGGGATCCATCCATGTACCTCGTAACTCACCTCCCTGACTTAGACAAAGGGTACAAGGATGACCTTTCGATCTTCAGTGGATCTTGGGAGCAGGGGACCGGTCCCGAGTACGATGGTCTGAGGTGCCCCATTGAATGGAGAACAACAAGTACGTCGACTTCTTTGAGTCCATCTTTTTACTGTCCTTGGGATACTTTACAAGTGTTAATAACCTTCTTTCTTGTGCAGATGTCTCCGCCCGAGAAGTCGCTTCTCCTCCTCGATCCTTGGTAAACTTTGCCAACCTCATCTCTGTTTGGAAGTTTGTCACTGACGACGGATTTGACCGGGCCACTCACCTTCTTCTGAACTACACGGCAGGGTACAAGAAGTTTTCACAGCTCCCCCAACCTTTCGACCCTTCGCAGTGGTTTGAACTCTGCGATCAGACAACGCAACAAGAAGCCGAGTAGGACTTGGAGGAAGACCCCGACAGGACTATTGAGGCGGAAGTAGAGGGTGCTCTTGAAGTTGAGGAGTTCGGGGCCAGAAAGGCTTTCGTCCCTTCGCACGCCAAGGTGGGGACCTCAGGGAGAGATTTGTGGCTGACTTCCACATCCTTCAGTCCCTAGACGCAGAGGATGCCTTCGAGGTAGCCCACACGCCCCCGTATAGATTTGGGATTCTTGAGGCAAAGGCAGGCCCTCGCCGCCGGAAGAGGACGGGGGTCAACCAGCAACGCTCCCTCAATAGGGACCAACGCTAAACCCCACCTTCGAGGGCGGCTTGTCAGGGTCAGGTGCGTGACCGAGATCCCCAAGTTGAGGAGGAGAGGAGGACCAAGCAAAGGCACGACGACCTTGGTAGGGGATCCAGGGCCCCCTCTGCTCAACAGCAAAGCGGGAGGGGTCGTGGGTTGCCCCCTCCATCTCAGCAGCAACAACAACAACAATGACAACAACAACAGCAGCAGTAGCAGCAGAGACAGACTCCATCTCCCCTGCCGCAGACGGTGAAAGTTGTAGAGTGGAACCCTCGGGCTACTGATCACATGAATCGGGTGATCAGGGTCAACGATTCCATTCTGCAAGACCCGTATGTTGCCAATGCAGTGGGCGAGACGCTACATTTTGAGGCCGATATGGAGGCTCATAGGGGGCGGACAACGAACACGTTGTTCCATTCTATCATTCAGAATTCCCTAGTGGTAAGTTCACCTTAGTTTCAGTCGTTTCTCGCTGTATCACCTATAATTGACCAAGTTCTTTCCCTCGCAGGCTACCCAACAAATTTTTATAATCTCTACGTGGTATCATGCAGCCAGGATGGACCTTCAACGGACCTAGGAGCAGAAAGAAGTAGTTGAAGGAGCCCTGACTAGTGTTAAGGAGGACATGCCTGCCAGGGACTCCACCCTTGCGGGCCAGGCCCCTCAGATTGAGCAACTGCTCAAGGACAGCGAATTGGTGAAGGTCGGTGCTAAAAAGCTAAGTACCGCCTTGGCCAACGCTAAGAGGAGGATTACACAGCAGACACAACAGCTTTCTACGGCCGAGGAGAGGGCCGTCGGGTCAGAGGAGAGTTGCCTGGCTCTGAACCAAGAGTTGGACAGGATCAAGGCAGAAGCGAAGAATAGGAAGATTGAGGAGCAAATCTGAGAGGAGTTTGCCGATGATATACTACCCGCCCTCAAGGAGAATAGTAAAAAATTCTTCAAAAAGGGGTGGGATGAGGTGCTCCGAGCCGCCGGCGTCCTTCCAGACTCCCCACTCTTCCAGATGCACAACTACGTGCCATCGGCGGAGATGGCGCAGGTCGAGGCCGATATTGCTACTGAGAGTGCAGCCCCAATGCTGATTCAAGTTTTTGGCAGACCCACCTGAGGTGGTAATCCTCGTCCCCTCCAATGAGGCCCTGTCGGAGTCAGCCCCTCCTGCCCCTGAGTCCAACATTCCTCAGACCCTGTCTGCTGCTGATTCTACCCCAGCTCTGCTTGCCCCCGAAGCTACTCATCCCTTCTGCGTTGATTCGCCTTGTAGCGATGTGTTGGAGATGCTTGGGGCTAGATGAAAATTTATTCTTTCTCTTTTGAACTGTACTTTTAAGTCTGAACATATTTCCCTTCTTGTAGCCCTCGGGGACGCAAAGCCCCTCTTTTAGAGTGAATGGCCTTCTTGCAGCGATGTGTTGGATGAGCCCGACGCCGAACGTATCTGTTAGGGTCCGCCGAGTCCTTAATATAAGGCTTCAAGAAGGCAACATGAAAAACTAGATGAAGCTTGAGACGACTGGGAAGATCTAGCCTATAGGCCAACCTGTCAATCCTCATTGTTATAAGGAAAGGGCGGTCATAGCGCTGGATTAGTCCCTTATGTGCAGACTTTCGAGAGATCTTGTTCCAGATTGGTGGGGTCAATTTCAGTATCACTTTGTCACCTACTTCGAACTCCACTGCCCTCTTTTTCTCGTCTGCCCATTTTTTCATCCTCTTCACTGTCATAGTTAAACAGTCTTTTGTCTTGTCGGTCAGCTCCTGATTGGCCCGAACAAAGCAGTTTGCTGCAAGACATCTCCTTTGAGACTTCTGCTTGACAACTTCATGTGGGGTAAGAGGCTGTTGGCCAGTTGCCAACTTAAATGGGCTCAGTCTAGTGGAAAAGCTCTGTTAGAGGTTATAACTGAATTGAGCTACATCAAGTAAATCCACCCAATTGTCCTGGTTGACTGTGACATAGTGTCTGAGATATTCCTCCAGCATTGCATTAACCCGCTCAATCTGCCCATCTGTCTGCGGATGATTGCTGGTGGAAAGGTTGAGCTGTGTGCCCAACAGTTCAAATAAAATCGTCTAGAACCGACCAATAAACTGAGTGTCCCTATCGCTGACTATATCCAGCGGAAGACCCCAAAGCTTCACAATATGCTTGAGGAACAATTGAGCAGTAACTTTCGCCGTACATACTTTTGGGGCAGCAATAAAAGTGACATACTTCAAAAATCTGTCTACAACCACAAATATCGAAGTAAAATCGTTCACCTAAGGCAAGCCATTAATGAATTCCATGGAAACACTCTCCCAAGGTCTACTTGGAATAGGGAGGGGTTCCAACGTACCCGCCACCTTCTTTCTTTCTGTCTTGTCTTGCTGGCACACCAAACAAGTGCCCACATACAGCTCCACATTTGCTTCCATGCGGGGCCAATAATAGCTTTTCTGCTAGCAAGGCAAGAGTCCGTTACTGTCCTGACCACGGAGCATCATGAGTTTCTTTCAGCAACATCTGTCGAAGTCTGCCTAACTTCGGAACATAGGGTCTCCTTCCTTTGGCATAGAGAACACCATCCTCTACCCAAAATCGCCGAGTCACCCCTTCGTGAACCTGCTTCAACAATAAGTTGGTCACTGGATCATCTTTTGTTTGATCCTGAATTCTCTACAGTATGTCTCCTACAATCTGGCTAAGTGCAGCAACCGTCCTATCAACAACTGGGATTCGACTAAGAGCATCAGCAACCTGATTTGCACTGCCAGGCTTGTACTACAACGTGAAATGAAACTGGGCAAGAAAGTCTTGCTTGTTTTGGTGTTAGCTTCTTCATGAAATTGAAGCAACTGGCAGCCACATTATCTGTCAGTACAAGGAAATGCTTCCCCAACAAGCAATGCCTCTATGCATTGATGCAGTGAATGACTGTTGTCATCTGTTTCTCATGTACTGGATACCGCCTCTTAGTATCATTCAACTTCCTACTTTCAAATGCCACCGGATGCCCATTTTGCTCCAGCACCCCTCCAAGAGCAAAGACTGATGCGTCTGTATGGACCTCAAAAGGTAAATCAAAGTCAGGTAACTGTAAAATTGGGCTAGACGTCACTACCGCCTTCAATCGATCGAATGCCTCCTAGCATTCATAGGACTAGTTCCATGTCCTATCCTTCCTTAGAAGATCAGTCAGCACTGCGACCTTCTTTGAATAATTTTTCACAAATTTTCGATAATAGTTTGCCAAACCAAGGAAAGAACGCAGTTTAGTAACCTTAGTAGGGACATACCAATCTGCAATGACCTCAACTTTCTTCGGGTCCATCTTCACCATGCCCGTAGAAATAATATGCCCAAGGAATAAAATTTCCTTCTATGCAAACTCATATTTTTCTGATTTCAGATACAACTGGGCTTCCCTCAACTTTGTCAAAGCCAACCTAAGATGCTCAACATGCTCCTCAAGAGTCTGGCTATAAACAACTATGACATCCAAATAAATCACCATGAAATGGTCTAAGTATTCCCAAAATATGTTGGTCATCAAGTTACAGAATGTAGCAGGGGCGTTGGTTAAGCCGTAAGGAATGACTAAAAACTCATATGACCGTACCTTGTCACACAAGTAGTCTTCGCCTCATCTCTCTCTGCAATTCTGACTTAATGATATCCCAGCCGCAAATTCATCTTGGTAAAGAAAATCACCTTTCCCAATCTATCAAATAATTTATCAACAAGCAGCACTGGATAGTTGTTCTTGACAGTGACTTTGTTGAGGGCTCTGTAGTCTACCAAAGCCGTAAGGATCTGTCCTTCTTTTTCTGAAATAGAACGGGGGCTCCATAGGATGCCTTGGAAGGTTGAATGAACCCAATGTCCAATAAACCCCCAAGCTGTCTCCTTAGCTCCCGCTAACTCTGATGGAGACATTCGATAAAGAGCCTAGGCAGGGATTTTTGCCCCTGGAATCAACTCGATGGCATGGTCAATCTCCCGTCTTAGCAGTAACCTTGCAGGCAATTCTTTAGGTGCCCCATCCTTGAACTTAACCAATAACTATTGCATTGGTTCAGGGACTTGCAATGCTTTGGACTTCTCTTCCTCAAATAGAATAGCCAAGTATGTTGCTTCCTCCCTCTGCAAGCCATCTTTTACTTGCAAGACAGACAACATCTCCCCCGAAGACTTGGCCTTAGTGAGGGGAACAAAACAGGGACTGGGCATGTCCATCACGAACATCCCATGTAAATGCGGCATAACAGACACCTTTGTCTTTGTAAGGAATTACAGTCCAAGGATTACCTGGAAATCATCGAGATGGACTACCATAAAATCACATAGTCCTTGCCAATCACCAACTTTTAAAGGGACTTCTCTTGCGACGCCACCTACTGGTTTTGCCTCTAAATTAACAGCCTTAATCTGGCTAGAGTCTTTCACAAAAGCCAGACCAAGCCGCTGTACTTCCCGGTCAGAAAAAAAATTATGGGTTGCACCTGTATCAACTATTACTTGGATAGCCACATTGTTCAGGTGAATCTGCACAAACATCAACCCCCTCTTTGCCACCGTCTCCTCTTTGCGAATTGCATTAAGGAGTTGTAATGGGTTAACTCCTGTTGGTTCATCAAAACAGTCAGTTTCCTCAGCCATGAGGGCACTGAGCTTTTCTTTCTTGGGGCAATTTCTGGCACGATGAGGGCCATTACAGATAAAATAGCCTGAGTCAACACCTCTCTTTGATGAAGAGGCTTTGTCAGTCAATTTTTATGAATTGCCAGACTTCTCAGCCTTTTTCTTCTGCTTGTCCTTCTTTGGAAACTTGGCTTTCCCTTTTGACTCCTTCTCTAGAGGGTTAGCCTGTGTTTTGTAGTCAACCAGCGCGTCTGCTGCGGACATAGCAGCGGGTAAGTCTTTCACCCCTTGCCGATGAAGTTCTGTCTATGCCCAAGTTTGGAGGCCAGACATAAAGTTGAACAACTTGTCTTTCTCTGACATATTTTTGATGTCAAGCATCAGAGATGAGAATTGCTTCACGTACTCCCTCACAGTGCTTGTATGTTGAAGTTTCCTCAGTGCATCACGGGCTTGCCAAGCCGTGTTACTAGGAAGGAATTGCTCCTTCATTTCAACGGACAGAGACTCTCAAGTAGTAATTGGAGGACAAGATTTGTCCTCAGAACGTGTTCGCCACCATAATTTAGCATCACCAGACAGGTACATGCTAGTGAGATCCACCTTCTTAGCATCCGGAGTGCGGACTACTTTGAAATAGTGCCCTATATCCCACAGAAAATTTTCAAGTTCTTTAGCATTATGATTGCCTGTGAAAGGCTTAGGGTCAAACACTTTAGCTTTCTGAGTGCTTTCATTGCCAGAAGCCAAAGAAGCATTCTGCAGTGCCTTCTTGAGCACTGAAACGTCTGTCTCGAGGGAACTCAATTTTTTTCCCATATCATTGGTCCATGTGGAGATCTTAGCCAGCATGTCAACGACTTCATTTTTCACTCGACTGAAGTGATCAGATTCAGTCTTTTGAAGCTGTTAATGTGCAACACACATCTCTTCAAACCACTGATACAACAACTCAAGTTGCACAGAGAGAGCCACAACATCACCGGACTGTGGAGGACCAACTAACTCCTCCAAACGTGCCACCATTTCCCTTAGATCAGCATTCGTTCCACCAGCCATAGTTGATCTTTTGCTAAAACCAGGCTTTGATACCAAAATGTCACGGGGTAACTTTCATTTTTCTTTCGAGGCTACCTGTGAAGGTGTTGCTATTGCAACCAGCCACACACAAACTAAAGAATAAGGGACAGAAACTCACACAGCACACGAATTTACTGGGACAAAACTCTCAAACTTTATATATTGAACTCAACAATTTACAAGGAACTCTCAAAGCCAGAATACTCTTTCTGCCTATCAGAATGCTCAAGCACCCCTATTTATACAGGAGTAAGGTAGATGACACCCCCATCTGCCAAGGGGTAGTTACACACATTTTTGCTATTCCATAGCATACTTGGCTAGTAGGCTTGGTCTCTGTGCGACACCTGGCAGACAGTTCCATTCCTTTCAGTAACTGATGTGGAACTGCCCTTCATCAGCATGCATCTGGACTGGATTCAGACTAGGGACACCTAGAAACTGCCTCAACAACTGCCTTGACTGTGTCTCAGCATCTACAGATGCCCACATCCTCCTGGTCATATGCATTGAGCAGCCATGTACCCATATTCAGCAGTCAACCTTGCTTCACAAACCAAAGTGCATGCTGGGTTCAACCCATGTCATGCAATGCGAAGCTATGCACCCACATTGCTTCAATTGAGCCCACCACGTGTTGCCATGCTCAACCAGGTGGTCTTATGCTGCCTTGGTTCGCCCCAATCTGTAGAACCACTTAGCCGCGTCACCTTGATTCAAACTTATGTCATGCCTTGGTGCAGGGTGCAACCAAGACCGGCCATTTGCACCCAAGTCAATTAGGGTGTGACAATTATGGTGATAAAGGACATGGTTGTATGCAATTTATAGTACCATGCCTGTATGTGACGCTGAAAGTTTATGTGGTATGAGACTATTAGCTACTGGATGTTACATGAGCATTATCTAATTCAGAAACAAGCATCTATGGTATCATGATTCGTTTGTTGTTGTGTCATTCCATAGTAGTAAATTAATGGGAGAAGGAGACGATGAGATCAGACCACACAATCACCTTAAAAATAATAGGCAAAAATTAAGTATACCAACATATAAATAAGACAATTGTAACAGAGTAACATCACAGTCAGGTTGATTTATGACGTTAAGTATGTATAGATTCTAAAGATACTATTGAACATCTTATTGTGACCAACAAAAGGTACAAAACAACTTGTGTCGGCAGATTGATGCCCAGCATGCGATTCTTTTAAATACACTCTTTTTTGTTTCTAAAAATTTTAGCTTGCAAAACATCCATCCCTAAGCTTTCACAGTCCTTTAAGAAAGAAATTGATGCTATCAGGAATCGTTATGGGATCCCATTAACTTTAGCATAATTGCCATTGTCAAACTAACAGAAATTCCTCGATGAGTAAGCAAATTTAAAGCTTTGTGTCATTCTTTTTTCCATTCGTAGAGCTAATATTCATTGGAATTCTTATAGAACTAGGAATGCAGTGCTTTAGCTGTTAAGTCCCTCTTATGCTTAGATATGGTTAATATTTTCTCTCAAAATTTCCCTTTTTGAGAATCACATTGGATAGTAGTTTATTGAGTAGCACAGTTATTGTTCCAGGGTCAAATGTTATTTAATCATGTTGGTTATTTTGGGCAATGAAAACAAGTTGTTATTATTCAGCTTTTTTTGACGAAGGACAAATTTTTTCGCCTACAATCTTGTGAACATATTGTTAGCAACAAAATAGAGGTAGTTGTTGAAGTTCTTTATATTTAGCAACGAATATAATTGTTGCCAAAGATTCAATGTGGTTAAAAAAATTAATTTTTTGGAAATAAACAAAATATTGGTGACCAAATGAAAAGATTTTTGGCAACAAAATTATTGTCGCTTATTGTGAACTTTTGGCGACAAATTTAGTTTTGTAGCTGAAAACTTTCCCAGACGAGCCTAATGCGACGAAATTAGTTTGTTGCCAAAAATTTTTACCGACCTTTTTTAATTTTTTTGCAACGAGTTAGTTCATCGTCAAAGATCAAATTTGTTGTAGTGGTTGTTAGGTTATAACTTCTTAAAAATTTTAGGAACGGATGAAAGAGTTAAAAATTTCAGGAATGGTGCATCTCTATTGTCTCAGGAGGAGATTGCATGCACTGTCCTTGGTGCAAGGTCTGGCTATAAGAGGGGTTATGAGGTAAAAGGTCTGTAGGTAGTTGTTATGACCCTTCAAGGTGAAAATGAAACCCGATAAATAGAGTTGGATAAGATTAAGACAAAGCTCGAGCAAATGGAAAGGATGCAAGAGATGATGCTACAGTAAATGACAGAGGTGAAGTTAGCAATGTAATGTGGATTTAGTTACTAATGAGATGAGAAGAGGTGAGTTTAGTAATTTGATAATGAAAAATTAAATGTGGTGGAAATGAAGATTTGTGAGGTGAGAATAGTCTCACCCAAACTTAAATTCGATTGAATTTTACGAATATTTAAGTTGAAGTCAAATAGAAACCAATTTTAATTTCTCAACAAAAGTTTTTGTATTTATGGGAATTCATATGAAACATTTGGATGTCTTCCTTACAAAAGTTATATGAACTCACACTGGAAAAATGGTGTAGAGATAATGTTATGAACTTTAAAAGTAGAAACCTAGAGAAAAATAAATAGTTGTATATTTTTTTAAAATTTGAGATAAAGTTTATTTAAAATGTTAGAATTTTCGATGTTTGATCAATAATAATTATATTTTCTCAAATTTTTGAATTAATATGTTACAGTAGTTGTAGCGTGACTTTCGTTATATAAATATTTGATTATGTATGTTCTGTATACAAATTGAACAATTTCAATTTAGTAGTTGTATTGTTAAAATTGTATTATATATTATTTTTATTTATGAAAAAAATATTTACGATTTTTTATGAATAACGTAGTGCCTTTAGGTACGGACAATTACTAATAAATATAGTCCTAACCTATATATGAAAATATCTATATAATAAAGTAGAGTTGAGTTTGAATTTTGGAGACAAAAGATTCAGATTGTTTTGAGACAAAACATAAATACATCCAACAGACAACGTAATCCCAACATAAAAAACGGTTCAAATTTTCTTATAAATACTGATCCGACGGTCTACAATGAATACTAAATTTTGTTTTATCGCCCAACGTTTCCTTTGTTAATTATCAGGGCTTTTAACTTTCCCCAAATCTCTCTTCCTCATCCTTTTATCGCCATCGATCAATCCCAATTTTCTTGACTCATGCCTTTCTCTCTCTCCTTCGAAACCCCTGGCTTCCAAACTCATCTCCAAAATGCCTTTCATGGAATCCATCTCAATCTCACTTCTGCCTCTCTATATGCTATCTCAAATCTTCTGCCAATCTCAATTCTGAATTCCCTATCTCTCACGCCCAGCTCTCCATCGCCACCCATTACTCTCTCTCACGCCTAGTTCTCTCTCACATCCCAAGCGCCATCGCTGCCCTTTTCTACGAAGAAAAGCTACACGACAACTGCCGCCAAACGACTGCTCAACACCCAAAACTTCCTTTAGTTGATTATTCTTGCTGTAACAAGCCTGTTGGGTGAAACCATTTGGCGTGTTTGTGATGATTGTTTAGTGAGCAACATTTTCTATTTGATTTTTTTTCCATGTGATCAAATTATTGCTTTTTAGGTATTTTAAGAATTTTGGAGAAGGGTAATAGGTGAATTATTAAGTACCTCTCCTTTTGGAGAATGGTAATGGGCAAGACACACATCAACAACACATATACCTCACTGCACCAGCCACCATCATCGCTCCTACCCCATAAGCGTCGTCTCACTCCTAAACAGGTCGGTAATGGTAGACTATTTACCCACTTTACAGGGTGCTTGATTCAATAATACGCATCTAAGTATCATAACACTCACTTTTCTTTTAAATAATCCTTAAAGAAAAATCATATCTAGCAATATTCATATTCATATGAACACTTCTTTTTTGGTGCTTGAACAGAACCCATGCTGAATTGATAATGTAACTACTAATTGTTTCAGTTATATGACTGTTAATACAAAAAATTATATCTAATGCATTTATTATTAAATGAATTTCTTTTATACCATGATAGCAACAAAAAGGATGGAAATTTCTATTATTTTGGTACCAATGAATTGTGTACTCATTTTAATCAATATTGTAATTGTCCATGCATTCGAATTTGACATCTTAATTGTCCATACATACCTTTGGAAGTTTTAGCTCAAGTGATCATGGTGAGTAATTGTTTAATTGGTTCATAGTTGTGTAAAAGTTTTGTTCATCGTGAATCAATTGGCCCAAGAAAAATACACACAACCTATTTGTCGTTATGCTTATTAGGACTACAAACGAATATACAAGAGAAGAATGATTATGCTTTATTGGTGTACTTTGTATAGGATTGTTGTTTAGGGTGCACAAAATTAGTTTGGACAATGGACTTTAAAGATTTTTAGGTTGAAAGGCCAGTGTAAATGTTTGATTTCAATCTCCTTGTTGTTTTGCCTTAATGAGTAATTTTAGCCCCAGAGATTATGAAAAATTAAATTTTTCTACTTCGATAGATAGAGACACATGACAATTTTATTCTTATTGCTCACGCTTCTTTTTCTCTACCTTACTGTTGAAGAAGAGAGAGAATCATAGAACATTAGAATCAAATTGATTGAAGTTGTTCATTGTAGATTGTGGGCAAAGGATGGTGCTTCAAAATCTCCCTTTTTTTTTTATGAATACATGACTTTTGGAGCTTATTTGACGTCATGTAGTGTCGCCTTTTTTTTTAAATCTTGCGTTAGAATTGTATGACTGTGATTAACACTGATATAAGGAATAGCCTGAATGTGTTATCTGCAAAGAATTGATGATATGATAAGAATGCAATGGAAGGATTTTGGATATACTTGATTACTTGTTTCATTTTGAGGTTTAGATAAATTCTGATTCCAATCATTTTTTTATTTATTTTTATGATCTATACATTGAATTTTTAGTGATACAGATTCATGCGGTCCATTGAAATTGTTAGTTAAATTTTTGGTGGTAATAAAGTCGTTGTGGTTAACCTATATTGTTGCTATTGTCATGATGTACTAGGTTATTGAGTTCTATTATGTTCTTGTGGTTAGTGATACAAAGATGAGGAGGCACAATATATTGATTTTTTTTGTTACTCTGTGCCTTTAGGCACGGGCAATTATTAGTAGATATATATGAGAGAGAAAAAATTTTAATGTTAGATAAATTCTTAAAATTTAGGAATTTGAATTTTTAGTTTTACTTCACTTCTAAAGGGAATGAATAATTTGGTAAAATTGACAACAGACGGACTCCATAAAAAATAAATTTTCTTGACGAACTTAAATCCAAATAAGTTCATATAAAGGGACCGATTTTCAAATTCCCCCTTTTTATATGTCAAAGATTTTAGGGCCTAGGCCTTTATTTGACCATCGGGGCCTTATAATGGTGGAGCCTCAGATGGCCGCTTCAATGGCCTTACTTTAGTATAGGCCTTAAAAATAATGATAAAGTGATAAATTAGGATGTTACTTTTGTTGTATTACTGAAAAGGATTACATTGGTTGAGTGCAAAGTGAAACAATTTTCCATTGAATTTATAATAAGAATTAATATTTGAGGCGATGTAAAACCAATCACATAATTGATGGTATAAAATGTGATAGATCTATAATATAAAATAAGACGACTTCAACAAGTCCATTTTACAGTCTCAAATTCGTTCATCTAACGGCTATCAATTTCCCAGCCATCTCTCTTCTTCCCAGTGTTGTGCCACCAAACCCTTTTCGTCCACCACAGCTTCTTAGCCCCATCTCTCCCCTCCCTCTTGTACTCTTGTTTTGAGACCATCACGAAGAAAATGAAGCCACTAAAACTTCGTCACACTAGTTTTGTATAGCTGAAGCCACCGTTGATGCCATCCCCACCTGTCTCTCTCTCTTTGCTTCCCTCTTTCGATGAACATACAGGTGTTGCCGACGTTCTACTGTTCATGGATATGGATTTGGAAAAGGTCGAATTTCTAGGGTGGTCGTATCAAAGGCTAAGGGGAATAAAATTTCTAAATCAAACTGCCTAATGCATTCCAAGTTATTGAATGTCATTGCCAAAATCCCTTTAAATACTGCCATTGTAGCTGATTGGTTGACTATTGATCAAGTATAACCTGCAATTTCAGAAAATGCCCCAACTGAAGGTATTCTATTGCCTTTGCCCATTGTAGTTTTTTCATCATTTCTTGTTAGTGTCACGCATACATTATAGTGTTTATGCAAATGAAACTGGGTTCAATTGATTGATTACTTTATTTTGGACATTGAGGGTCAAAATATTTTCATGAAATATGGGAAATATTTATCAACAATACGTTACTTTCAACATGATGGATATTGTATGTGTCATGTTCTTGGGAACCCTAGAAGCTGGAAAGATGCAAAATTAAGAAAAAGAAATGTCTAATTTATAGTTTCTACCCAAAAAAAAAAAAATATGAGGGGGAGTTGCCAGCTAATTATAGTTTTTACCATGTGCTTTTCATACAGGTGTAAACCTTGGGGATTAAGGATATATCATCCTAAAGAAAACACAGAACAGGGGGAGGAAGTTGACATTTTTGGCCAAAAAAAAAAAGTATGGCTGAAGAAAGATTTTTAGTTTGCTCCTTTTGTTGTTCCTATTTGAACTTAATTTGGATTACATTGCAATTGTGCTGATTTTATTTGTGTGTGCGCAAAGCTTTCTTTGCTCAACAATGGAAAGCAAGTTCATGGACTTTTTATTAGTTTAAGCAACTATTTTAATATTATTTATTCCTTGGAGGAGGATGTTGTCATTGGAAGTGCTTTAATTGATGTGTATGGCTAATGTGATGGTCTAGGTGAACCGCATGAAGTTTTACTTGGATGATACGCTAGAAATAAATGTATTAATTGGAATATGTTAGGTCAATGTAGTTATATATGCAGCACATCAAGGATACAACGAAAAGAGAAGCAAGACACTCCATTTAGTAGACTAACCAAGCTGTTCAGCTTGGTGAACCACTTAAATTCTTATCTTTTTTATCGTTTCACGGTTCATTTACATAGACATCCCTCACACACAATACCTCATCATACAACTCAAACCTACTCCATTGTTTCTTGCACCATTAACTAGAGTACTTGCCAAATGGTATAAATTAATTAACTAAAATGCATTCTTATCGGGATGACTTTCGAGTAGAAGGGAATTGGTTGGCTTTTGTGGTGGTTCTTGAAGCATGAGGATATTTACAGATTTGGTAAGGGGGAAAACAGATTCATGCAAAGCTTAAGCTAACATTAATAAATACAAATAATTGGTTTTGATTTTGTTAATAATAATTGTTCATTCATTTTTCTTGGCCTGTTTAATGTGTTTAATGTCTAAATACGCTTGTGAATTTTTCCTAAAACTGCATTGTGTACTCAGGGGTAAATAAAATTGCTACGTGTTTGCATTTTCTATTGTGCATTTTTAGGGATGACACCAACTCAATTTCAAAATGCAATGTGCAACTGCAGTTGCAGTTGCGTTGTGCCCTCGGGCATGGGTTAGTATAGATTGTTATGTTTGTTTTTCAGTTATGTTTAAAAAATAGTGAGGTTATTACTCGATTAATTTAACTTTCTTTAATTAAATAAAATAAATAATAACTCACATCAAATTAACCAGATTTGCATGAGTTTTGTTTGTTATGTGTTTAGTATGGTAAACTTATTAAACATTTATATTATAGAAGTTTGGTCTGATGTGGAATTGTTTTGTCTGTTTTTCAGCTGGGTATACAGGTTGATATTTCTATGGTCTCCTATTTTCAAAGAAAATTCTGTCGAAAATTTTCAAAAATAGCGGGTTATTATTAGATTGATTTAACTTTTTTTAATTAAATGATATAAATAATAATCTACATCAACTTAACCGGATTTTTGTAGGTGTTTGTTTATTGTATGTTTAGTATGGTGAACTAATTTCACGTTTATGGGGATATGTTTAGCTTGATGTGAACTTGCTGGTTGTTGGGTATGGATTGTTGATATTGGGGGATTGTTATATTTATTTTTCAATTCTATATGCAAGTTGATATTTCCATAGTCTCCTATTTTCAAAAGAAACCATGTTGAAATCTTGAAAAAAATATCGAGTTATTACTAGATTGATTGATTTATGTGACCAAAAAAAATTTATTAGATCGATTTAACTTTCTTTAATTAAGTGAAATAAAGAATAACCTACATCAAATTAACTGGATTTCATGGGTTGCAAAGTACCTTCATGCACTGGTTGCCTGTCTTAGTTTTTTATTCATTTATAGATAAATAGTATAAATCAGCCTAAGAAAAAAAGGTAGTATATATCCTATTTGGATTAGTTATACTATGCTCCCTCAAACTATAGGGTTTTTGTCTCGTAGCGCCCTCAATTATTAAATTTCTCGCATTGTCTCCTCAATTATTTGAATTGATTTTACACTACCAAAAACACAAATGAATGTTATTTTTCAGACAAAAATATCAGTGTGTAGGGACAAAATGAAACAAAATCTCATAATTTGGAGAAGAAAGTGAAATAATGTTCCATCAAATCTTAAATGGACGTAAATCATTGGGACAATATGAAATTAACAATTATATTTGAAACTGCAATATAGAAAACATGACTATTGAGGGGGCAAAGTGACACAAACCTCATAACGTAAGAGATAAAGTGTAGTTAATCGATCATATTTTGGTAAAAGAAAGAGACAAGTTAAATTTATTTCTAGCATCTTAAAATGCACCAAAAAAATACACTTAAAAAATCATGATTAACATAAACGTCACGATAAAGTATCTAACCATCCTAGAATGACCTACTGACCTCGAAACAATCAGGCTCAACAAATAACACTCGATTTGGCGAAACCATGTTCAAGGGTGAGTTCTTTTTTGCTTCAAGTTAAAGGTAAAAAGTTCAAATCTTTAAGTTATCTACTTCTATTGTGTTTCATTTCATTTTGTTTCCTTTTTGTGAAAACTAGAATACCTCTGCATTTTTGGCTGGCATTGGTATTCCAAGGATTCACATGGTTCTTCATGAGCTTAACAGTGAGTCTTAGAAGGCCTAGATATTTTTATCAGTGCAGTGCTATTGTTTTTACATGGGTCTTCTATGATCAATGTGGTGCTATTGTTTTATCAGTTGGTGTAATTTTTAGTTTCTTAGAGCAATTATGGTTTCAAGATGAGAATGAGAGGTTTAGTGGTGGTGAAGATGTGGCTGGTGGGAAAATTGAGTTAGGTTAGTACTTAGTTGGAATTGTTGGGTAACTGCTGGGTAGTTTTGTGTTGCATAAATTGAATGTTAATGATATTTGGCAATTGAAACTGATCCATGCTATGCATTGAAATGATCAAATATATTTACCTTTATATATTGTTAATATGATTTATTTTAGTTTGGATATATCTGATTTGAAGTAATGTGGGAAAACAACATTGAATTCGGAAAAAGTGAATTGGTTTAGTATAGAATCTTGAAATTTTGTTAGTTGTTGCTTTGATAGGTTCTTATTGATTTTATTTTGTTTTCTCTTTGTGCGCTGCCTTTTTTATAGGAAAAGTTTGGCAACAATTGATAATTTTGATCTCTATTATGCTGGGTTGGATTTCTTTATGATGTTTGAACGTGGTTCTAGATGGTGATAGTTTTGAAAGAAGTGTGTGATAGTCTTTAGCCTTCGGGGTTCATCTCCTTTTGTTTCCCCTTAATGGCCAAACACAACAATTTTGTTTTTAACTTCTTGGCTGATAAAAAAATGTTGTGAAAGTGAAGTTAGATAAAAATTTTGAATGTAAAACTTTCTCATTTAAGAACCCATGGAAGCCTCATCTCGTTAAGATGCAAAATGGCTATATGCATTTATGCATTCTTTTTGTTGGTTTCACATGATGTTGGAACATATGTTCAGTATTTTGTATTAAAAGAATTGAACCTAGCATTGAAACATATTTTTTATATATGTGTCAAGCAGATCAATTTATATGTATATTAGTATGTAGTTATGTTCACTTCTTTGCAACTTTATCCCTGTCACAAGCAAACCTTCCTGATGAATTTTGTGGTCTAAAGCTAAGCTTGCTTGTATTGAAGAGAGTGAAAGGTTATATGTGAGTGGTTAAGAGGGTTATTAATTTCAATTTCATTGCAAAAAAGGGAAGAAAGGTCAAAATTTGTTTATTCAGATGATTTTTGTGGGTTTTTTTTATTCTTTATTGGGCTCTTTGTGGCTTTATGTAGAGTTTTTCATTACTGGGATGCTAGGTTTTATTACGTTGTGCAGAATTGCCAAACATTTGGATGCGCCGGTTGTTTTCGCGAGGTTATCGTTTCATGCCCCACAACAACTCTAATTATTATATATTTGTCTACTCTATAACTGATCAAAAAAACTGTGTTATTTTGGATATAACAACCAGGTAAACATATGATATGATGGATATATTATGTGTAGTCTAAACACACTTGTGAATTATTCTTAAAACTGTATCGTGCACTCGGGTGTACATAAAATTGCTATATGTTTGCATTTTATATTGTGCATCAATTTTAAATTGTGATGTGCAATTGCGGTTGCGTTGTGTCCTTGGGCACGGGTTGTTGGGTATGAATTGTTTGATTTTTTGGGAATTGTAATGTTTGTTTTATAGTTATGTATACAAGTTGACATTTCTATAACCTCCTATTTTTAAAAAAAACTCTATTAAAATTTTATAAAAATAGCAGGTTATTATTAGATTGATTTAATTTTCTTTATTTGAATGATATAAATACTAACCTATATCAAATTAATCGGATTTACGTGAGTTTTTGTTTATTTTGTCTTTAATAAGGTGAACTAATTAGACTTTTATGGAGATTTGTTTTGGCTTTATATGAAATTGCTTGTTGTTTTGGTTGTTGGGTATGGATAGTTGATTTTGTGAGATTGTTTCGTTTATTTTTTAGTTATGTATATAAGTTTATATTTTCATGGTCTCCTATTTTCAAAAGAAATCATGTTGAAATTTTGGAAAAAAATCGGGTTATTTCTAGATTGACTGATTTATGTGACCCAAAAAAAAATTTACTATATTGATTTTACTTCCTTTAATTAAATGAAATAAATAATAACTTACATCAAATTAACTAGATTTTCGTGGGCTGCAAAGTGTCTTCGGTCACTGGTTGTCTGCCTTGGTTTTCTTTTTGCATGTCTGTTGTGTGAACTGAGTTTAGTAAAATGAACCAAAAACACGTTGTGTGATTGATTTATTTTGATTAAAATTGATGCTTGTTTTGATAGATGGGTCCGAAAATGGTGATTTTTGGGAGAATATTGATTATGAATTTTAATTATTGTTATGTCTGATTGTGAATTGTGAATTCAAGAGACTTTGACTTATGTAGACAAATAGAGAATTTCCTGGGCTTCTATTATTAGAGCAATCTCTGCCGAAATGGCAATTGCCAACAAATGTCAATCTGTCTATATTGATTTTAATTTTTTTAATTAAAGCAAATTAAAGTAATTTTTTTAAAATAAATCGGTTGATTTACATTACACCGTACCTTCAGGCACGAGTTATCACTAGTAATATGACAATTGAGAAAGCAATGTGAAAAAGGGTATCATACTTGAGGGGTCAAAATTAGCTAGGATAATCGTGTAGTGTTGTTTCGTGTCAAGTTGTGTTAATGTCGAGTCATTTCGACTTCGTGTCGAATACTATTCAACTCTATTCAATGTTTAATTAATCGTGTCGACCTATTTATTTTTGTATCATGTTTGTGTTAACCTATAAATCCATGAATACAAAATTTAACGCTCAAAATTTCATTATAACTTGATCCAACCTATCCTCGTACATTTTCTGTACCTTAACAAATCTAGTAATAAAAATGAGTAAAAATATTTTTTTTATACAAGAAATAATTCACTACTTGATAAATTATAAAAAAAAAGTTATTCTTATAAAATTACTTAAATGTGTCAATTTCGTGTTGTTTATATTTGACACCAGTCCAATTTATTTATTTTTTGTGTTAACGAATTGTGTCATATACGTGTTTGTATCAAAAAATAACCCAAGTCTTATACAAGTATATTCTGTGTTTCGTGTTGATTTCAAGCCTTTTTTGTAAGAAATTACATCTCTTGATCAAAGTATAATCTTTTCAAAGTCTTATACCAGTATATTCCAATCCACACCTATTTTATCTTTGAAAAAGTAAACATTTTTCGCTGAGTTTCCAACATAAATTGCATCATAGTTTTTGACTTTCTCGAACTTGAACCACCGGTCAATGGCATTTTCACTGTACGCGAACCTAAATCAAGCATTGGAACGTACACGTAGGTAACCAACTCTAGAAAAAACATACATATTCTTTTTCAGCCATTTCAATTGATCCATCATCAGAAAAACAAAAAGAAAAAGAAATGCTTCTCCTCAAAGATCCCAAATCATACATATTACTACTCTTGATCATCTCAACACTTGGGCTGGTTGTCTCTGTTTATGGCCCAGGTGATTATATCTATCACTTTTGCTCTACCAACACAGCCAATCTCAGTTACGACACAACCAAACTTCCTTCATTCTTAGATTCTTTAACATCCAGAGCAGGCGGAGCAAACCACGTCGAGTTTTACAGTGGTACCTCGGATGATATTTATGGTCTCTTCCTTTGCAGAGGCGATGTTGATCCCCGTAACTGTCAGACCTGTGTCACCAAAGCGAGAGAAGAGATTATAGGACAATGCCTCTCGAATAAAACAGCGATTATATCGTACGACATGTGCATGTTACGCTACTGTGATATCAATTTTTTCGGTCGTAAAGAAACACTCCCAAGGGTGTTCATGTGGAACATTAATGGAAATTCAACCTTGGGATCACCGGATCCGGAGAATTCCGGCATGTGATTTTTCATCACTTCTTTGATATATAATACTCGGCCTGCGAACAAGATGTACATTCCAGATGATTAATTACCGTTGGAAAATGTCGGAATAGGTATGGAATGGTACAGTGTACTAGAGATATAAGTGAAGATGGATGTTTAGCTTGTTTGAACGATCTACTAGAGAGAATCAACGAATGCTGTCAAGACAGGCCAGGGTGGCGAATTTTGGGGCCAAGTTGCAATATGAGGTATCAAAAGTATCCCTTCTTGTCACCACCACCCCACCACTGCCGCCGCCGCTGGCCCTAGGTGAGTATAACAGGCTGATCAGCCAGTGACAGCAAACTTTAACTTCAGCCCTCTTTATGGTACTCTTCAAGTAGGGCAAAATATTTTTGGGTGCGTTTTGTCTTAGTTTGATTTTCAATTTTTCAATTGTGTGAATTTGTTCCTCAAGTATTTAATTTGTACCAATGTTGTCCAATAAAAAATGACCGATTAAGTTTTACTAACAGAATAGTTCTCATGCATCTCATGTGACTATACTTAAAGTGTCTCTTCGGCTCCCTCGAGTTTTATATATTTGTTATTTTAGTTCTTCACATTTTTAATTTGTGTCTCTCTAGTCTCTTACGCTTTTAAAAAATTGTCCCTCAAGTGCAATCACGCGAAATGTACGACACTGTCTTCATTAGTTATCGAATCAAATGACGCAAATGGTATCCAAAATATTCGCCATCCCTTTAGAGCCCTTTGTTTTGAAAGGCTTCTCTTTGGATGATTGTTGGTCTTAGTGCTTTAAGTGTGATGATGAAATTTGAAATGTTGAATGGTTCAATTTCTTGTGCTTGTTAGTAACCTTGAGAAGAAATTTGACAAATCAAAACTTTGACTTATACTACCCTCGAACAGGGTGCCGCTTTTTCATTCAATTGAATGTGTAGTGCACATGTATTTGGAATACATGGGTTTTGACGTAGACAATATAGTATTTCTCCATTTATGAATGGGATTAGCGGTAGATCCTAGTATTGAATGAGATCCATTAATAATCCAACTATAATAATGAATTAGATCTGCTAGGGGTGTCAATTATATCGTGTCGTATCAGTTTCGTATCGTATTATTTTCGTGTCCGTATCACTTTCGGTACGTGTCGGGTTCGTGTCAATATTCGTGTTAATAAAAATTATTTAATTTGACAACGACTATATAATACTATTAAAAAAATTATAAAATTCTTATTTTCTATCTAAAATACTTATTAAATAATTATTTTCTATCTACAGTACCCATTTATCGTGTTATTTGTGCTGAACCTTAATTTGACCCATTTATTCCTTGTGTCAATGAATCGTGTTATTTACAAGTTCATGTCGAGTTCGGTTCGTGTTCGTGTTCGAGTCAAAAATTGACCACCTTGAGATCTGCAATCCGATGGATCAGATTATTTCGTCTAAATAACATTGTTGTTTGATTATACGTGATTTCTTGCCAATGAAGGTGGAGTACTCAGTAACACATCATTCAGAGAGGGCTCATTTTCAAATAATTGCATTTTTACCTCAATACATGTTGTCAGTGGCAGGAAACAGAGGAAAAAACCACGAAAATAGTGATCACTCACTGTATCAACAGCATTGGTGTATTCATCTTGGGTTCTGTCTCCACCTATCACTTCATAGGACAAGAAAACAAAAGGTTAGTATAATTTAGCCTATATATATATATATAG